>OX421445.1:54035441-54055441 GCA_949126865.1 Montipora capitata
AGGCTCTCTGCACAAAGACACCACTTACCAGGGGAGTGACAGGCAAGACTTTTCCCGACACGGAAAATAACAAACTAGACCCTCCGTGAGGGTACACTGGGTTGCCTGTGGTACGTGCACCGTTCCAAACAATTTTTTTCAAGGTCATTAAGAAGTCATACCAGAAGAGGCCCTTTGGCCCACAGGTCCTCACACGTTCGTACGACGAAACAGATCTGTCCTTGCGTAATATGTAGCTCTAACAGTGCACGATATTGTTTTGGTATTGTCTATCATTGTAGTGCCATGGTAGAAGTCTTGGATCATATTGGGTTCCTGAGCAACCGAGCCCGATCATTTTTTACAGAGTCTGCCTAGAGAATAAGGACCCCATAAAATAACACGGGTGCGACTATTAACGCTAACAAATGCGAACTCAGCAAGGTACAGATCTTGTTAGCTTGCTTTATGCAAAAACAAATATTGATGCAAAAGTAAATAACTATTGATACACAGTTTTTAGAAAGAGCAGAAGGAAGTCTCCAGGACGGTCGATCGAGAATAACATATTTACGACATGAAAACAACATTAATTTTGAACCATGAATATAGAATATAAAAAGTTACGATCAGCGACAAACATTTTGGGAGATTTTTCCTACGTTCAAATAAATCGCCAAATCGAAAGTGACATGGCCGGAATTCAGCGGGCGCCGTGATTAAGTTACCGCGGCATGTTTACTCGCCAAACAGTGAAGCATCTGTGTCAAATGATGGCAAGATACCCGGTTTTTGTAAGTTTCCTTTTCTGTCAAGTGTTATAAAGTTTGACAATGAAATGAGCGAAGTCAAAACAAAGATCACAATCGCTCAACTCTTGTTTATGCAAAGTCACAATTTACTCTCCAAGACGCGTTCGACGTTATTTATCACCAGGTAATTTCATCATTTTGGAAATGGCAGCTACTTTATTATTCATCTGCGTCACAATTTTTCACTGATTTTGGGGCTCATTTTGTTGAAAGTCAAGCATGCTTCCAACAGGCCTGTGAACCCTTCCTGCTTACAGAGCAATACTAAAAAACTTCTCCCATATCACATTTCAACCTTAAGGTAATTCCCTTGAAATTGTTCTACTATCAAACTTTTTTGGAAACTTGGCATAATTAACATTCATGATATGAACATTAAAAAAATGCAATAAAAAAATGGGGTCACCGTGCTTGTTTACGCGTCAGCAGGCTCGTAAAATGGGGTATTTTTACTGTTTTCGCGTTAAAAATTCAAATCACCTTCATACAGAATTAAGTCTTGGTTACTTCAAAGACAAAATTTTATTTTGAAAATAAAGCTTCTTTAATTACATAAGCAGTAATGCTTCATTTACGCCTACTTTGATTCCCTGGTTGTGGGAATAGTGCACTTTTTGGGACAGTTCCGTGGTTAGCTTGAAGTCCTCGCCTTGGGTAAGATACACCCAGTACGGAACTGTTTTCCAAAATCATGTTCTACTATCAAACTTTTTTTCTTCCTCAAATATGTTCTTTATTAGACTGTTCCTAGAAAATACCTGAAAAAAAAAATCGGGGGTCACCGTGCTCGTTTGAGAGAAAAGGAGCATTTGTTTCGCTATCGGGTTTAGTTTGAGCGAAATCTCTTACGTTTTGTATGCGCACGTGCTCATGTGCGCGCGCTAATGACGCGAAAATCGTGCGCAGTAGGGATGCGCAATGCAATACTAAGGAATTACCTTAAGCTCGGAAATTTCAATACACAACATGATATTATAATTCACAAAGGCAGAAAATACCACAGAATCCTTTTCCAGCGAAAAATTTATTGAAACAAACAACATATTTGCTCTTAGAGGCGAGAACCTCTTCCTATTTCATTGCGTGCGTGAAGGCAAGAAACTCAATCCTGTCAAATTACCATATACTTCAGGTAAATACAGCACACTTTGATTTCGGCTCCACGGGCGATAGATGGTTGTCGAAGTCCATTACTCGTCGCTTTTAAGATTCCACCGCCTGTATATCCTATTGACCTGCCATTCATGAGCTTCATAAGGGTATATTTTGTTCAAAGATCCACTAAAACGCCATTCGCGTTACATGACTTTCGACGCCATTGCCGGTTAAGTTAATCGTTCTACTGTGTCCACCAGAGAAATCTACGCATTTCCCACTACCCTCTCGATCCTAAGAAAATACGCGCAGAAGGCTCTATGCACAAAGCCACCGCTTAGCAGGGAAGTGACAGGCAAGACTTTTACCAACACGGAAAAAATTAAAAAACCCACGAAATTAAACACAGATTCCGACTGGGTATGCCATAGGCAACCCAGTAAACAGTACTACACTCAATTGTCAAAAGAAACGATTGGTTGTTTTGTCTTACTAATGTCAGCAAAGCATCAACCAAAGGCATACAGAAACTTAAATCATGTATAATGGCTCTGCCATTTACAGTACCACTATAACTTGAACTGTACTGAAGCTGATAATCTGTATTAAACACATTCAGCACTTCCTGCAACTCAGTCAATAACAGTAAAGTTTGTCTGGACAGTCTAGATAATCCAGAATACAATTCATTACCAATGTTCATGATGTTAACCAAATCCATTGATGAGCTAATACTTCTCCTGTAATTATAAATCAGTGAAGTAAGAGACATTGCTACACACTGAGTACCTGCATTTTCGCCAAACACTTCCACATTGCCTTGACTATAAGGCGCTTGAATAGTTCTGGTATGATCAATGGGCCCAGGATTTTTCTCTATATCATTACACAGCTTGAACTCTGTATGATTCATTCTATGGTCAACGTCCTTATAAACAGATCTTACTGAAGTGTAGTTACACTTAACTTTCACTCTTCGACCACAACTTTTAGGTTTTTTCCTTTGATATGCTGTACACCATTTCCTTTTCATACTCCTCTTCTTGACAGCAGACCTTGGTCTTACAAACATATAGTCTAACTTACGATAATGTACACTCAACTTGGTAAATAAATGCATGGCAGAAGATTTCGGTACGTTCTATTTAATACATTTTCGAACAAATTTCCTGAAATGTCTGCTCTTATGCAAGGCTCGTGATAACTGCTTCACTGGAATTCTGCTTGGTTCTCGATCCCTTTGGTGACGCCTTCTTACAGATTTACAATAAACAAACTTAGCATAGCGAGATCGAAATTGCAAGTCATCTACTGATTCTTTATTATCAATATCCACAATAACACATGGCTGAGCCTCATTCTCAAATATGTTCTCCTGCAAGGCTCCTTTTAGCTGTTTCGCTGAAACACTGCTTACTTCTCCATCCCTGAGAACAACATGGCGACACCCTTTTAAACATTCACAATAAACCAACTTAGCACAAGAAGATTGAAGTTGCCAGTCTTTTATTGATTCTTTATTCTCGACATTCACAACAACAGATACCGATGAGTCTTTCTCAAATTGGCCACAGTCATTGCAAGCATTCAGAATAGCTTCATTCAAGCACAAATATGGTAAAAAATGCTAACAACAGCACTAGTGAGGATCATTGCAAACGATACAAGTAATTGCACATGAAATAGCGTTACAGCTCCAAATACAAAGGGATTCATTAACAGCAGAAAACAAAAAGCCATGATAATACAAATAGACAGAAAATTCACCTTTTTCAGAAATTTAACTAAATGCACCGGCTAGGCGTACATCTCTGCGACTCGATACCGCTAGCTCTAACTTTGAGATCAGGAACTTTCTTCTTCAGGAAACTTTCAAAGTTCTGTGCTTCTCTCCTTTGGCATTTGGTTTCAGTGCAGTTCACATCAGTGCAGTTCATATCATCATTTTCACATATTTGCTTATTTAGTACACATTTGTTCTCAACATGTAAACTTTCTTTCAGTTTGCGGACCAACCCCGGCCAAAACAATCGCTCAACAGCATCTTTGAGTGTGGGTCTACCGCAAACGGCGTGTGCATAAGTCAGTTGTTTGAGCGTTCCGAGGAAGAAGCTTAATACAACAAAAAGCAATATGCTAACAAACGACATACTGTCATGGGCTACACACTTCACCACAACTTGATCGCGCAAAAAAATGATAATTGGTATGATCACGCTCAATCATATGGTTTTGCCTGTCAATAAGACAGTATTATACTTATTATACGTAGGATCGAAATTCTCCAATCACAATTAGCTATTTTAACAACTTGTTTCCTCAGAAGGACGTCTCTGAAGCTGCCCAATCAAAACATCACGACTTCGATCCTCTTAGTGGTATAAATTCACACAAACAACGGATGTCTGCTTTCCTTCGTTTGTTTCAGGAGGGGTTAGTTGATATCTGTCTATCGTTAGAATCTCTCGACTCCTGTCTCGTGTTGCTATCGCACACCCACTAAAATTCGCACATTCTTGGTCGTTTTATTCCTACTCGTTTAGAACCAAACAACTACCTCCTAAATGTCAAGACCAGTAAATGATCACGCAAACGAAGCCAATGGCGAGAAATAATATTTCAACTGAATAGCTTGAAATAAAATTTGCGCGGGGAAATATCTCTCTTTAAGAAAGTTAAAGAAATATAAGGGCCGTGTATACCAGGCCTGGGAGTTTATACTCGTATAAATAGTTCCTTTCGCGTATTGTGTACGCCGCGTCCAGAGTAAGCCGCGGCTTATTTTCTTTCGTATAATCGACCCTATTGTTGCTTTCTCAACTTAACAATAACTTTATTTTACGCAAGAGTGACTATACTGAAATCTGTTTCTGACCTTAATTAAAAACAATCGCCAGCTGTAATCATTTGCCAGAACGATCACGCCTGCAAATTCCTGTCATCTTAATTTAATGCGTACTAAATTTCAACTCACTTATGCAAATTAGTTAAGCTCGAATATTACACAACACAATGAATCACAACGGTTGAAACATCTCACAACAACCTTTCCAGCGTGAAATTTATTGAAACTAACAACATATTTGCTATTGGAGACAAACAAAACCCTTTCTATTCCAATTGCGTGCGTGCAAACAAGAAACAATCCGTCTCACAAACCATACGATATTTCTCAGTTCAAGATTAAACTATTTCCTAAAGAACCTTTTCCGAAGCACAAAATAGACAACAAGCTTTCTTTCCAATAATTCTTCACTATCACATTTTCAATTATTTTTTAACCTGAAAACTATACAGCTTGACTACAAATTAAATGCAAATTGCCAGACAAATAAGATGCCACTTCGCTAAACATTGTGATACATTCAAGACGTTCGATTCCTTTTACACCCATACTGAATTTCCCACTTACTGTCAATGTTCTACATACCAGCACAGTTTATAAAATAAGATTAGAAACAACGCACACTTTCTCATATCCGACTGCAACTGTTGTCGAAGACCATTCCTCGTCGCTGTTAAGATTCCAGATATTTATTTTCCCCGCCTGTTTCATTACTCCAATTGACGTTCCATTCTTCATCTCATAAAGGTATATTTTTTCCACTAAAACGCCATTCGCGTTACAATCACTTTCAACGCCATTGCAGGTTTAATAATTAAATGTTCTGCTGTGTTCACCAGGGAAATCTACACATTACCCCAGTCCCCTCAAAGCTAACAAAATACGCACAAAAGACTCTATACACAAAGACACCACTTAGCAGGGGACTGATAGGCAAGACTTTTCCCGACACGGAAAAAAAGAACGAAAAAACCACGAAATCAAACACAGATCTTGACTGGGTTTACCTACGGCAACCCAGTAATGACGTTCCATTTTCCTTCGATATTCCCACTTATCTCTTTGGCATAATGGTAAGCACCCATTAAGTGCGGTTACGCACCATGGTAGTAAGGTAAATTATCCCGCGGTGCCTCACACTGCTTTTTCAGTATACCGTGTTACCCAGCGGTCACATGTTACGATGATTACCGAGGCAAAAAGAAATCTCACGCAATTCATTGGCGGGAAATGTAATCACAACTTCTTCGGCATCGTGATTGGTTCTTGCACTTTGGGCATCAAAACACCCTTCCATCTTACCAGGTTAAATGTCATGGGCGCTTCGTCTGATCTTTTTGACGTATCCATGGAAATTTACCACGGAAAATTTACCTTGGGAAATGTCGGTCACACGCACTAAATGCAGTTTCCCGTGGTAAAAGTGCCCCGAGTAACCACAACTATTGCAAAAATCGCAAAAAGGTGCTTATAGGATGGTAAAAAATAGGCAGTCGTTTAGTGAGTGAGTAAGTAACTTTATTTACCCATATATTGCAGATGAGCAAAAGCTCGTTTGAATGCAAATGTGCAGTATTGCATGTAAAGAAAATAAAAATAAAAATAAAAATAAAAATAATAATAATAATAATAATAATATAATTTAAAAAATGAAAATAAACAAAATTCATTTACAAAGTGAGCAGATTAACGGTTACTCTGGATGCCAGAGGTTTTTTCTCTCCTAGAGCGATGGAATAGACGGGCGATCTATTTACATGAAATATAATTACAGTTGTATGAGGACAGCGTCATTCGTTGTTAATATTTTTTCTAAACAGTGAAAGCGATTCTGTAGATCTTATCTTATCAGGCAAATTGTTCCACTGCTTTGCTGCCTGGAGAGAGAAAGAGTGTATCTTGCTCGAAGAATTTGGTTGGGGAAGTACAAGCTTGTGGTGTCCCCGAAGGTTGTAATCGCTGTTTCTTTGTATGAACAATTCGCTCGTGTAATTTGGTGTACTGCCGTAGATGCTTTTGTGTACCAGTACCAATGACTGTTCGATCCGCCGGTTCTCCAGGTTTTTTAAATTTGCAACTTTTAGTAATTCATCGTAGGAGGTTGTCTTAGGAAGTCTAAGAAGAGTCCTCAAAGCAAGTGCATTTGTTGACTCTAATTTTTCAGATAGACCTTTGCTCAGGCCTAGGAATAGCGGGGCAGCCCGCTTCGTATTCGAAGTGGGGCAGTATAAATGCCACGTAAAGTTGGAGCATTGTCTCTTGAGGAACAAGTTTACGAATGCGACGGAGGATTGGCGCCTTTGTATATACTTTATGGCAGATTTCCTTGATATGTACTTGAAAGGAAGAGAGAGTTGTCGATAGCTACTCCAAGAAGTTTGATTTGGCTGATGTTATCTAGTTCATTCCTGTCCATTGTGAAGGGCACTGGTAGAATTGTTCTGTTAAAGGTGATTGATTGAGATTTAGTGTGGTTCACAGTGAAAACGTTCGCACGAAACCAAGTGGTGAGAAGATTAAGGTTGTTTTGTAGGTTCATTTGCAGTGCAGTGTGCTTGTTGTGTCATCAGCGTATAGTCGTAGAGAGCATGAGATGATCAAGAAATTCACGTCGTTTAAAAATATATTGAAGAGAAGTGGACCCAGGATAGAACCCTGAATTTCCAATCAGACCATTTGTTATTTATCTTGAAATACTGTTTTCGTTCTGTTAAGTATGATATTAACAGTTTCAGAGCGTCTTCTGTAATACCATAAGCTGATAACTTTGCAATAAGGAGGCTGTGGTTGATGGAATCAAATGCTTTGGAGAGGTCAATAGTTATAGATGCAATGTGTATTCTAGAGTCTAGGCTTGTCGTGATATCTTCGCATGTTTTGAGTAGGGCTGTTGTGCATGAATGTCCTTTTAAGAAACCAGATAAGTTGTCACTAAGGATATGAAGATTGAAGAAATCATACAACTGGTCGAAGAGAACTCTTTCGGCTATTTTTGAAATAACTGGCAGTACAGATATAGGACGATAATTAGATGTGACAGTTTCACTGTCTTTTTTGTGGATAGGAGACACGATCGAAGTTTTCCAGTCAGAGGGCCAAGAACATTTGATAATACACTGATTCATCAACTTCGTAACTGAGCAGAGAATTAAAGGCTGAGCAAGTTTCAACATGCGGGCAGAGATTCCGTCGGCACCTGTTGCTTTGTTGAGTTTTAAACTGGCAAATATTTTCGTGACATTGTGTCCCTAAATAATCTTTACAGCGATGAATGAGAATTTCATTTCGCCATCGAACTTTTGCATAATGGAGGTAACGCTTGGGTGCATTTCATACGCTTCTGGTGGTAGATTGGGCATGTGAGAAGACACTACGTCGATGAAGTCAGTAGTCGTTTAGACCATTAGCGACATCGGTACCTCGGGAGATGAGGTGCCCCTTCTCAACCAGTTGGATTTCGCTGATGTTCTTGGTTTGGTTTGGGAGCATACAGTTGAATTTTTTCCAAAATTCCCTTGGATGTTTGGAGTTTGTAGATGCATTTAAGCAGTATGTTTTGAGAGCTGAGCGTTTTAAAGACGTTACCAGATTCCTTTGTTTTCTGTAGGCTTCCCAGTTCTCGGACGATTTATTCTTTACAAATTTCCGGTTTCGCTTGCTTATAGCGCGTGTAATCTCCGGTGTCAACCATGCTTTTTTGTTACCTCGAATCAATTTTTTCTTCACCGGAGGAGCGTGCAGATCAATTATCTCAATGAACAGTTTTTGCCAGTGTGTCCAGATGTCATTTACATCTTCAAAAGACAAATGCGGAATCCCAAGGAACATTGCTTAAGTCCTGCAGAAATAGATCAACGTTGAATTGCTTCATTGAACGATATTCAATAACCTTAGGTGCAGATCTCGGTAGCACATTTGCGTATTGTAACAATCATATCATGATCACTTAGTCCAATTTTAAGAGCCTGTGTGTGGCAATTTTTTTTTTAAATATTTATTTTCAATTTGAATATCACACCTTACTACAACATTAAATACATAACTTATTAATTGACAGAAAAAAATTGATTGACATTATTTATAATACGCAGATTACTTACTTACAATAGTCTCTTGATTATTAAATTTCAATACTAACTCTAAATACAATGTTGCCTTACAAAAGTAGAAATATACTATTTACAACCTATCAATCAAATAAGTTGAAAAAAAAAAGACGAGGAAAAAACACGTACAAACGCAGAACTAAAACGAAATGGAAGCAGAAGCACGCATTTTTGTGTCGTATAGAGCGGTTTTTGTTTGCTAAGATTGGCATTGAGAAGGAGCTAAAAAGTTGTTTTTACAAGATGATTTGTGATTTGAATTTGCTCTTCTCTATAGACAATTTACTTTTAAGGTATGCAAGGAAGGCTTCGAAGTAGTACTTTTCTCCATCCCTCGAGGCACAATAGATGAAATATTAAGCAGAGGTTTAAACCAAGTTGTTGGCTAAAATCATTTGTAAAGCCGTAGATTATGATTTCATCATTCAACACGATAAAGTCATCATTCTTAACATTCCACCAACGAAAAAAGCTTTGCCAGAACATGGGCCAGCACATCCGGACAAGAAACAAAAAGATGGTTCAGGGGTTCAGGGTTTGTTTCTGATGAGAGAGATGTCCCCATGATTTATCATGTTGAATAATTTTATGTCGGAAAAGAGTAGCATTGGTGGCCAAGATGTGGTGCACAATTTTAAATTGAAAAATGACGAGTCTTATATCTTTGGTCACTTTGAAGGGAATACTGTAAATAGTGCTGATTGCTTGCTCGTCGAGATTTGCTTGCAACATTCTTCTTTCAGCTGTAGGAGGGTCAAATTTCTGGCTGATAAGAAATCTAGAGGCTGATTTGCAGGAAAGCTTGCTTAAAGGTATTTTCCCCACGTATTCTGAATTCGTAGGTATGTTTGGGTTAGATTGCTTTAACAAACGAATCCATTTTTGAGGAATTGAGTTACATAAGCCGTAATATGTGAGGAAAGTAGTTTTAATTGTGAACTTTCGGCAGAAGTCATTGAAAGTTAAAAAGCTGTTTTCACAAAAAATGTCTTTTACTCTAATCACTCCTGCCTTATGCCAACTTTGATAATAGACGGAGAACTTTTCAATTTTAATAAAGCGGTTATTCCATAAGATTTCGTTTAGTATTTGTTCTTTGTTTTCTGGAGTATGTTCGTTTATCGTCTGCCAGGTATACAAGATGTCTTTGTAAAATTTAATGGGGATAGACACTTTAAGACATTTTAAATCAAAGTTGCATTCCAATAAAAAAAAGAACCCCCAGCCTCTTTTAAAAACGAAAGAGGTATGTGGCTCCAACTTGCATTACCGCTGCTTTCGTGTAGTCTTTTTATCCATGTAACCTTAAGGGCGTTGTTCATTATTTCGAAATCTGGCAGGTCTAAGCCACCTTTAGTTTTCGAACCAATCATTGTGGTGTGTTTGATTTTTGGTTTTGTATTCCAAACAAACTTTTACCAAGGAAGCAAATTCTAAGGGGAAGGTGAGTACAGATGTATTGTAGACAAGCTTGGAGAGGGCAAGGCTTTTAAGAATGGTTATTCGACCATACAAGGTAAGATTTCGTGGCCGCCAAAGATTTAACAGTTTCTTCATTGAGTTTAAGTTTTCTTCAAAGTTCTTTTTGCAAGAGATATGTTCATTATAAGTGAAATAGATTCCTAGTGCATATATAGTGGCATGTGTGTGGCAAAATCTTTCAGGATGAGTGGTTAGAATGATATCCAGAAGAGTCTTCGACGTACCTTTTTTTCTTTTTCAATAAGCAAAAAAAGCACTTTGTTGTCCAGTTTCGACTCGCAGTGACAATTTAAGGTGATTTGATTTTTTCCTGAGACCGACAGGCTATCTTCCTAATCAAATTTTGAACGCTGCATCTAAAAAAATAGGAAGCACTGGCTTTTTACCAGCGGTTTTTTTTTGCAAGATATGAACATTAATGGCAGGGTTATAAAATAAATAAACCCCTTTCTTGCTTGGTGGTATGTTGGCTTACAATGTCCTTGGCTGAGAGATTGTCCTCAAAGTTTCATGTTTGCCCTCGAAGCTTCGCTTCTCGGCCAAATATTCATTTTCCGGACAATCTCTCCGGCCGCGGACATTATCAGCCGACATACCAGCCGGCAGAAGGGTTTTATTTAACTAATTATACAATGCTCGCCTATTAAAGCTTGAAACTTCATTTGTGATTACTATTTATTGCATTATCAATATCCAAAAGCAACGCACGTGTGACTATAATGGTTAATGTCAGTACATATTGACCTTGAAAAGCTTTATGACCATTAATCAAATCAGTGCCAAGAAATTAGATTGCATTAAAACAGCCGCCTACTTTTCAGAAAATACGGCTTCTCGTCGAAGGGCATTTCACTCAAACATTCCGATTTTTCGGGACAAGTACAGATGAACACGAAAAATACAAGCCTTAGGTCAAAGTTCCGTTTTTAAAACAGTACAAAAGTTCCGTGATCTGGGTCTTCGTCACGAACGGAAATGAACGCTTGTTGATGCAGAAGTTTCTTTTGAAGACAAGACAGCGAGCGACCCCAAAAAAAATTGTCAGCATAGACTGCTACCCTGCTGTCGCATTAATCACCACTTCGCACAAAGCCGCTTTAAACTTCCTCATTCCCAGCAAATTTGGTTTCGTGATCGCTGGAGGTTGGGCACGAGAGCTAATATTAGATCAAAAACTGCGAAAAACTAACAGTCGTATGCTGTCTAAACCAGCTGTCGTGCCCAAGAGTGGGATTCTGCGACGGATTTCAATGATTTCATTCTATCATTGAGTTAAAAGAATCCTGTTCATCTCCAGTAAGTTCAATTTTGTTATTTTCGATATTAATATTCTTGTGGTGTATCCAGTACATCATTTTATTTTCATGAGATCGAGAACATTCGAGTTTGTAATATTTCCAGTATTGAAAAGTAGTACGATTTTTCGATGATTTGGTTGAGAAATCGCGAAATGAAAGTATATTCGAGCGAGACTGATGGGTGTGATCCTCACATGGCGTGTGGAAAGTAAATAGAACCCATTCGTGCCTTTGAGCGATAAATTAATATGTTCGATAAAAGTCCAAAAAGTTTTGGTTCTTAATTCACTTCATTATCTACACCGGAGGGAGGCTTCTCATCATTTTTCAATGCGAAAAGTATTAAAGTGAATTTTCACCTTGTTATGATCATTCGTGCTTTTTCTTTTGTCATGGTTAAAAAAATACCTTCGAGCACACCCCCAAACACACCCACACAATTCATAAATTTTATCACTTCCCGAAAATGTATTTTTCGCATCCAAAAGATGAAGATTCTGTCGTTATACTTCCTGTTGAATCTTTATAAACCAGTGTATCATGGAAACATGCGCCGAGTTATTATATTCCCGTTGTTTCAGGCAGCCATAAAGAAAATCGAATCGAAAGCAAGCACATCAGCCACTTTTGACTGATATTTCGCCTTGTAAAAGTTTATTGTGGAACTTTCTCGGTGAAGCTACATGCTTCAAATTTTTAATTCGACGATTCCCTATGACATTTGACCATATATAAGTTAGTGGAGGGAGATGATTTGATGATTTGACTACGTGCTGAAATTTTCGTCAAGGGTCGGATTTTGTTTACAAGTCAGGCGTATATTCCGGTTTAGTCGAGGTTGCGGACAGTTGCAATAACAGCCTTAACAAAGATAAATCTTCTTCGACATATATATTTACGACAATCATTTGACAACGAAACGCTGTTTTCTTTTTTTCCTTTAATCGTACGTGTGTGATTCTAATGCAACACAAATTCGCCTTTGAACCTTACTTCGTTAATTATTGAAATATATGCTCTCCCCAGCTCAGCTTTCGATCGCGAAATGCGCCAAATAGCTTTAAAATCACACAAGACTTTTTTAAAAAATGCCTGTCGAAATGACTATTAGCTATTTAAAATCGGCTATTGAGCAAAATTTATTACAAGCACAGAGTTCAAACAAAAGCTAATTCTGAAGGAATTTCTTAAATGTCAACAATTAATTTCGTATGTGCAGCTCTGATAAAAACACTCATTTTGATAATTTCATGTCGTCAGAGCTGCAGGACTGGCAGCCCAGGTTAATCAATTTGCTGAAAGAATTATGATTCGAGAAAATGATATTCAATAGTCTTAAATTCCATGGTTCATGGTTCATTTATTTCACACTATTTACATAACATTAACATAGAAAGAAAAGTATAGTCACAACACATGGTTACAAGATAAAATAATTATAGTACAGGTTATAAAGTGTGTGTGGTGGTCAAAGTAGCGAAGGCTTTCTAGTTGACCACCATTTGAATTTGACCATGCTATTTGAATTTGTGTTCCATGAGAATATTATTCACAGCTAAAATGACAAATTCACCACCTTCACCTTTGTAAATGTTTTATTAAGCAGATGCTCTTTGAGCGTGTAAAAATTCAGTAAAATGAGCCTTGCACTTTGAACCCTGACATCGTCAAAGGCATATAATTTGAATGACATCAATGATGTGTTTATCTTGGCCATGCAATTTCTATTATGTTCTCTGCCAAGGCTTGAGTATGGTATTTCCTTTGGTAGATAAGGTGCTAACCTTTATAATATCTACAGTACAGCACGCCTTACCGTGGCCACCCAACAAACTTTCACATTTGACAACTATGTGTAAATATGTCAACTCAACAACCCATGCAACAGTGTTCAACTTACAACTGTGCGAGCTTTGCAAGGAATTAAGCATGACAATTGGCAGACAATTTGTAGAAAACTTTGTTAGGTGGCAACGGTAAGGTGCGTCGCACTCTGGAATTTTTTGTATCCATCATCTTTAATATCATCATCCACCCCTCGTAAAAATGGTCTTTGATTTTGTTTTAATTGTGGGAAAACTTTGTCAACAAATTAACAAATATTTGTTACACTGAACAGTCATTGGCTGAACAATATTAATGAAAAATATTCTTGAAGGTGGCTGACCACCATATTTGGCTCATGTAAAAGAAAAGATTGTTAAAGCAATGTTTCAAATCCCTATAAAAGCTATATAAATCTGATAGAAAACTCACTGTTTTTCCTTAGGGATTTGTCAAGGGACTTACCCAATAACAGTACAATCAACACATTATAATGGACAAAACCTGTGTTACACATACATTGGTATCAAAAGCCAGCCCATGCTGCAACCAACATCCCACAGATGCCGTCAAATTTTTGTGTCAAACATGCAACAAGATGTTATGTAGGACCTGCGTTGTACATGAAGGACACCGGAGTCACAAGTATCTTTCCATTGCAAATGCCAGTGCAAAAGAACGGAAAGCAATTCAAAACAACCTTTGCGTTACGAAACAAAAGCTCTCTGGTCTCCGTGGCTCAATATTTTGGGTTGCAGACATGAAAAAGCAAGTGGAAGCAAGGGCCTTAGAGGCTGAAAAAGAAATTGATAACCTTATCAACCAAAACATAGAGGTCCTAGAACGCAAACAAGCCCAGTTAAAAAGAGAAGTTGGTTTGCTATGTCACAAGAAGGTGCAACAGTTAGAGCACCAGAAGGAAACCTTGAACCTCGCTTTGGAAGAAATTACCACAGGGGTTAACTACACTGAACATGTTTTGAATGAAATGTCAGATATAGAAATAATCACAATGAAAAATCAGTTTGATGGTCTGCTCGATTTTAAGCAGGTTGCCCTGCAATGGGAGCCATGTCGCACAAGCAATTTCTCTGTTGAAGTTGACAAATCTGTGGCTGTTGAAGACATCGTGGATAAGATGGTTCACATCAGTGATAAAGACATTCAAAGCATGGGTCAATATGTCCTGACCATGCTTGGAGGAAATAGTGATGGCATATTTACTTCAAGATGTCAACAAACATCTTTCTTTGTTGTCATGATGGTGGATGTCCATTCAAGAGTAAACAAAGTTGGGGTCAACCTGGTTGAGGTTCAGATCACACAACCAGGAAGTAAAGATCCACAGAAAATCACCATTGGGAACAAAACTGACAGCTATACTTTCTGTTACTGCCCAAACTTGCAAGGCACATACATGATACAGGTATCAGTAGCAGGGCAGCTTATCACAGAAGAGCCAATCCGCTGGAGAGTGGAGTCTGCCGTCTACGTTTTAGACACAGAATGCGCTGTGCTTCCACCTCAAGTGTATGACAAGGAGAAAGAGTCACTAACAGGATGCTGGTTTAAACTTGGCCGGCATTCTTGGCAAGTTCGAATTCTTGCACCTGACAAACTGAGAAGGTCCCCAGACTCACCACCATTTGAAGTTGGTGTCACAGATGGAAATCAGACCTGGCGATGGATTGATGGCAAGAAATACTATCCTAACTCATCAGCTTTGGTAAGCACCATGAGCAATTGGCAGTGTGGCGACTTACTTCTGTTTTATCTTGACTTGGATTTCAAGCAGCTAGTGATCTACAATCAGCACTCAAATGAAATGGATACCTGGGATGGCATTTCAGTTCCCATTCGCCCATACATCAATCCACCATCTCCTGTGTACTTTGGAGTACAATAAAAATACACCTTATTCCAAAATGGCCACCATTTTAGTATTCTTTTGTTTGACTGCAAATTTGCATGTTATAGGCCTCATTCAAGGTTAAATACACATGAATAATATTGAATATATTGAATAGGGTGGCATTTGCCTCCTTGCATAAGCTCATATATATATTTAGTTCGCCTTCGGCGAATTACTGTTAGATATTGTTGTAAGTTAAACCATCAATCGTGGACATAATTGATTGGGAAAATGTGACGCTCTGATTTGCCTGTGTGATAAAGATTTAATTCTTCCTAGTGTTTCCCCCCTCACCCAATTCCAATGTTGGTTAAAAAACGGCCAATTAGGCTTGCACAGTATTTTGCATCAAATTATGAACATTGGTATGGGAGGGGAAGGGAGGGGAAGGGAGGGGAGGGAGGGGAGGGGAGGGGAGGGAAGGACCAAATGAATATACTTTGTGACTGCATATCAACTTCGCCCTTGTCACACGGCGGCCATATTGTCTCGGGAGACCAAAAAAGCTTTGTTTTACCACGCCAAGCCTCACCCCCATGGTTTCCACTGCGAGGCTTGGCATGGTAAAACATTTAGCTTTTTTGGTCTTCCAGGACAATATGGCTGCCATGTGACAAGGGCGAATGATGATTAAGCTGGACATTTTTCCAAGAGTTTTGTCCAAGATTGTTTTTTTTTTTTTTTAATTTTTTTTTAATGTTAAGAATAGAAGAATCCAAGATTGTTGGTCCCATGCAGTTGTTCAAAGACCACATAACTTTATTCTTTCAAGTCACTATCACACGGTTTCAATATTTGCTCACGTAAACGGTGAACGCGCACACTCTATAAGCACATTTAAGAAAAGGTATATAATTTATGAAATTTTTCCAACCTTTAATGTGAAGTACATTTTACACTCAGGATAGTGGCTTTTCTTCACACTGAAGAATTAAGGGTCTGTGATTATTTTAAAAAATACTGAGACTTTTTGATATTTATTTTATATCACTCTACTTGTTTATTCATTTTAAAGTGTCAGGCATCTCCTACAAAAAGTAGTGGCTTATCTTCTGGACAAAGGTATCCAGCCTTTGATCGAACAACTTGATTGCAATCAAATTGCACAGAGTGACAGATTGGCTAAGCTTTAATTTAATAATTTATTATTTCAAAGAGAAAATTGGATTACTTTTATTAATACTTTCTTGGGTTATTACCAACGTTTTGCTTATGCAACAAAGCAAGTCTTTTGAACTTCTGTTCTAGAATTGGCATAAGTAAGTAATGCACGACTTGGTCATGAAAAGTTCCTCAGCTTCCACTGGGAAAGTAATGCTCCTATTTGGTTTAACCCACTTTGGAGAAACTATAATGAAGTTAGAAAATGTAAGCAACATGATTTTTTTTGTCTTTTTTTTCTTAAAAGTAATATGTTTATTGTTTAAAAACAAAGGTTGAGTCCAGGAATCAAAAGGTTGGGACTTGAAACCAATGTGATTGTTTCCTTAAGATACATTTCATAATAATTTAAAGACTATGTAAAATCAAACTATTTTTGTTTTCGTGGTAGTGCACTACACAGTCACCGGATTGTAAGAGTGTACATGTAAGAGTGTAAATCCGTGGTGACTATAGGCCCGCGGCACAAACATTAATCACTAAAATAAACAGGTCTGTTGGAAGCATGCTTGAGTTTCAACAAAATGAGCGCCAAAATCGGCAAGAATTTGTGACGCTCAGATGAATAATAAAGCAGCTGCTATTTCCAAAACGATGGAATTACCTCGTGATAAATAACCTCGTCTAGGAGAGTAAATTTTTGACTTTGCAGAAACAATTGTCAACCTCAAGAGTTAGGCGATTGTGATCTTTGTGTTGAATTCGCACATTTGCTGTCAAACTTTATAGTTCACTTGAAAGAAAACAAAAAACAAACCAACAAAAACAAAAACTCAATTCAACAACACTTTTGATTTTGCAGTTTACTTGTGCAGCCAAAAGTACAAAAGAAAAATTGAATGTAGCAAAAATCTCCCAAAATGTTCTTCACTGATGGTAATTTTTTATATTCGTGGTTCAAAATTTATGTTGTTTTCACGTCGCAAATGTTGTTGCTGATGGCAAAATATTTCATTCTCAATCAACACTTCTGAAAACTTGCTTCTCCTCTTCCTAAATAAAACCTGTGTACCAATATTCATTTAATTTTTTATCAGTATTTTTTGGTATTAAAAGCAGGCTAACAAAATCTGTACCTTGCTTAGCTCGCATCTTTGAGCGTTAAAATAGAATTTTGAGTGCTATCTTTCTGACATTTCAAGTCGTATATTTTGAGGTCACCCATCCAGATACTAACCCTGCGCGACAGTGATTAACTTCAGTGAACTTTTGTCTTAGAAAGCTGTCAGAAGCTCACACACGTTAAAGTTGCAAGGGAGCTCAAAAATGATCAACATGTCAGCCTCAAAGCCAATGTATCTCAATTCCGTTTTATTTGCTTCAATCTTTCTGCATTTAGTATTTTACTAGTAACCACATGTCTTCTCAGGGCCTTGCTATTTACGTAAGATATCTAACATGGCACTACTGTGATATATGGTTCCAAAACAATATCATGTACAATTAGAGCTACATATTACAGAAAGACAAACCTTGAATCTCCGGGAAAACAAAACGCAGCTCAGTTGACAATTATTATGGAATAAAGCACTGTGTTACTGCACTACCACATGTATTCAATGCATGCCTATTTTTACTGCTACCTGCGGGATAATTGAAAAAAAGTAATATAAAAAAATAAGTAAAGCGACAAATTCAATATTATTACAATCAAAGTTTGCAAAAAATAGACAGTTTTACTTTAAATTATTATTATTCCCTAAGGTGCTGGAAATAAAGTACATGGAAACTATTATCCCTGGCAAGGATATTAATTTGTTAATATCATGGGTGACAAATTACTCCTTAATTTAGGCGCGAAATTTCAGCGTTAATTTATAATTTCACAGGTGAAATTACAAAATTGCCATGGTAACATCTCTTGTATCTCGATCAGAGCCAAGATGGCGTCTAGATTTAAGACAGTGACCATTGAAGAAGTTACGAAATTAAAAGAAGCGGCAGAAAATTTAAATATGTGAAAGAGCACAATTAACTGGGTGAGAGTTTTTGAGAAGTGGTGTGACGAAAATAGCCTTGAGAAAAACCTGGAGATGATTCTTCCCGAGCAGTTGGATAAATTACAGTTGTGAGCGTAATTTGTCACCCACAACATTAAAAGGTAATCAAATGGTTTTCTCGTAAAATTAGGAAATAATTTCACTTGCGTTTTGTCAAAATTCTGATATTATCAGAATTTTGACAAAACACGCGTGAAATTATTTCCTAATTTCACTTGTCGCCATTTGATTACACATACTAATAATGCAAGCATGTAGAGTTCTTTTTCAGCGATAAAACTAAATCAGAATGTCCCCACGCTTCTTACATTCTGTAAAAAAGGGCCTTCAAAATCTGCAAAAGAAAACTTCAATCTGTCTATCAAATACTGTAGACCTCTGATAATCTTATTTTATAAAAATCCACAAGGCTGCTGCCTAAGAAAATTCTTCCAGAGCCCTTCAGGCTTCCAACATTAAAAGTTAGTAGCCCAAGTCATTTTTTCAAGAGCCCAGAATTAATTAATTAAAAGTGAGGATGAATCACCTTGTGATAAGTTTAATTTAGGCACCCGCTCAGGCTACTTGTTCAGAAATTTGGTCACCCAAGCTCATAACTAAGGCGCCTTAGGCAACCAGGCGACCGTTAGGCAGCAGCCTTGATACACCAAGAAATCATCATTTTCTGTTGCTTTTCTCCAACCTCATTTTCAATAAATTAGCAATGCAAAATATTAACTTTCACTTTCCCCCCATTGATGAAACAAAAGATCTAAGACCAACCACTCCAAGCGTGCGTGGACGAGTCGGAAGTCCGTGATTTGCGAAGTGGCCAGAGTCTGTGTTCTTGGTGCTGACCAAACGAGAAGCGGACTCTGGGGACGAGATTGGCAGAGTACCAGCCCCTTTTCACATAAACCCTTTTGAAATGATATTTGATATTTGTCATGGCTTTTGAAGACTAACAAAGTGTTATCACCAATGGGATGGCAAAAAAGCACAGGTCATGATAATGGCAGATGACTAGTTAACAAGGCATTTGACAAAAGAATAATTTAGTAATTCAATCTGTTTTGCAAACAGTAGGAAAACAGCGAGAAAGACCCTATTCCAAGTGCATGTGATTGATAAATGAATGGCGTGGGTATCCCATTACAAGCATCCAATTTGGAGTTGTTCAAATTGGATACCTGTAATTGAACACACACACAATGAAGCGCCAATTACACGACAAATTGGCACGCACAGAACCAATCAGATCCAGGGGAATTTTGTAATAGTTACAACAACAACAATAATAATAATGATAATGATAATGATAATGATAATAATAATAATAATAATAATAATAATAATCCTTTCTACAGCCCACCTTCTCAGGTGGGTCCTCTCCATCAAGTAGAACCCTCTTTGCATCCCAAAGTCCATGAGTTGGACTCAGATGTTGAGAGAGAAATTTCTCTTGCAATAAATATTACACAGTAGTACACTGTATATCTAATAGCAA
>OX421445.1:54060441-54062941 GCA_949126865.1 Montipora capitata
AATGCCAGCCCATTGAGCCAACCGTACACCCCGGCAACTCCTTATTTTTGTTCCGTCGAGCCTCAGAATCATGTTTGTTGTTTTTAAATCAAATTTTAATATATCGAGGAGCCCATATCGAAATTGTTCTATTATTCAACATATGAGAATGCACATGTACAATCAGTTGTGAGAACAGCACACGGACAGTCATCAAAGTTGGTCTGCACCAAGGCTCGGCCCCGAGCCCGTTCTCCTTTGTTGTGGTACTGGATAACATCAGTGAAGGGTCCACCATGGGAGTACTGTGGTAATTGCTTTTCGCTGATGACCTCGAAGTCACTGGTGAGAGTGAGGAAGAGCTGAAGCAGAATTTGCTAAGATGGCAAGAAGAAATGGCAAGATACGGGCTAAAGCCGGTCAACACCACGAAAACAGAGGTAATTATGGCGAGCAACGAGAACCGAGTGAACTTTAAGATTGTGGAGTGTAACAACACAAAGCTGAAACAAGTAGAGGTATTTAAGTATCATGGCGTTGCCTAAAGTGAATTAAAGAAGGAGGGTCGGAGGAAGCAGTGATAGCAACAATAAAACGCGTGATGGTCTAAATGGATGGACTTATACCACGGAAACTGAAAGTTAAAATCTACGAAACAGCGATTAGACCATTATTGCTATAGGGAGCGGAGGCGTGGACAGTTAGACAAACGGAGGAGATAATGCTCGAGACAACAGAAAGGAAGATGCTGCAACGCATAATGGGGCTGACACTACGGGATAGGAAACGAAGTGACGATATTAGGAGAGAATTGAGAGTTGACAGCACGGCAGAGTACAGCTGGCACGGTTACGCTGGTATGGCCATTTGCAGAGAACGAGTGAGGAGAACGAGGTGAAGAGATTGAGGGCAGGAAACTGAGAGGTAGACCAAGCAAGCGCTTGATCGAGGAGATTAGCGAGGACATGAAGAACAAAGGACTTAGTGCCAGTGGAGCTCAGGATGGAAGCAAATGGCAAGTGAAGATACAGACCCCCTGACCTGGGGGCATTGCTGGAATTAAAAGAAGAAGATGATGATGATTCCTTGAGCGTTGGATATAACCATATCCAAGAAGCGTAAATGGAATTTATTAACTTTCATTGAACTCTGAACTCAAAACGACCGGAAGACGGCGTGACTTTGTCATGGGAGAGTACAATTCATTGGTCTAAGATTACTGACATTCCCACCATTTAAGGCAAATTTAGCACCTTGCACTTGACCCTAGAGAAAAAAACAAAACTCCTTCTTCCCTGCAAAGAAGCCTAAATGTTTCCCTGCCGATAAACCCTGGGTTACTGGCTGGCACAGTCCTAAGTCCCGTCACTTTAACGAGACAGCTGGCAAAAATTATAGGGGGGTTTCCGTTCGACTCGCTAGTGCGCGGCCTTCTGCTGAGCTGCAGGTCGCCAGTTCGATCCCTGTCTCAGTCGATCGCCGTCAGGATCCCATTACCCGGAGCTTCCATCTGTATTGTACCCTTGAGTCAATCCTGTCCCGTATATTTCTATTTTTTAGAACTTCTATATTTTGACGTATGTGACTGAGAACATACGTGAAGTGGTTCACATACGTCACATACGTATGTGACGTAATAAATGGCTGACCATAGGTCTCTTATTATCGGCTATTGTGAAAAAACCCACTAAAGCCCCCAGTGAGGTGCTTAGAAAGATACGGGAGAGGGTTGATTCAGAGGGTTAATATGGAAGATGGGGGCTCCGGGTAATGAGCTCCCGTCGCCGTCCGGTTTCGACTTTCCTGTCGGATGCATATAGCTGTAGCTTTGAATACCCCTAATACGGTGCATTGACGGAGGAAGGGAGGGGGGGGGGGATTAAAGGGTGCGCACAGAGGGCCACAAGTTTATCAGTAACTCTAGTTCACTGTCACGTTCTACCCTCGTAAAATAAGGACCTTTCTAGACAAAGCCGGTGATTTCTACGTACGGGTATTCTTTGCCGACTTCTCCAAGAGATTCGGCTTGTTATCCTGCTTGAGTTAGAAAGTCTTCGGGTCGACCTACAGTGCATTAATTGGAGTGGCCCTTCCTCACTCGTAGATATCAGTGTATTAGAATTGTTGATTTTTTGTAATCATTTGTAAGCTAACACCTCACGGTGGTATAACGATAACGACAAAACTTGCTCGGCTGTTATTGTTGTGATGAACCATCTCGTGGGTAATTCGCCGTGGACGACACTACAATAATGGATATAAAATAAAGATTGAATTAAGTGAACCACGCACTTAGCTGGGACCCGCTTCTGGAAAGTCCCGAAAACTTTTCGGGCCCGAAAAGCCATTTGTAAAACTGTCAACCGCTTGTATTGCAAAGCCGATCTTTTAACATGTTTTCAAGGAACACAAAAAGAAAAATAACTGTGAAGTTTGACGACTTAAATCCTCTCCGTTCTTAAGATACAAAGGGAATTGTGACACCCGAAAATGGCCCAAAAAGTTTCGGGACTTTCGAGAA
>OX421445.1:54067941-54082941 GCA_949126865.1 Montipora capitata
GATAATAGTTCTTTGCTGGGCCTTTTGCCAGTTGAAGAAAGCTGAGTGGCTATTGGGGATCTTGTAGACGTCAATTCTTTTTGCTTTTCTGTGACACCCTGAGTACTTGATTTCCCTGGAAGTTCTATGCCAACAGTTTTTTCTTGGTACAAAGGAGAGCTTGTCGAAGACGATAATAGTTCTTTGCCGGGCCTTTTGCCAGTTGAAGAAAGCTGAGTGGCTATTGGGGATCTTGTAGACGTCAATTCTTTTTGCTTTTCTGTGACACCCTGAGTACTTGATTTCCCTGGAAGTTCTATGCCAACAGTTTTTTCTTGGTACAAAGGAGAGCTTGTCGAAGACGATAATAGTTCTTTGCCAGTTGAAGAATAAATCGAAGAGACAATTGGGTTCAATGGAAGGTGTGATGTAGAGGACGATGATAACAAAGGCAATGACGTCATAAACGCAAATGACCGCTGGGGTCGTAATGACAATGGCGATGATGTTGGTACTGACGACTTGAATGAGGACCTTGAAGATGGTAACGATTGAGATGGGGATGATATTATTGTCATCTGTGCTGGAAAAGATGAAATTAATGGCGATGGTGATGCTGGCGGTAATGGTGGCAATACTGACGACGTAAACGAAGATGGCGATGATGCAAGAGACAGATCAGGTGAAGGAGAAGGTGTTGTGGGCGATGGTGGGGATGATGCTGATAGAGTTGGCACAGTCGACGCCGTTGGAGCTAGTGACTGCGGCAATGAGGAAGGCAACTGTGACTGTGACGATAACTGGGGACTCAAGGAAGGGTGTTTTTGTGAAATGAATGGCAGCAGTGACGAGGACACTGGTGATAAAGACAATGATGATCCTGTCAATGATGCCAAAGATGGCAAGAATGATGTTGGTAATAATAACAGTGATGGTGATGACGAAGACTTTGATGATGATGTTGATGCAAATGAGGATGGCAATGGGAGTGATGATGCCGCAAATGAGGGTGGTAATGAAGATGGCGACGATGATGCTGATATTGACCTTGCCAAGAGAGATGATAGTGATGGTGAAAAGGTCAATGCTATTGACATCCTTGAAAATGTTGATGAGGATGATGCTCTTGTTGTTGATGCTGACGATG
Organism: Montipora capitata; assembly: GCA_949126865.1. NCBI lineage: Eukaryota > Metazoa > Cnidaria > Anthozoa > Scleractinia > Acroporidae > Montipora > Montipora capitata. The sequence continues at coordinate 54,069,068 of OX421445.1, forward strand.
AAGATGATGATGATGATGATGATGATGATGATGATGATGATGATGCAGCCAGTGTTGGTGTTGATGATAATAACATAACCGATGACAAAGACAAAGATGGTGATGCTAAAGGCGATGACGACGCTGATGATGTCAACGGCGATGATAGTGACGATGGAGATTGCGTTGAATTCGGTAATGTTAATGTTGACGTTGATTTGATGGATGACTTCGACACTGTTGACGATATTGACGTTGTCTTTGTGGAGAGCGTTTCAGCTAGAGCAGGTGACCATAGCGATACTATTATGCCATACCGCACAGAAACATTTTTTTTGAAACCTAGCGCCGAAGAGGAAGGGACGTGACTCGGTGAGGAGAAGTGTTCATCAATGTGTGTTTGGTTTGTACTGAGCACGGTTTGGATAGGACTATTTCGTTCCTGTGGGACATTGATGGAATAGGCTTTTGAACCGGTGGAGAATGGGCCTTTACCATAACCGATGCTTGGTTTTAAACTGGGAACCAAGCCAGATGCTTCTTTTCTTGAGGGCACAGATGAGATACTTGAGGAAAACAAACGTTCTTCGGGTGTATGAGAAAAAGATACAAACGAGTCCACTGATGTAGATGTCTCCACTCGTTGTTGTGGGGGTGGTTCTTGTACTGTTTGATTTCTGGTAATGTCCAGTGAATTAGAAAGCAGTGGACTGCTTGTCATCGTTGGAGATGCAGATGGCATACCTGTCGATGATGAACATAAAGCATTTAAATTTGGCTTAAGGACGGTGCCTACTAATTCAAAGGTATTTTTGTCCCGGTTTATGATTATGCGGAAAATGTAGATCTTAACAAGTGTTATTGAAATCCAAAAAGAAAATTGGGGGTAACCATGCATTTTCCATGAACAATATTTGTTCAAAAGCTTTAAAATACAAAGACATGTATGACGTTCTTTTTCAAATCGAAGCTTAATTATCTCTGAAAAATGCGTGGTTACCCCCAATTTTCTTTTTGGATACCAATACCACTTACTAAGATCTACTTTCTCTGCATAATTTTAAACCGCGCAAAAATATCCCTGTATTAGTTTGCATCATCACCGATAGGAAATCCGAGTATCTCGAGATGCGCAGAAGGTATGCGCAATGACAATAGTAGGCACCGTCCTTAACTGATAAGTTGCCTTATCGTACCCAGACATACATTATAGTTTCGAAGATGGACTGAATGAACTGAGAACTTCGTCAGAGTTCTTAAAAACCGACAATAAAAACAAAATTCTCTCGTTATAATTCCTAACGGCACTATTTTGGGGGTACTAAAGCTGTTTTCCTGAAAAAGTAGGGTTTACCGGGCACAATTGTAAAAAGCTCACTTTATCGACGGCTATTTGACAACTGTGCGATGTTACAGCGCGACAGGAAATCAACTGATCTCTTAGTTTAATTTCTTGTCTGAAATTCGCCATCAGTCCAAAAAGTTGAAATCTCTAAAATTATACGAAGTTATGCATTCATTTATTCATCCAATTATCCAACCACCCATCCATCCATCCCTCCTTCCGTCCTACAACCTGGTTCGTTAGTGCATTCGTTCGTTGGGCGTTACTAAACACAGGAATGGAATGTAACGGAACGGAATATACCGGAATAAACCGGAATATGCCGGAACAAGGCGGAATGATACAGTACGAAAGACAACCCGAACAAAGTCAATTTCAAGGCGGAATGACTCTGGGGTAAAGCGGAATGACACCGGAATGAAACAGAATGAACAAGAATGGTACCGGAATATACCTGAACGAGGCAGAATGACACCAGAACAAGGCAAAATTAACCAGAAGAACACTAGAATGAAGCTGATCAGCGTGGACCGGAAGGCCGTCACTAAATACAGGAACGGAACGGATCGGAATATGCTAGAATAAACCAGAATATGCCGGAATGAGGCAGAATAACACCGGAATGAAACGAAATGAACAAGGATGGTACCGGAATATACCAGAACGAGGCGGAATGACACCGGAATGAGGCGGAATGAACCCTGAAAATCCCAAAATTTGGTGTTTTAGTTAGTGCCTACCGATTTTCGATTGTTTCTGTCAGCTTTTGTCGTGTCACGTGATTCCCCAAGGGAATTTGCACTTCTTTTTGCCTTTTGTAACATTTGGAGCACGTCATGAGAAAAATTTGACAGAATGAAGAATTATTTGTTGTGGAAGTAATAGATTTTTTTGTGAACAAATACAGTAGCAAGTGAAACAGAATGTTATTCTAATTGTTTTTTCCACGGCTTTCACCATGCGAGTCAAAGAACCCGTGAACACTTTTATTTTATTCTCACAGGTCAATTGTGTATTGATCAACTGATTACCGGTTGGGTGTGATCACCACTAGACTATCAGAGCAACCATGCTGGCTACATGGCCAATCTGGATAGCGAATGGGAATTATTGCGTGATATAATAATATATAATATTAATAATTGTGATTTTTATCCTATTTATAATAGTTATCTAAGTTTTTAAATTATTTAAATAGTGATATAATTTTCTGAATTTTACCTCCATATGTAATTTTATATTTTAGGGTTAGTTCTTAACTTTTATTGTAATGCGCATTTGAACATATCCATACGGAATTTGCGCACTACAAATGCTGTATTATTATTATTATTACTATTATTATTATTATTATTATTATTATTATTATTATTATTATTATTATTATTATTATAAGATGCGATAATGTTTCACTACCTTGAGGTCTTGTCACAGAAACACTTCTCAGTTGACTTTTCGCGTACTTCTAAACGTCGGAATTGATCCAAGCTTTCCACAAAAAAAAGTTTTTTCTTTCTTTTTTGGCTTTATTCAGCGAGAAATCTCGCTTTCCGGCGAAAAAGAAATTTAGCTTAGTAACGTTTAGCGCAATCATTTACCATATAAGGTCGAACTAAGGTATCTGAGCTGAGTTATATGGGCCTTGTGTCGGCCCATTTCCATCAGTAGGGCTAACGCTCACATAGTTCATATGGAGTAGATACTTAGCACTTTACATTACACTCTAATTCAAATATAAGTGCTACACGGCCAACGTTTGCAAAAACGTAATCTTCCATTGTATTTGTACATGTCCATTGCCGTGAACGACTTTAAGTTCGTCAGTTCCCACAGCCTGCTCCCGTCTGACCTTGTAGCTCGGTCGGTAGAGCAGCGGTGATCTAACCCGAAGGTCGTGGGTTCAATTCCCACCCTGGTCAGTTTTTCTCTGTCCTTGTGTAGGCCCATTTCAATCAGTAGGGCTAACGCACACATGGTTCATATGGGGTAGATACTTAGCACTTCACATTATACTTTAATCAGTTAAGTCTGTTCATATATGAGCTGATAACCGAGATTGAGTGAACCAATCAGATGCACGCGAAATGCATTATCCGAGGTTGAGAATTTTTAAATTCTCAACCTCGGATAATGCATTTCGCGAGCTCTGATTGGTTCACTCAATCTCGGTTATCAGCTCATATACCTTAGTTTGATCTTATATGGTAAATGATTGCGCTAAGCGTTGCTCAGCCAAAAAAAAATTTTCGCCGGAAAGCGAAATTTCTCTCTGAATAAAGCCAAAAAAGAAAAAATTAACTTTTTATGTGGAAAGTTTGGATCAATTCCGACGCTTAGAAGTACGCGAAAAGGCAAGAAATGTTTTTGCGATGAGCCTACGTCTGTCTGACCACAAGGTAGTACACAACATCGCACCTTCATCAAGTTTTTTCGATTTCGCTCGGATTTTTTCGCTTTCTTCGCTCGTATTTCGTACTTCCAAATTTTCGGAGTATCCAACGAGCGCTCATGGAATAATTGTTAAATATACATGCGAGTTATATACCGTAGAGTTCCGATAGTAGCGACCCTCGTTACTTTCGGAATTAGCAGCCTTTAAGGTGGGGGTCACTACTTTCGGGGGGTCGTTACTTTCGGGGAACAAAAATCGTTTACAAACAGAGCTGGCGCGAGCTTTTTTTTTCCGAAATAAGAAATGAACAACATAAATTAAGAAGATAACAATGATAAATACAGCAAAAAAACGGGCGTTACTAAACACAGGAACGGAACGGAACGGAATATACCGGAATAAACCGGAATATACCGGAACGAACCGGAATGACACCGGAATGAGCCGGATGACACCCAAAGAAACTGAATATAGCGGAATGAACCGGAAAATGCCAAAATTTGGCGATTTCGGTTGCTTCTGTCAGCTTTTGTTGTGTCACGTGATTCCCTAAGGGAATTGGAGTACTACGGTATGAGAAAAATTTGACAGGTATATCCGTCGCTAAATGAATAATTATTTGTTGTGGAGGTAAAGTGAGTGGACAGCACAGACGGCCCAGGCTCGGAGGGTAAGAATTTTAAGGATTTGTATTGGAATCCCGATAACAAACACGCAAAAGTTCTCAATAAAGAAGCCGTACTTTATTGTCCTGATGACTTCCTCGCTTTCTGCGTTGTTATTTGCCTGATATAACGCGATTTAAGCGACTTCTCGGCTTCCCGGGTTGTCCCTCGTACATAAATAAAGGAAACGCTGGAAAGTCATTTCTAGCTTACCTCAATCTCGCCGATAAAATCACACTTCTCCGGCATCAGTCACGCTCAAACTCAGGTGAAAGCCACACGGAGAAATTTACTTCCCTTTAACCAAGTTTCAAGGTCCAGCGATTATTCATTGCTGAGAAAAAGCAAAAAATATTCAAATATTCAAAATTCTTCGAGGCTCGCTTACAACGAATTTGGACACGGCTGGTGAACCGTTCACTTGAGCCTCGATACAGTGAGACCAAATCAGTGAACAGTTGAAGCGAGCCTCGAAGGATTTTGAACATTTGAATATTTTTCGCTTTTTCTCAGCAATGAATACTCGCTGGACCTTGAAACTTGGTCAAAGAGAAGTAAATTCATCCGTGTGGCTATCACCGGAGTTTGAGCGTGACTGATGCCGGAGAAATGTGATTTTATCGGTGAGATGTGAGGTAAGCTACAGTAGAAATGGCCGTTTTATACTAGAGACGCATAATCCGTCCAGACGAATTATGCGTCACTCGTGTTATTCGTCTAGTGTAAAGACGGGACGAACTATATAAGACGCATAATTCGTCTAGGACGAACTTGGGCAAACATTTTTTCTGCGTCTGTTAAATTTGTCTAGTATAAAGACGGGCACTAGACGCATAATGCGTCTGGACGAACTTTCCAGTTTAGTGCGTCTTCGAAGACGCACTAAATAATATGTAAATAATATCGGTCCTGATAATTCTGCCCCTCTGAGCCTGGGCTGCCTGTGTGGACGGCTTTGCAAATTGTGAGCATATATCGTGACTCGTTCCAAGCCTTGTTACTTCCCTTTAATGTAAACTGGTTTTTTTTTTCTGCCAGTCTCTCTATTCTGCATACTCATTCATTCAGAGTCTAGAATGATGAAAATTTACATTTTGTTCCCTTGTCATTCCGGTCCACGTTAATCAGCTTTATTTTGGTGTTCTTCTGGTTTATTCTGCCTTATTCTGGTGTCATTCCGCCTCGTTCCGGTATATTCCGGTACCATTGTTATTCATTCCGTCTCATTCCGGTGTCATTCGGCTTTATTCCAAAGTCATTTCGCCTTGTTCCGGCATATTCCGGTATATTCCGTTCCGTTCCATTCCGTTCCTGTGTTTAGTAACGCCCCAAAAAAACTATATAGAAAACTATATAGAGTCTTCAATTTCAATTTGAAGAAACGTTCCCGTTGTTAGTACGAAATTGTACCGGCTTACGGTAGTTCTTATATCGCTACTTCAGTGAACTGATGTCAAGGACGAATGGTGGCATAAAGCTGCCCCTTGTTGTAAATTTAAGTGCTTTATCGTCAACAATTTGTGACACTGACTGCACGAACATATTATTGTACATTAAAATTTTGACTATTGATTGACTTTCGGGTGGTCGCTATTTTCGGGATTTACTAGCGGCCACAGAAAATTGACGTTAATTTCGGGGGATCGCTACTATCGCAACTTTTCGGTATATATATACATGAAGAATATTTTTTCTTTCTTTCCGTGAAGCAAAATATGAGTGGACCCAGTTGCAAATTGTGAGAACATATCGTGACTCGTTCCAAGCCTTGTTGCTTCCCATTTTATGAAAACTGTTTTTTTCTGTCAGTCTGTCTATTCTGCATACTCATTCATTCACAGTCCAGAATGATGAAAATTCCGGTCTACGCTAATCAGCTTCATTCTGGTGTTCTTCTGGTTTATTCTGCCTTCTTCTGGTGTCATTCCACCTCGTTCAGGTATATTCCGGTACCATTCTTGTTCATTCCGTTTCATTCCGGTGTCATACCGCCTTGTTCCGGCATATTCCGGTATATTCGGTTTAGTTCCACTCCGTTTCTGTGTTTAGTAACGCCCGCTCTGGGAACGAGAACACGTTCGTGATGGTTACCTATGAATAATGAGGCCTCGTTCTCTCTTTCAAATCAAAGGTTTTCCGTGTGCTCTGTTGTTCTTTCTCCCAATAAACAATATTTATCCTGATTAAATCGATTGTTAATTAATTATTCTTATTTTATGGTTTGCAAACGCAGTGAACCGAAAGCACCCTCCTTTCATGGACTTCGTGCACGAAAATGTGATGCTACTGACGTTGCCGGTATGTCTGTCAAATGTTCTGAGGTTAAACAGATCAGCTCACGGTTTTCTTCTTTCGCAAGAGTTCGTCTAAAGGCTTTTCGACGAATAGAAGCACTGAAACCTATGGAATACTAACGACCACATATATCTGTGCTGCCGGCTGACTAAAAACAATCGTTCCTAATCTTACTTACCTTCGACACCACGCAACAAAGCAATGGTTGTACCGAGAATACACCAAACAAACCACATGGTCACCGGAAACGTTCTCTCCCTCTGTCCAATTGGAAATTGAGTCCTGAGGCTTTTGCGTGGTTCTCTTTTGAGTCTATCCTGGCTCTCTAAGAACCAAATAAAGTTTGAATCAATTCCCACGAAAGCATGCCACCTGCGCGCAAGAAAATCTGAAAACCTTTGTGTTGAATTTCACCAGGCGCGAATAATTACGGTTTAGTTCGACTCGACTGCTCGTGAGTCTCAAAGTTGCTGTCTTTTTTCTTTCAGGGAGAATAATTCACGAGTTAATCACGTGAACTAGCAATAAACAAAAAGAAACGGGTCCGATAATAAAAGCCCTAATTAACCGTATCTCACTCTTTGTTTGTCTTTTGTGTTCTGATAGTTTTCATTCAGTCTATTACCACCACGTGGACTATTAAACTAATTATATAAGAAAAACGAAACTGTGCCGAAATTGCACTTAAATAATCACGTTTGTAGATTAGTTCTTGTCCACTCCAAAACTGAACCAATATAAAAGAGTAAATAAGGAGGAAGACACGCATAGACGCAGTACCCAATAAAGGTTTGCATACTCAAAAACCATAATTGTTCTTTTTTCTCGGTATTTCGAAAGATGCTAAATGAAGCAGTACGGTGCCCGATATTTTTAACACTGTGCTTAATACTCACAATATATAAATCCCGAAAGCTTGGTTTACGTTTTTTCGATTGAAATAAAATCGTTTGTTTTGCTGAATTTGTTAACATTTAATTTCTCAGATTTTTGTAGCCTGTCACTCGAGTATCTAAAGCCGCTGAAGCCAAATTGGGTTGTCTTATTTCAGTTCGCGGCCATCTAGTTGAGTGTTGCCAGTTATCGGCGTAATTCACGGCTGTTCGACAGGTCACAGCTGAGCCTTTTCAAAGCAAGGTCAAACGTGGAGTTTTTATTCACGTGCTCAGCGAAATAATAATGCCTTTTTCTGTTGCAACAGTTTCCCACATGGATTGGCTTTGGATTTTAAACTCTGAATTTTCCTTTGTTTTCAACGGTTTCGACAGTTGCATGAATAGAGGGGTACCGAAGGAAGGACTGTCCAGAGATGGCGCCTGAACATATCCCCTTGCAACTGTTGCAACCAAATTTGGTTTGCATCTTTTTAAATCCTCTGATTTCACTGAATCCCGGATCATAGGCACCCATTGCTATAAGCATCCAGGGCATCTACTCCTTACATACATACTTATAGTGCAGACCCGGGGTGCAGACTGTAATCTTACAACTTTTTAAACCAAATTAACGGTGGAATGAAGTTCTCCAATCAATGAGGTGCTCCTGTGTATTAGTGACTATTCTCAAACCTTTTTTGCTGTGACGGTTTGTGTTTTTTTCGTAGCAGATTTTACTGCCGATTTTCTTTGTTGGCGTGAAGTCAAAATAACTTGGAATGTCCCCTTCAATTGCGAACCCTCCCTCCCCGCTTGGTATTACCTTGCAAAAATGTGACACATACCTTTCAAGGTTGTTCGACCAAATACCGGAAGTGAAACATGATACTGAGAAGTTCTAGACAGTCTCCAAACGAGACGTTTTAAATACTATTTAATACACAAGCAGGAGTGTTTTATCAAATAGTAAAAATCCCTCGGGCGAAACACGTGCTGCGCGTGTTTTTTAATGGCTTAACTCCTCCATATTCAGTAGGCGTTTTGACCAATCGTGCTGTAAAAAAGACTATTCTTTCGTGAAAGGCGGTCTAGCTCAGTGCGCCTGGAAATCGAAAAACACCTTGAACAATGAGGAAAAACTAATTACCTAGTGTTACATAAGAAGACGCGTCAGTCCATTTCACCTGGAAATCGAAGAAATGTAATTCAGTGATGTATAAATATTTTATTCACGTTAGCCTGTAAGCGTAACAAAGTTCCGGTTTAGTGTTTTGAGGGCTCTTGCACTGAGAACAACATGCCTCCAAAACGACAGTTAAGGCCGCCAAAGACGGAAGAGCAAGAGAAAAAAGACGTGGAGGACTGCATTCCAAAGGCTACCAGGAACGCAACAAAGTAGGCGTTAAAGGTTTTCTCCGCGTGGCAGATATCAGACACTTCACAAGAGCAATGTTCCTTCAACTTGAAGGTCGACTTAGCTAAAATTCAGTCATTGGAATCATGAAATGCAAATGAACATGAAGCATTATATAATGCCACCAGTAGCATTATATAATCAGTTCATTTTCATTTGCATTCCATGGTTCATCTATTGACCCCGCTATTTCCCTGGGGCCCCGTTCAAATCCCTCCCCGGGGTTTTAGGTTTGTTAGGTGAATTACTAGGTATAACTCATACACAGAAGTATTGCCAGCCCCACCACTTTCGCTGAGAGCATCGGGAATTCCGTGCACCAATATGCGCCCGCCATCCTCTCCGCCTTCACTTTTCAAAGATTTATGCGCAAGCACCATCTCATAGATGCGGCCGCTAACCAAAAATATGAGCCAATACCCCTTGAAATTTCCGAAATTTTCTTTGAAGAGTCGATCGTCCTCCTTCTTGGCCGTTAATTTAACAGAACATTTTTGTCAATTTTTTTTGTAAGGGTAAACAAGGCTGATGTCTCTCACTTTTGAGTAGCTTTAAAACTATGGCAAGGAGCAGAAGTAGGAGCCGTTCTCCCCGTGGAAGAGGTGGGCACTTAATTTGCTAAGGATAAGAAGACACTGTGTGAACAACAATAATTCGGTGCCCTAATGGCTACTTCCTTTTTTCCTTTTAAGTTTTCACAGAGCGTCGTCGAAGTCGTTCCCGCTCTAGAGAAAGAAGGAAAGATGGTGGTAAGTCGCCTCACTTGAAAAAGTGTTTGCATACCCTCTATACATATGAAAAATTTGGTTTTATCAACGGAGTTGATAATGTAAATTGGCCACCGTACAGAGATTCTGACGTTTCGAGCGTTAGCCCTTCGTCAGAGCGAATCGAAGAATTATGGGTTACATGTAGTTTTTATAGTAGAGTAAGCTATAGGAGCTACGCTATTGGTGGTAACATGGCAACGTGAAAAATAGAAATATATTAGTTTAAATGAAAAGCGTTCGTTAATACCGTGAGGATTAAGGGTGCCGATTTGGAAGATTAATTTTTGTTCCAGTTTCTTGGGGCTTTCCGTCGTACCTAGATGTAGGGAAAGGCTGCAGATAGCCATGTGTTTTTTGGAGTGGTTAGGGGGATTAAAATGACGAGCGACTGGCTTAGATGCATCTTTGTCATTCTTCCCAACATCGTGAAGTTGTTCGCGGAATCGGTCACCTAGTCATCTACCTGTCTCGCCAATGTATGATTTATTGCATAACGTACGTACAGGTTATGCAATAAATGACATTTGCGGAGGTACATGTGAAACGATCGGTGATCTTAACAGATCGCTTAGGTCTATCCTATCTTAGGTCTAAAAGTATCCTATTTTTCACGTTGCCATGTTACCACGAATAGCGTAGCTCCTACTCTACTATAAAAACTACACGTAACCCATAATTCTTTGATTCGCTCTGATGAAGGGCTAACGCTCGAAACGTCAGCTTTTAGAATCTCTGAACGGTGGCCAATTTACATTATCAACTCCGTTGATAAAACCAAATTTTTGTATACTACTTCCCCACAGACGCAGCACTACAGTTTCTTTAGAAACAACCCCCTTCATTCTTATGTAGACATATGGGTGAATATTTTTTTGTTGACCAGTCGGTTGTACCCGGAAAAAAACAAGCACTGTGCTTCCTCTCTTTCCCATGTTATTAATGTGATTTAAACTATACTTACCGTAACATATAGCCAACGCCAGCTTATATCCACATGACAGCGAAACTCGAACTTTAGTCACTGTATGCTATTAATTATTGTGTCGACTAGCTAATTTCTATCTGAGTGTACTGTACTTTTTTTTCTGTAATGATTGTATAGTGTCTTATGTTTAGTTTTCTGTGAACAGTGTGAAATAAACTTGAACTTGAACTTGAAACAGGAGTCGACTATGACCTTCCGATTCTTGGTTACTGAGAAATAGCAGACCTGTGGAACATTAATATCGGTTCAGTTGACTATTAATGTCCCAGTATAAGTGCAACACATAGTGACCATGACAGTTAAACGGCATATGCATGCTACATTTAATACCGAAAGATTTGATTCGTTGAATCCACATGGAATATAGGGTGCTTTCCTTGACTGTGGTGCATTCCAAGCAGGAACTTGAAAATTTTACTGTGAGGTAAACATCACTGAACCTAAAGGTTGCTGTGTTAAATTCAGCCTTCTATATTAACAGAAAATTATGTGGCATGTGCCTGTGTATTTAGAAAATTAACAAAAAAAGAATGCTCAGAAAATGTACAAAGTATGTCTCTTTGCAATCATTATGCTCTTATCAGCAGAACCCCCAGGCATTTGCATAATGATATTTGCAACCCCCCCCCCCCCCCCCCCTCCCACCCCACCCAAAAACAGTATTTCTTTACAAAAAAGGACCATTGTCTCTTCCCCCAGGGATACATTAGTACATGTATGGTATGCTGTATTTTATGGGCAACAATGGTTTTCAGGTGAAGCCTTCACTTATGTCCAGGATTGACCCTAATTATATGCCCGCCCAATTTTGATATCCAACACGAAGTGTCCCTTTAAGTCTTAAGTCCTTGCTACCTGTTTTCAACAATAAGGTAAGGGTAAAGGTTAGCATTAGTTTTAGCTTAGGCTAAATGTATCTGTTTATTTTTACTTGACAAGCAGCATTTGGGGGAGACTTTACAAGTGACATTAATGATAATGTTAATGTATTCCGAGAAACGAGTGATGTTGAAGTTGGGGAGAAGAGCAAGGGGACACTTCGTGACGCTTATTGAAATCTGTGTGCATCTAATTAGGGTCACTTGCCATTTTGAAATGTGTACTGTAGTTCATACCCAGTCTTTGCGGTCAAACAACAGTGGTTCATTTTCAAGATGGCTGCAGCGTGGTCAGTGTTATAAATCCCATTGCTGTGAAAGTGCAAAAGTAATCCAATCCCCCCATCCTTGGCTTAAAATTGGCAACAAATGTTAACGAATCCCCTGTGTATGCCTGGGATGGCGGCTGATAAGTGCATTGTTTGTTCTTATGCAGGCTGCTCAGTTGCATCCTTTTATAATAATATAATACAATACAATACATACTTAATTGACTGCTCCCCGTAGGGGCTTTTCAGGGCCAATGAAACACAACGAAATGATGGAACAGAACAACAACAACTGTTAAGAATCCCAACTGGCCGGAGGCAAACCAGTTGGCTATTTACAAGTGCAGCTGGGAAGTTGAACCAGGGACTACCAGGATCAAATTCAACGAGTGGTCAGAAAGGGTCTTGAACCCGGGATCTCCAGATCTCAAGGCCAGCACCCTAACCACTGAGCCACATTGCCCAAAAGTCCTATGAATGTGTGCCTAAGAATGTAAGCAATACCTCCAAAGCTGTAGTTTTGGTTGTTTTCTCTTATCGACTTTAAAAGAAAAAAATGACGTACATATATGGGCCTTTTAGTAATCCAAAAACTGAATTTACTACTTACTCTTCAGAGCGAAGACGGAGCAGGTCCAGATCACCAAAACGGAGAAGACAAAGATCCTTCTCAAGGTGCTGAGTATAACACATAATGATTACACTTGTCTTTCTTTGTTTGACTCAGAGTTTGTTAAAGATCAAATCCCTGTAGAAGTTCTATGTCATACTATGCCCTCCACTTCTTTAGAACTACATGTACGCCAGTGCTTGAAATTAGCAGTCGTCTGGTCATCCCAGATGACCAGAAAGTTTACCGGGTGACTAGTTTTTGGTAAAATGAAAAGGTTGGTTGCCCGAAGAAAAAACAACAGGGCAACCCAGCCAAAAATTGAAAAATGTATTACATAAGCAGCATCCGACTCACTCGACCGTTTTCTGTTGTCAATTTCTGATAGTAGTGTGAAGTTAACAATAATTAATTTGCCGCATTTGAGCATTTTCCTATGTTTCGGACATCAGTGGCTTTTACAAAAAATTGTCAGGAAAATTCACATGTAGCTGGTGATGGAGACTGAAGACTCCCTTTTGAAAATGCTAAAACTTAAACCCAGACTTCCACACACAAAAAAACCACAGGTGCATGCTTAGAACTATGGGATACTCAAGCTCCAACACCATGCGATTGCATCTCAACACGGTGTGCATTAATCGTAGGAGGTTTCTCAACCAAATTTACAGGTTTAGTTCCCTGGCTTTTGAAACAGGGACAGCCTGGAATTTTTTATTTTATTTCAAGCACTGTGTAAGCTGCTTCAAAGAAAGGTGAAACGTCAAGTTCAATCAATGCTTATTTTCTCTTTTAGATCACCATCCCCAAGAAGATACAGGAGGTAATAACTGTGTGTGTTTTGGCAAGTTTTGGTCTCAATATCTCTTAAAAGAGAAATAGCGTATATATTTATATTACCGGTATTACTTTTGAATCTTCACTAGTCAGTAATTAAAACTGTTAATTAGATTTATGTATCCAGCAACAGGAAAAAAAGTATGTTTTGTTTTAAACGGTTTTCTTCCTTTTTTTATTCCTTTAGGTCGTCATCTCCAAGGAGAAGGAGATCAAGGTGAAATATTTTCTTTGAAACAATTATTATGATAAATACCAGTAGTTCTAAAATATTTTTTGATATATTAGAAGTCAATAATATCATCCAGGAGGTTGTGGATTCTGTGGCAAATACTGCACTCTTGGAATGTTATAATAAATAAGTTTCTTTAACAGTCCTTTAAAATGGGAAAGGCACAGTCCAAACTGCCACTGAGACAAAGTAATAGCTGCAAACTGTAGAATCCATGATGTTTTGACATACTGTCAACTGTAAGATGGGGTTATTAGACAGTTTCTAGTAAGAATATCTCTCAAGGTTTACATAAGAATCTTTTAAATATCCTGGTAAGATCTTTTCA
>OX421445.1:54085441-54100441 GCA_949126865.1 Montipora capitata
CCTGTTTAGTAACTTGCTTTCATTATTGCCATTGTAAATTATCAAATAAATTGATTTTTTAGATGGAGAACAGATTCTTAATGAAGATGAAGAAGCCATGATGAAGATGATGGGATTTGCTAATTTTGATTCCACTAAGGTTTGATAACTTTGCATATATTGATAAGAACACGGGAGTGTAGTTGAGCTTAAAGAAATGCCTGGCCCGTAATAAACCCCTTGAGAAACTGATTTTACAGACTGCCCAAATGTGATATAGAATGCTTGCCTTTGTTTACTCCTAGAATGTACAGTTACTGTAACATCCCTTTACATCTGCTTGCAAGCTCTCAAATAACTTAGGAAATAGCTGATGCCAAGATGCATTGACCCATTGACTCCTAAACCCCAATCCACCTCTCCCCTCCCCCCCCCCCCTTCCCTTTCCCCAAATTGACAAGTAAAAGCATCTGGAATTAGACAGGTTAAAATCTATTAAAGGGGACTTAGTTTTGGAGTGGAAGGAGGGGTTGTTATGTGGACTGATGCCAATACAGTAGTTGAGTGCTAAAGGCATCAGCCTTTAGTTGGGCATGGGGTGACAATTGCCCCCTCCTCCCCTCCCCCATAAAAATATAATAATGAGAATAAGAAATTTTTATTATTAATTTCAAAGATTATTATTATTTATTTATTTATTTTACTATTATTATTATTTTGAATTTAGAGATTTCATGATTTCTTACTTTTCATAACATTAATTCTCGAAAAAGTCCTGAAAGTGGGAAGAATTTGAAAACTAACCTTTGTAGTATCATACATTTATATGTAGAATTCATTGCGTGGGCTTTCTAAAAGCTCTTTACGCAATAATTTTGGCTAAGAAAAAGATGTGACATAATTGGCAATGAGTCAGCCAAGTGAAGACACTAGGCTGACAAGGCAGCCGCAGCCTTAATAGACCCTAATCGTGAGAGGCTTGTGTATGCAGAAAAACTTTTGAGCTCTCTAGAGAAAATGTAATGTATGCTAAAGCAAGGGAACAAAGACCACTTACCATGTGATTTCAAGAAACAATGAAAGTGTGTTTTGATGTGTGATGTCATTAGACAAACTGGCGTAATGCAACATCGTTCACATGGATATTTATGATCAAGTGAAAGCACTTTTTTTTTCCATTTCTCTGGCCATTATGTTGTGAAGACTTGCTTTGAGTGTTCTTTGATATTTATTTTCAAACCAGCATGTTCTATGTTATTGAGTGAACAAGCTCTAGACTGAACCAGTGTACATGTTCTTATGGGCCACTGATTGTCAATTTTGTCCCGCGTGCCATTGTAGAGTAGAGCAGTTTGTTTTTTTGTTTGAGTTGAGTTGTGAACAATCCTCTTCAATCAATAAAATATTCTTTTGTTTTAATGCTAATAAGCCTTTCTAGACTCACTGCGATGCACAAAATGTAAAAAAAAAGTTGACCAAAATAAGGCCTGTAGATCCAATTAACATAATTTATATTAAATTGGTTGCCATTTATGAAAGTGGTCCATGACATTTATTTTTCCAACTTAATTGTATATTCCTGTTAAAATTACGGTCGTTCAAAAATTACAGCATTACTTTCAATATTATTGCAAAAGATGTTGACAGTTACATCAAAGTGTGTAGGGGTTTTACTTACATTTCTATTGTTGTTGTGTTATTGTTACTTTAGTCAAGGTGAATTGCAGTACTTTGAAATAAAAACATTACAACTACCATTGGGTTCCAAAAATGGCACTCAGATACAAGTCTGCAAACTGTGTATTGTATTGGCTGCCTCGTTGGCAGTTACATGTAGCAATTCGCTACTACTAGTGTTATAGTACTAATTTATGTTTTTGGGAAAATTTTCATCACCTGACAATAGTTGCCTTTGGGTTGTGATTACAGTGCTTGTCCCATCAGCTTTTGAAAATTGCAATATTACTTTTTTTTTCAAATTTTTATTGCTTCTAACAAATTGTTGTGATGTTTTACACAACTGTTTAGGGTAAGCATGTTGCAGGTTCATGCAACATGGGCCTGTCAAGTGTAAAGAAGGCCATCAAATACAGGTAAGAGAGGAACTGACAAAGTCATATGAAATGGGAATTGCAGATGCTTAGAATATAATCATTATAAATGCCCCAAAATTGAAAACAAGTTCAACAACAGGTTCTCAGAGAATGAGATGTGCAAAGTGTGGGAATGAGAAGCACACTTTTGCACAGCCATTTCTCAGGAGCAAGGCTTTTGTTCATGCTAGTATCCATTGTATGAACACTGGGGTGCAGGGATGGCACAGTGGTGAGAGCACTCGCCTCCCACCAATGTGGCGTGGGTTTGATTCCCAGACTCGGTGTCATATGTGAGTTAAGTTTGTTGGTTCTCTACTCTGCACCGTGAGGTTTTTCTCTGGGTACTCCGGTTTTCCCCTCTCCTCAAAAACCAAAATTTGATTTGATTTGTGTTAACTTGTTAATTTCAATTTACAGTGTCCCCGATTAGTGCTCTACAGTGCTAGAAGATTAGACACTTAAACAAAGTTCCTTTCCTTTCTTTTTTTTTTTTTTTTTTACTGGAATGACTGTTTGTAGTCTGAAGTGGATGCCTGTTTGTTTTTTTGTTTTTGTTTTACTTTCTGTAACTACAAAAACCACTGATCTGTGGAATGGGCCTGAATTATTGAGTGACTGCCTCGCCCACTTGAGTTGAAGATTTTGATGAAATTCCTTTTCCACTGTGTGAGCAGTAGCCAGCTTTCACCGTCAAGGTGTACTGGAAGAACCACAAGAAAGATATGTTTCCAAAATGAGTCCCAGAGGGGAAATAGGTAAAATTGTTCTTGTCCAGCGAAGAGGTTGCAAGTGCAACCATGGACTCGCTGTTACTAACGATTGCAAGAAAGGTTCTTTGGCCTAAAAAGTAGCGTCAAACACAACACTTCTCAAGAATTTGAACTACATGTATTTACAAGCAAAAGTTGGCGGGGAAATGACTCTGTAATTTGCGCCCATTCCACAGATCGGTGGTTTCATAGTATCATGTAAAGGATCCTTATTGTCATTCTGCTGGTTGTTTTTTTCCTCCACAGGCAGTATATGAACAGAAGAGGAGGATTTAACAGGCCCTTGGACTATGTTAATTAGGCACACATTGTTTCGATACTGTCCGTAACAATGTTTTAATATAAATTACAGTGTTTAGTGAATGGAGACACAACATTGGAAAATTATTGCCGTAACCCATTGACCCCTGAACCGCCCCCTATTGACGAGTAAAATTGTCTGGTGTTAGTGTTAGTGTAAAATCTATCATGTCTCACTTCTTGGGGTCAATGGGTTTATGAGGGAACTTAATTATTGAGTGGATCAGGAGGTTGTTAATCCATGTTTTTTTATCAGTGCTCAAATTACTTAGCTTCATCGGTCCTTTTCATTCTTTGTTGCTCTATTTTTGAAACGATTAAAATAGTAAGTGCACTTCTAGGCCATGTACAGTCTGTTACAGCATATTCTAAAGTTAGAAGGAACATTAGATAATCCTAGTCATGACTGATTAAAACAGTACACTTCCTTGCATGTTAGTTTCTCTTACACATTTTAAAAACTTGTTTTCAGTTTTTGCGATCAGTGTAATGTTACCCCTGTAGTGCACATAATTATGTTGCTGAAACATTTTCATACCTGGATGTCGATGTTATTTTATGGGCTAAAATGAAATAAAATTTACCTCTGACAGCACAGCAAAATAATATTAATTTGTTTTCTTATGTTTTTATGTTGTTCCCTGGTCATTCCCTAGTTCCAGAGACTTGTTGTTTGACAGAAAATAATAAATTTCTTAGTGAGTCATATCTTTGTAGAGACTTGAAGGTGAGGAATTTCTTTGAAAGCTGGGTACCAGGGTAATCTTGAAGCAAGGGGAATTCCCCTCCAACCCAAGCCTCATTTAGTACTATGTCAATACTTGTACACTTGTGGAATGTTTCAGATATCCAGGGTGTGCTCAGGCAGTTCATTTGAAGAGCATCCATTTCCCTCTTAAGGGTTATGAAACAGTGTCATAATGTATTTTGCACTGTATCAGTATAGAAAACTGTACGAACATGAGTGCATTTCGTGATCACAAATGATGTTTTGAAAGATCTCAAAATTGTAGACCACTAGGAGTCCCTTCTCAGTCCGTCAAGCTGCCCACTTTAGTCACCCAAAGTGCCGAGAGAGGGTTGGGGAAGAGAAATTTGGTAATTAAAGCAGGTTGCTTAACGACTGAGAAGGGACTGCAGTCTATAATAAACTTCATTTGAGAATTTTCAAAACATCATGAGTGAAATCACAAAATGCACGATTGGGTTCATACGATTTTTTATTTAGTACATACTCAACATAAAGTTACTCCATCCCTGTTTTTTCATAGCAACTTCTGTATTGTACTTTATGACCTTTATTGCTGTCTACAACATATTTATGCATTCATCATTGACCAATCAGAAATGCGAGATTCTGTATCAAATTTTGTCTATACTGAATGACCAGTGAGTGCTCTGTTTCCAGATTTGCTTTTGTGTTGGTGACTATCCCAATTAAAGATTAAACTAGAACTAATTCAACTGATGAAAGTATTTTTACTATTGGGCATGAAAGTGTGCTAAGGATGATTTTCTGATAATGATTTGTAAAGTTGTTTTCTGTTTTATCAGAGGGTGATTTTGTAGATGACCCTGAAGGGGTCATGCTTCTGTTGACATTCTTGCTTTAAACCCATTGAAATCAACTTAGAACAGCAGCTGATGTCGGTAGTTAATTTCGTTTTTAGAATAATGGGCAAAATACATATCCTTGATATCTCTAATCAGGTGTCTTCTAATTTTTGCCCTCCTCACAAAAAAACCCCTTGTTGTAGGTGGACACATTGGATCACTCTGTGACCTCTTCTGTTCCTGTATTAGTTCTTTATTAATCATTTACACTTACCAAGTGTAGCTATGATTCTCGCAGTTATGAATGCAATTTTAGCAATTGCAAGAGAAGCCTGAAAAATTCAGGACTTCGACAGGGTTTCACAATGCTGGTGCGACGCTCTGACCAACTGAGCTATGAAGCCACTGATATTGGGAGCTGTTAATTTGTGGGTTCAAATGTTCCCATGATGAATGATTCAACGAACAAAATGGTATATGAAGTGAATCATGTTTTGAACTGCGGATGTGAAATCAAGTGAAGCTATGATCCTCGCGGTTAGGAACGTAATTTGAACCCAAGTTCATGGGTTCAAACCCTGTTGAAGTCCTGAATTTTTCAGGCTCCTAATTGCGTTCATAGCTGCGAGGATGATGATGATGATAGACTTTATTTAAGTGTCAATAGTATTTAGCTTTGGAAAAACTAATTGGGGACACTATTTACACAATAAAGTATACCTTAGCTAAAGTTAAAATTATTTACAATTAATGAATAATGTATAAGATAAATAAATAAATGAAATGTATAAACTTGGTAAGATTTTGAAAGCTTAAAATATATCAAATATATAAAATGTAAAATTTAATGCGGCATAGCAGCATATATCACAGTTCTTACAATTGTCTATTAAGTGTGATAAGTCTTTACTCTTAATACTGTCTTTAAAACTCTTAACATTTGGCTTCTCTCTATCATTTTTGTCTAGTTTGTTCCAAAGATAGGGCCCAAAATATCGTAAAGAATGCTTTCCATAACGCACGGTGCGAAAACGCGGAATATTGAAATCGGCGTTCCTCAGATTGTACTGTTTCGGGGTAGTATTGAATATTTCTGTTATGTAAGTGGGCACAAGTCCGTTTTTTACTTTATACATTAAATGGCGATGTTTTGTAACCGTTGTTGATACAGACTTGGCAAAGCTGCTCTTGTTAGAAGCTCACTGTAGGTCTCCGATTTGGATTTAAAAACTGCCCTGAGTGCGCGCTCTTGAATTCTCTCCATTTTGTTCTCATCGGATGATTTGCAAAAGTGCCATACGACATCACAATATGTTAGGTGGGGCAGAATATTGGATTTGTACAGCTGTAACTTTGCGGACCATGGGATTTAATTACGTAATCTCAATAATACCCTGACCTTACAGCTCGTTTTCTTACAAATCTCTTTAATGTGATCACTAAATGTCAATTTGTTATTAATGGCTACACCGAGAATTTTGAGATAATCAGATGATTTGACTTCATGTCCATCGAATTCCATAGTCAATACATATCCAGGGGTTTTCCTAGAAGGTTTCGGATCAATGGTAAGGATTTGGTATTTCTGAGGGTTGGCTTGCAGTTCTCCTTGTACCATTGTGACACTGCTTCTGTTTGTCCCCTGAGAGTTTGGGCGGCCTTCTGTATATCTTTATCATTCGTGTATATTTGATGATCATCAGCATACATAAATAGAGTTAGCAGACTGTCCATGTAGCGAGAGATCACATGATTTTGGAACAAGTTCCAGAGTAGAGGCCTGAAGGAAGAGCCTTGCGGACACCCCCTTTTTTTGTTCTTTCCATGCGTTATGCGCTTCTTGTAGTTTGACTCTGTTTTTTCTACTCTCAAGAAAGGATCGCAAAAGATTCAGTGATGTTTCAGAAAAGCCGTTTCGGTTTGCTTTTAAGCTTCCGAATCATTAATGCAGGGTGCAGCGAATCAAAAGCTTTACTCATGTCGGTGGATAAAACAGTCACATACTCTTTATTATCGGCAGCCATTTTCCAGTCCTCTGTTAGCCTTATTAATGTAGTTTCACAGCTATGTGTCATTTTCTGGTTTGGATGTGGATTAATAGTTTTTATAATTTGCTTGGAAAGTAATGATTCGAATACTTTATCAACAGAATTCAGTACTGTTATGGGTCGGTAATTTCCCCGGTCGCTTTTATCTCCTTTCTTGAAAACAGGGGTCCATTCCATCATTTTCCACGTGTTTGGCCAATTTCCCTTTCTGATAACGGTGTTATAGAGACTTGTTAAGGACGGTACCACTCCTTTAGCAGTTAACCTTAGAATGAACCACTTCAAAAAGAAACTAAACCTCTCTCTTCTGGGTGTTGGTATACCCTTGCCCTATCGTGGCAAGTAGCAAACTTCCCTTTGTTTTGAAAGGAATACATAGCTTATTGATGATGGAAGGGAGAATGATAGTGGTATAAATTTAAGACTGATACCGGTAAGTGCTCTATTTATTCAACTCAGCACCAGGCCTCTCGCATATCTCATTCGTTGTCAATCAAATATTTATGAGATTGTGATCGGAAGAGCTCACAAAAAAATGGCGATGGAGGCCGCTCCAACGTCACCGCAGTTAACAAACTATGCTGCGCAAAACACGGCTACAGTCACTCACACAGTCCCTGCATCACATACTACCGTTAATCTCATACAGCCTGAACAAGGAAAGGGGCTTTACATCGTTGATCCCTCACAACAACATGCTTTACAAATGTTTGGAAGTCCGGATCAGAGAACGTTCATGGCGAACCCGGTTGAATTCAACCCCGCGGCTGGAACAATAACAACAACGGCTGTTTCAAGTGGAAATGGCCAGATAACTATGGTAAGTGTTGAAAATAGTTTGTCACCCTAAACTTGTGTATTATTCTGGTCCAGTAGAATTCGCTACACATTCGAAGTGAGCCTGAAATCGTTCGATCTCACAGCAGATGCGATTTTCGTTTACCATTGTGTTGGCACGCTACTAAAGTGTTTTGAGCTAGCGCACTGTTCGGGTTTTTGAATACTTGTTTGTCGTGATTTGTTCACAGTTTACTTGGTCTCAGGAAACTAAACCCGCCGGTTTTGTCGTTTTTTAAAACCGTCCAATCGAGAAATATCTTTCGAACTGCCTCGCTATTGGTCTAGGCGCTTGCAAAGTAGATAACTGGGCTTTTTGTTTGTATTAAAATCGTTAACACGCTTTCTCACGAGCGATGTAAAAGAGTTGTTGTGTATATATATCAAATGAAATAATATGTCGTTAACTGAAAAAAATTGAAATTCTGCTTATTTATTTCAAGAACGATCCATGCTCCGCTTTCGATTGTTCGATTTATCCAGAAATGTATTTCGCTTTGCATGTTGATGGTTGCGAACAGGTGTTTTTCCTGTCTGTGAAATTTTGTGATGGAGTGCCGTGCATTTTTTTTGGCTTTAAAAATGCAAATTTATCTATTTTGCTTCCAAATTCTGCAATTTTTCAACGCCCAAAAGAACTGAAGCTTTCTAGAAATTTAACTTCTTGACATTGACAGTGGTGGCTCTCATGAGAATAATCTCGTTAGTAAGTTAACTTAAGCTTAATTACCCTTTCCCCTTGCTTTTCGTTGTGCCTCCATCTTTTCACAAACTTAAAGATTGAAGATATTGGTGATGTAAACGATTCAGGTGTGTTTATATCGTTTTTGTTTTAAATACATATCATCATTGCTTTAATAATAGCTATCAAACGGATATCAATTTACTTATTTTATCGAATGATTGATTTCCATTCATTGAACAACCTAGGTTGTATTTATGTATGAGGAAAACTTCTCCAGAATGACTTTTACTTTGTACTAAGAGCAGATATCAAAATAGTATAAATCATAAATTTCAATAATGAGATATAAAATTATTATTGTCAACAGTTTCATTCTAAAAACTGAAACGGTTGACAATTTCTCATTATTTGAATTTATGATTTATATTATTTTGATATCTGCCGTAAGTCTTCCTTAAAGGCCCACCTTCAACCGACAGGCTTTTCGACCGTTTGTTTTTCTTATGGAAATTCGCATTGCTTATCACAGCGATCTGATTGGATAAATTTCAGCTTTGGCTGGATTTTCATGTATGAAAATTGTTCTACGGCACGCATTAAGCCTGTCGGTTGAAGGTGGGCCTTTAACAAATATATCCTATAGCTGTAGGTGGTTTATTCGGTGGAAATCAATCATTTGATAAAATTACTGAATAATTTATATTGGTTTGATAGCTCTTAAGCAATAATGGTGTTTCATTTGGTACCACAACATTATTATCCCACAGGTACCCCAAGCTCTATATATGAGCAGCTCTTTATATGATGACCTTTGCATTGTTACGTGACTCGAGCGATTTGCATATTTATAAGGATTTGTATGGGGAAAATAACGATTGTTTCTGTGACCTATGAAAATGTAACGATTTAAATAAAAATCGTCTTACCTTACTTTACTTGAGTGTTTTTTCCCTCCAGTGTGGTCTTTGAGCCAATTTACGGCCATTCCTGTTAGTTTTTGAGGAACCGGTTTGTTCCTTCTATATGTACTAAACAAGGTTGGGTACTCTCACGAAGCAGTCGATCCGATCCGCCGAAGGAAAACGGCCGTAAATTCTCTCCAGCAGCTCCAGTTGCCTCGAAATTCCGGATAGAGCACAGACGATAGTTAATTGTTCCTTCCGTGGTCTTTACTTGGCATCGAATCTTCACAGAGGCCGAATAAAACGTCGGGAATCTCTGAAAACTTTCCCGTTTTAGCCATCGAAAGAGGCTTTGTTCAAACTTCGCGTTACCCAACGATCAAAAGTTAGCTTAGCGACCCGGCCAGAGACTTCCACTCCGGGTGGGAGACAGTCCTTTGCTCCCATCAAAAATCACTTCCTTGAATTCACTTCCTTGAAATCCTACAGCAAAAGTCTTTCTTTAGTTTCACAGATGAACAACAACGAGTATTGAGAACTGCAGGGTACGAGGGAAGTGATTTTTGATGGGAGCAAAGGACTGTCTCCCACCCGGAGTGAAAGTAATTCGAGTCTCTGGCCGGGTCGCTAAGCTAACTTTTGATCGTTGGGTAACGCGAAGTTTGAACAAAGCCTCTTTCGATGGCTAAAACGGGAAAGTTTTCAGAGATTCCCGACGTTTTATTCGGCCTCTGTGAAGATTCGACGCCAAGCAAAGACTACGGAAGGAACAATTAACTATCATCCGTGCTCTACCCGGAATTTCGAGGTGACTGGAGCTACTGGAGAGAATTTACGGCCGTTTTCCTTCGGCGGATCGGATCGACTGCTTCGTGAGAGTACCCAACCTTGTTTAGTATATATAGAGGGAGCAAACCGGTTCCTCAAAATCTAACAGGAATGGCCGTAAATCGGCTCAAAGACCACACAGGAGGGAAAAAACACTCAACTAAAGTAAGGTAAGACGATTTTTATTTAAATCGTTACATTTTCATAGGTCACAGAAACAATCGTTATTTTCCCCATACAAATCCTTATAAATATGCAAATCGCTCGAGTCACGTAACAATGCAAAGGTCATCATATAAAGAGCTGCTCATATATCGAGCTTGGGGACAGCACTACCTATGATTATCCTCCTAGTAAGATGTACACTTCTCGCAGTCCCTTTGGAGCCAGCCCACTTAAGCCATTCATGCAAGCGAGCTGAGGGGAGAATATGGTGATAGAGCGAGATATAGGGACTTCACTCTTTTCTTGAACTGACATGTTCAGAATCATAAAAATCTGCTAATCTGATTTGTGAAAGTGACATGACAGATGGTTCTGCCTTTTTCATTGCTAACGTAAATAAACACTCGAATAACTACAGTAACGGCATGGGAATATTTTGTGCATGTCAAATTCAATTGTCTATTCGGAAAGGAAACTGCAGAAAAACTACTGTATTTACTCTGAATTTAATGAGCGACACTCCAAAGAAGCCCAGTAAAAAGAGAGGTAGAAAACCTAAGCAGAGAGAGGTCTCAGATTTTTGCCGGACTTGCAGAGTAAATCTTAAATTAAATGTTGGAGTGTTTTGGCAAGTTTCGACAGTGTGATGTTCGTATACAACTATCAAGGACGAATTCTCGTTTTAATTGCATGACGACTCATCTATCCTTAAAAAAGAGTTTCTTCTGCAGAAAAGATGGCTCAGTACTTGTTTGAAGCCATGTCCTGTAACAATTTCCCTTCTTCTCGAAGGCAATTACCCATAGCCATAGATAGTCGTCTTACTGAATCGCTGCGATGAGGAAAGATTACCACAATCAATGGTGTTTATTCAATGGGTCACTGGTATCCTTTAAGAGGACAATAGTCAAAGCTCTCATAAATAATGGTCTAGCCAAAACCAGTTGGTAGCACAGGCATAACATACTTGCCCGATAGGAGAGCTTCAACCGCAAGTTTCTGCTCTTGGTTGGGTTCAATGTGTTAAGCATTTGAAGGGATAAATGAGCCATGTTCTGCTCATCTTTCCCAGGGAAGATTGAAGACAGATTGGTGTCGCAATCTGACATGAAGTAATTAACATATCAAAAAATCTGGCAGCGGTCCATTATCAATGGACCAATCTGAATTTCCCGTTGCTGGTGCAATGGGAAATTCTGAACATGTTGGTTACAGAAGAGCATGCAGTCCCTACATGTATACCTCGCTCTATCACCATTCTTCCCTTGGCTCACTTCCGTGACTGATCAAAGCAGGTGGTTCAACAGTCTCGGAAGGGACAGCGAGCAGTCTAAGTAAGATGTAGTCTAAAAAATCATCAAACTTGTCTGAGCCCCCTTTACAGAGGATCAACCATCACAGTTTATTTTCAGGATATTATATATTTAGTGTTAACAAACATACAGCTGTAACTCTAGTTAACTGTTAAGAGGTGACAAAGTGAACTATTTTTTTAAAGTGCTACTACGACCAAAAAATAATAATTTTTTTTCCTTGGATTTCAAAACTATGTTAGCGAAACACTAAGTGACCTAATTTTTAAGTTCTAATTTTAAAGACACCTGTTTATTTTCAATGCGTGTGTACGCGGTTGAATTAACATGCAGCATGGCAGTTTCGGGCTTTCAGATTTTTAAACTTGTGTTTTGCATATAAAATAAGTTGCGTTTACACCCTGAAATTTTAAGCTAGTGAGTCAATGATGTCACTTTCCCTAGATCCAACCCTCTGAGGTCCAATTGGTCAGTTTTGAATGTGAGAAATGGCGGACCATGATATCCAAACATTACATTTAAAATAAACAGCCTTTGGATAAAAATCAAAGGTCAAAATTTTGCCAGTCTGGTTTTAAGCGATCATAGTAGCACTTTAAGTGCGCCTTGTTTTTTTACATGATAGATGAATGGACAACCCATTGCAACTCAGAGACTTCCTGTTGCCATGGAAACTTTGGATGAACCACTTTATGTAAATGCCAAACAGTATCACAGAATAATAAAAAGACGACAGGCAAGGGCAAAGCTTGAAGCTGAAGGGAAAATACCCAAAGTTCGAAAGGTGAGTTGCTTGGTCATTGTTTTTTCACTAGTAACTTTCACTGTACAAAAATAACTGTTTAGAAATTTGTTTAAGGTGATTCCCTTGTTTTGCACCGCGCATCTCATACTGCACATAACGTTGCAACTCGGAGATGGCCGCGTTTTACCCCGGCCATCTGAAGAGAGGAAATAAAGGCCGCTTTTGCTGATCAAGAGCTTTTAAGAGCAATCATCATTGGTTAAGAAGGTGTTGTTTTGAAACTCGCCCCAGTCCTTTTGCAGAAAATGATCATTTTGAAGCTGAAATTACCCCTTTGCTATGCATTATCATAGTGTTGCGAAGAAACAAGCACGGTGACCCTCCATTCTTAATGGTTTTATTTACTCATAATAGGTACACAGAAAACATATTTTAAGGAGAAAAAAAGTTGGATAGTAGAAGTTGTATCATTTACATATAAATGACGTGAAACTGCATTTGGAGCCCGACACAGAGTGCAAGGTGATGACTGCAATGGTCCAATTTGCTTTCATTTCTTTTCAAGATTGAGCAATTTGAAATCACTTTACTAAAAGATTATAGCCCGGACAAACAAATAAGTTCAAGTTTTCAGTAATAATCATTGGTTTTTGCTACATGACAACAATTTTTCCGGTTGATCTAGTTTAGAACACTTCTCGCGTAACTCAGAAAAAACACTTAGAATAAAGGGCATACAGCGCGAAAACAAGCACGGTCACCCCATCTTTTTATTGCCTTTTTTAAATGTCCTGTGTATGAATATCAATTGTACCAAGTTTGAAAAAAATCTGGATAGTATTTCATTTTCAAGGGAATTACCTTAAATGTGATTTGTGTGAAAGTTTGCAGCTGTTGAAAAACGATTTCAACAGGTAAAATTTAGCTGTAACAGGATACTAAATTGGGTACTTTGTAACAGCAAGTTTTTCGAAAGTTGTTTCATACGCAAAAATAACAAAAAGGGGTGTCTTTAAAATTTCCGTCGATTAACATGCATCAATAATTATTAAGACATGCAGAGAGAGGCTGAGTGATGGGATAGTATATATACCACTGGTTCTGTTGAAACCCTTGGTTGATTAGTTTTTGAGGTAGAAGAATGATCTAGCACCTCTCATCAGCAGACTTCTGTTCAGTATTATGCAATTCATAAGCTATTTTGTCAGTTTAGTCTAAACATATTTTTGGTTTGGGTGGAAAGCCAGTCACGTTGTACCTTACAAGAGCCTGTGCATGACACAGAAAATATCCTGAATTTTAGAGAAAACCATTTTGAATTGATTAGCCACAATTTTAATTCAACAGAACTACAGTTAGGCTTGTAGATTAAAAACATATTGGCCCTCTTTAACCCTTTGATGCCTAAACGGGCCTAAACCTGCCAGACTTAGTATTTTACTCTGTCTAATACCAGACGATTTTACTGGTCAATGGGGAACCCCCAGGAGTCAATTGGTTAATCACTCACAGTCCCCCATTAACCCTTTTTCACTTAAGGGTGTTAGTTATATATAGCAGAGATTGGCACGCTGAAGGGACACATGCAGAGCACCATGGGTAAGAAAATATGGCAACCCATCTAGCAAGAAAATTTGGTTTTGGTCAAGGTACGACTGTACAACTGTCCACCCCTCCATATATGGCAATGTGAAACTCTGAGGTGCAACCCGCCTTTTTTTGGCAGGAAGTTGCATGACCAACTGTGTTTGAAATTTGTAAGACAGCGAAACACAAAGCAATTTTAATATAATAATAATAATGATGATAATAATAATAATGATGATGATGATGATAAGAATAATAATAAGAAGAATCAATATTTGTATACTTGTGCCCAACATGGGGGCCATACTCCACCTAGTTTACAGCATACATCTTTGATAGCTAATATTGTAGATCTATGTTATGGTCAATTTACACCTGTGAAAACAAGGCATCAACTGACCAGTATTGTGTGACCTTATCGTTGGCTCAAATTTAGAGCTCCTCGAGGTCAGCTGTGTTTTACTTTTTAAGTTGACCACTGACCAGGTACTTGTTTTCGATTGGATCTCGGGTTCAAGCCTGGTTAACTTATTGTAAGAATAAAAAACCCAGGAGCTCCGCTTTAAGGCTTGGCTAAATCTAGATATCAATTATATTTTACTCTAAGGCCAGACTATTTAACTCGCCTGCTTCAGTGTTGAAAGGGTGAAAATCACTGATCACTGATATTTCCAAAAACATGTGATAGGCATCTCAGTGTAAAGTCTTGCTATAAAATGTGTACTTCATCAACACAAAGCCCAAAGGATACAGTATCTTTGCAATAATACTTTAATTAGGGCATTTGTAAATGTACACACTCAGAAGTTAATGTAGTGTACGGCATTGACTGCTGGCAATTTTTTAAAATTTACTCAGCCAAATCTGAAGAGGTCAAGCTGGAGTCTAACCATTGAATTCTGTCTACATACATTTTCAAAAGCTTGGTAGTAGATATGTACTTCAATTGTTTAGCTTTGTCATTTTTATTTTTTATTAAGACTTCTCTCTGGCTTTCCCTTTTTGTTTTTAGCTTTGTTCTGTGACCATCTGTTAGCTTTGTTGAAATGATCTTTTTGTGTTTTTAGCTCTCAGTTTCACTGTAGTAAATGGCCGAAGCTCAGTAGCAGAATTATTATTACAGTAATTTGCCTCTAGGACAAGCTGTGAAATCACCTCCTCACTTAATTGTCATTTCTGCCTACTTCAGAA
>OX421445.1:54115441-54172139 GCA_949126865.1 Montipora capitata
AGCTTGGAATCATGGTCTCATCATGATAAGCTACGTAAGGTGACAATTAGGAAATTCGAAATACTGTATTTTCGAAACGAAAGACGTCATGGAACTGGAAACTTGGAAAAAGATTTATTTTTCGGGTATCTTCAACCTCCTATAGATAACAATTTAGAAGACCTTGCTAATTTGATGATCTCACTGTGAAACCATCTATAGTTTGACAATTATGTGCTACTGCAAAGCTTTGCAAAACGGCGGCTTCATTAAACGCGTAAACGGGCTCAATTGTCGGTTAGAAACAAACTACGGAAGCTACGTTAAGTAACTGTTGTAAGAATTAAAACCTCACCTCAGAACCGTATTCTTCACAGATCATCATCTGCGAACACGGGGCACCCGAACATTTCGTTCGTCCTCGCGAACTATCGGCAATTCATCGTACTGCAGAGTCCGAACTTAGACACTCTTCGTATGCGGATTGGCTCCGAAGTGTATTCTATTGTTACATACTCATTTTCGGAAAAAATAGTGACTACACGCCATGCGCAGTAGTCACAAAAACTACCTCGTCCAAAATGTATCACACTACTTCTGCACCACTTGGTATTCCGAGTAAACGCTTTAAAAAAGCGTCTTGTTCTTAAGAGAATGCCGCCAGAAGAAGACAATAGTGGCTGCGAATTCTGTTCTCACCAGGATAAATTTCTTTCTTGATTTCTTCGTAGACATCTTTAATCTACTTGGAATCCGTCACATCCAACTGGAATGTTCTCAACTTGTCGCTCGCCTCTGATTTCAAACTCTGTTCTCCTTCTTTCGTCAGACAAGTCGCCAGCGCTTATTCCCCTTTCGTAAACGGTCGTTGCCATTTGAAATGGTCATTGCCATTTCTCAGAACGGTCGTTGCCATTTGAAACGGTCGATGCCACTTTTTAGCTCTGAATTACACTCATTAGGTCTAAGAACTCAAAAGGTTGCGGTTACTGGGAGTTGTGTCTCGCTCGTCATATGAGTTAAGGTTACGGTTAGGGTTCTGTTTAGGGTTTCAAGGGCTAAGAACCCGAGTTCGAGTCTTGAAATTTTCGGACTCTTTTTTTCCTCCAGTTTTTCTTTTATAAATGTTTTTTTTTCCTTTTTTGTCTTAATTTTTGTCAATACTTTTTCTTAGTTTGATTCTTTTAGTTTTCTTTGAAGTGAAGTGTGTAGTCGACCGTTATAAATGGCATCGACCGTTTCAAGTGGCAACGACCGTTCTGAGAAATGGCAACGACCGTTTACGAAAGGGAAATTTGCGTCGCCAGCACACAAGCTCCCATTTTATCCAACTTAATCGCTGTCGCTCGACCGAAGCCGGTGTCGCAGCCCGTAATCAGAACATATTTTCCTTTTATATCGATTTTCGCCCTCGGCAACAAACAAGTGACCAGGTAAATTGAAAAAAGAGCAATAACTGTCAGCAACAAAAAAAAAAAACGAAAGCGAAAAGAAAACTCCCGAATCCATTTCTCACCACCTGTTTCACTTATTTAAATGATTGCTCAGTTCTAGTCAGCAATGTAATGTTGTTGACTCTTCAGGAAGAGTGACAATATGCTTATCACTAAATGAGTGAGATGGGTGTCATTTGCCTGTCTGGGAATGCGATAGCTTGGCTCAATTTTCCAAATGTTCTGTGAGTCCGGCTAGAAATATAGCCTTTGATGCAAAATACGGCTGGTTTTGCCAAGGGGGAGGGGAGTCGCAAAGAAAAACATTTCTTGCCACTCGGAGTTTAGCCCCCACCCCTCCACAGCTAGGCGTGATACACATTCCAAGGGTGCACACGTAATACCCCCATTGAGATTACAACTCCTGCTTGACGCTTTTGTAATCTAAGTGTGGTCTTGTAGCCAAGAAAATATTTACTACAAGCCAGCGAGGGGCTGGGCCTCTCACCCCTTAGAAGCCCGACTTGTGAATCCTTCTTTCATTTTAAAACTCCGAAATGGCCATTTAATGATCAAAACTGAAGAATAGTAATCTGCATAAATAGAAAACTCCATCCAAAGTGAACCAGAAGCTTTCAAGTGGTAAAATGGAAGCTTTGAGTGGGATATTTGGCGGATCAACTGACGTGAATATGACTACACGAGGAAGGGATTTGATATTGATCATGTCGGTTCTCTTTGCAACCACAAAAGCACACCCTTCAGTGCCCAGCATCAGAACCAGATGAAGAAAAATATGGTTGTGGTACCACCAAGGTAGACTCTAGTCAAGCATAATCGTTTTTTTATAAAGCAAGGGTTGGACCAAAAGCACCTTTAGTACACTTTATTATCTTTGTGCAAGAGTTAATTAGATAAGAGTATTGATCTATCACTTTGCAGCCTTGCCCCAGCAAAGTCACAAGTGAATTTATTTTTAGATGCACTTTGCGCGCGAAACAAACAAAGGGACGCCAATTTTAACCAATCAGAAGACGCCACGGCAGGCTTGACTGCTTCTGATATGTTTTTCAGGGACTTGACAACTGATTTTCACAGGAACGGGTATTTTAAAAATAGACTCATTTGTGACTGTGCTGGGGAGCCCACCCGTGCCATAACAACACTCTTATCTAATTCACTCTTGCTCTGTGTTCACATGTATTCAGTGAAGGATAGAAAGATCACATAATTCTCCATGGAAAAACTGTTTCCGTCTTTGTGTGCTAACACTAAAATGACAACAAAACGTCCATCATAGGCTTGAAGTCATCTAGATTTTGTCAAAAATATTTTGAGTTAATGGTGTCTGTCAAAGTAGTTTCTACTCTACGAAAATGAAACTGAAGTACACTAGCCATAACCTGTAACTCGATGTAAATGGAGTAACTGCAAGGTTTTGACGTAATCAGTTCATACTATTTCCTCTTGTGAGAGGGAGTGAATTTTTGGGTTGACTTCGAACAATTAATTTTCTTCGTCATCAGAACAAACGACTCGGGCAAACACAGAGTGCATTGCTGTTTCCGAACCGGAAACTTCCGGATTAATGAATTTCCGTCTCAAAATGGTTGACAACGGTTACCAAATTGGGCCTTAACTACGACAAAGCGTTCTTCAGAAGCGGCCATAATAATTAGCCCCCATAAGGGTGACAATAATAGAGGGCCTTGGTTAGGTAATCAATTTTAAACAATTCGGCTTTTAGAAACAAACTCTCTCTCAACACATGGCTAAAAAACGTCAGCTTTAGCAGACTTACTCAGCACAATTTCCAAGACATGCGGATCAATTCAACGTTATCAACGACAACCGATGATACATGAGTCACTAGCGATCACATAATCTTTGATTTTGCAAGGGAATTTTTACCGACACGGACATCTTTGATAATCTTCATACTTGGTTTACTTGGTATGGTCATCTTTGAAAATCCGACTCCCCACGACTATCATGCAGTCTCCCACCTTTGGCCGTAAGAAAAAGTTGTCAGGTTCGAGGTGGGTCAATGAGACGTAGCTGCTTGGCTGCAGTCTGCTAACACACAATTCTAAGTAAAGTTAGAGTTAACGGCTGTGGTTTTTTTCGCGGGGATTTTCTAAAAGGAAAATAACGTGTCGAGACTTGCATCGTGGTACTGTCAGGCTAAGCCAGGGTAAAAGGAAGAATATAAGAAGCAGCACAGATTTAAGAAGAAAAAGTGTTCCATAGTCCATGGTGTATCACTACATATTTACGTCCTCTTAAAGGCGATCGAGTGCTTCTCCTTTGGTCCAGGTGTGAAGCTAACAATGCCCAGGAAAAAGTCAGTCAGGCGTGTAGGCATCATTGCCATCCACGAGAATACTTTGGCATCCAGGCCTATGATGTAATGACTTCGAGGGTGACCTGATATAAGCGCATGGATAACACCACTGACATCTTTGTAGGTATTTGACGAGGATATAATATCCAGACGTTTCAAGGAATTCAGACCTGTCAAAAGACAAAGGAAACACCAATTATATATACGCCGTTGAGGGTGACAGAAATATACAGAATATAAAACCTCCCTTTAATTAATTTTCATTTGGGGTAGGCTTTAAATCTCTAATCGACAGTGTTTCTTTTATTTCACATTGCATGTCACAACGACCTTTTGTTAAAATGTCATAATGGTCCCATTTCGAGTTGTGATCAGTTGAAGTAACATGATCAAAAAAAAGAAACGCAAGTTTTTTTTCTCTATCAGAATTACTTTTGGTGTGTTTGTGGTCCTAGGTAAACTCTATTAATCGGCGACATTCTCGAAAACCACGAGTAAAGCGCGTCACCCGAGCCGCAGCAGAAAGCCTGCACACTAAACCACAAAATCAGGAGCTCGGGTTAAAAATTACAGAATATAAGGTGTTGTTTTCATTATGAGCAAAAGGTTCAGTTCATACCTTTATGCACGGATGACAAAGCCATTAGTTTAAATTTTTGGAAATGGAAATGTGAAGGGCCTCCATAGTGAACTAAGAGTTGCAAAGTGTCGAGAGGTTAAAGGACCAGGTTCGATCCTTTCAAACTTTCCCAAACTTTTTCAAGCTAAAAAAAGGAAATATAAGTCGCCTGATGGGTTAGTATGGATTGAAAGCAAAACTATCCTAGATTTGTGCTATGCAAAAAACCGCATGAAAAAAGACCTATTAGAAGAGAAATAACATTTTTTGCAAAAGTATCAAAAATGGCCATTTTTGGCAAAATAGCAAAGGGGGGACCAAGGAAAATTTTTCAAAAATAGCCGATTTTTTGGTCGAAGCTCCGAAGGCTAAAATAATAGGAAATACAAGTCGCCTGATGGCCTAATTAGTATGGATTGAAAGCTGAACTATCCTAGATTTGTGCTATGCAAAAAACCGCATGAAAAAAGACCTATTAGAGGAGAAATAACATTTTTCGCAAAAGTATCAAAAATGGCCATTTTTGGCAAAGAAGCAAAGGGGGGACCAAAGAAAAATTTTCAAAAATGGCCGATTTTTTGGTCGAACTTCCGAAGGCTAAAAAAACAGGAAATACAAGTAACCTGATGGCCTAATTAGTATGGATTGAAAGCTAAACTATCCTAGACTTGTGCTATGCAAAAAACCGCATGAAAAAAGACCTATTAGAGGAGAAATAACATTTTTCGCAAAAGTATCAAAAATGGCCATTTTTGGCAAAGTAGCAAAGGGGGGACCAAGGGAAAATTTTCAAAAATGGCCGATTTTTTGGTCGAACTTCCGAAGCCTAAAAAAATATGAAATACAAGTCACCTGATGGCCTAATTAGTGTGGATGGAAAGGTAAACTATCCTAGATTTGTGCTATGCAAAAAACCGCATAAAAAAAGACCTATTAGAGGAGAAATAACATTTTTCGCAAAAGTATCAAAAATGGCCATTTTGGCAAAGTAGCAAAGGGGGGACCAAGGGAAAATTTTCAAAAATGGCCGATTTTTAGGTCGAACTTCCGAAGGCTAAAAAAATAGGAAATACAAGTCGCCTGATGGCCTAATTAGTATGGATTGAAAGCTAAACTATCCTAGATTTGTGCTATGCAAAAAACCGCATGAAAAAAGACCTATTAGAGGAGAAATAATATTTTTCGCAAAAGTATCAAAAATGGCCATTTTTGGCAAAGTAGCAAAGGGGGGACCAAGGGAAAATTTTCAAAAATGGCCGATTTTTTGGTCGAACTTCCGAAGGCTAAAAAAATAGGAAATACAAGTCGCCTGATGGCCTAATTAGTGTGGATGGAAAGGTAAACTATCCTAGATTTGTGCTATGCAAAATACCGCATGAAAAAAAACCTATTAGAGGAGAAATAACATTTTTCGCAAAAGTATCAAAAATGGCCATTTTTGGCAAAATAGCAAAGGGGGGACCAAGGGAAAGTTTTCAAAAATGGCCGATTTTTTGCTCGAACTTCCGAAGGCTAAAAAAATAGGAAATACAAGTCGCCTGATGGCCTAATTAGTGTGGATGGAAAGGTAAACTATCCTAGATTTGTGCTATTCAAAAAACCGCATGATAAAAGACCTATTAGAGGAGAAATAACATTTTTGGCAAAAGTATCAAAAATGGCCATTTTTGGCAAAGTAGCAAAGGGGGGACCAAGGGAAAATTTTCAAAAATGGCTGATTTTTTGGTAAAACTTCCGAAGACTAAAAAAATAGGAAATACAAGTCGCCTGATGGCCTAATTAGTATGGATTGAAAGCTAAACTATCCTAGATTTGTGCTATGCAAAAAACCGCATGAAAAAAGACCTATTAGAGGAGAAATAACATTTTTCGCAAAAGTATCAAAAATGGCCATTTTTGGCAAAGTAGCAAAGGGGGGACCAAGGGAAAATTTTCAAAAATGGCCGATTTTTTGGTCGAACTTCCGAAGGCTAAAAAAATAGGAAATACAAGTCGCCTGATGGCCTAATTAGTATGGATTGAAAGCTAAACTATCCTAGATTTGTGCTATGCAAAAAACCGCATGAAAAAAGACCTATTAGAGGAGAAATAATATTTTTCGCAAAAGTATCAAAAATGGCCATTTTTGGCAAAGTAGCAAAGGGGGGACCAAGGGAAAATTTTCAAAAATGGCCGATTTTTTGGTCGAACTTGCGAAGGCTAAAAAAATAGGAAATACAAGTCGCCTGATGGCCTAATTAGTATGGATTGAAAGCTAAACTATCCTAGATTTGTGCTATGCAAAAAACCGCATGAAAAAAGACCTATTAAAGGAGAAATAACATTTTTCGCAAAAGTATCAAAAATGGCCATTTTTGGCAAAGTAGCAAAGGGGGGACCAAGGGAAAACTTTCAAAAATGGCCGATTTTTTGGTCGAACTTCCGAAGGCTAAAAAAATAGGAAATACAAGTCGCCTGATGGCCTAATTAGTGTGGATGGAAAGGTAAACTATCCTAGATTTGTGCTTTTCAAAAAACCGCATGATAAAAGACCTATTAGAGGAGAAATAACATTTTTCGCAAAAGTATCAAAAATGGCCATTTTTGGCAAAGTAGCAAAGGGGGGGACCAAAGGAAAATTTTCAAAAATGGCCGATTTTTTGCTCGAACTTCCGAAGGCTAAAAAAATAGGAAATACAAGTCGCCTGATGGCCTAATTAGTATGGATTGAAAGCTAAACTATCCTAGATTTGTGCTATGCAAAAGACCGCATGAAAAAAAACCTATTAGAGGAGAAATAACATTTTTCGCAAAAGTATCAAAAATGGCCATTTTTGGCAAAATAGCAAACGGGGGACCAAGGGAAAATTTTCAAAAATGGCCGATTTTTTGGTCGAAGTTCCGAAGGCTGAAAAGATAGGAAATACAAGTCGCCTGATGGCCTAATTAGTATGGATTGAAAGCTAAACTATCCTAGATTTGTGCTATGCAAAAAACCGCATGAAAAAAGACCCATTAGAGGAGAAATAACATTTTTCGCAAAAGTATCAAAAATGGCCATTTTTGGCAAAGTAGCAAAAGGGGGACCAAGGGAAAATTTTCAAAAATGGCCGATTTTTTGGTCGAACTTCCGAAGGCTAAAAAAATAGGAAATACAAGTCGCCTGATGGCCTAATTAGTATGGATTGAAAGCTAAACTATCCTAGATTTGTGCTATGCAAAAAACCGCATGAAAAAAGACCTATTAGAGGAGAAATAACATTTTTCGCAAAAGTATCAAAAATGGCCATTTTTGGCAAAGTAGCAAAGGGGGGACCAAAGGAAAATTTTCAAAAATGGCCGATTTTTTGCTCGAACTTCCGAAGGCTAAAAAAATAGGAAATACAAGTCGCCTGATGGCCTAATTAGTATGGATTGAAAGCTAAACTATCCTAGATTTGTGCTATGCAAAAAACCGCATGAAAAAAGACCTATTAGAGGAGAAATAACATTTTTCGCAAAAGTATCAAAAATGGCCATTTTTGGCAAAGTAGCAAAGGGGGGACCAAAGGAAAATTTTCAAAAATGGCCGATTTTTTGGTCGAACTTCCGAAGGCTAAAAAAATAGGAAATACAAGTCGCCTGATGGCCTAATTAGTATGGATTGAAAGCTAAACTATCCTAGATTTGTGCTATGCAAAAAACCGCATGAAAAAAGACCTATTAGAGGAGAAATAACATTTTTCGCAAAAGTATCAAAAATGGCCATTTTTGGCAAAGTAGCAAAGGGGGGACCAAAGGAAAATTTTCAAAAATGGCCGATTTTTTGCTCGAACTTCCGAAGGCTAAAAAAATAGGAAATACAAGTCGCCTGATGGCCTAATTAGTATGGATTGAAAGCTAAACTATCCTAGATTTGTGCTATGCAAAAAACCGCATGAAAAAAGACCTATTAGAGGAGAAATAACATTTTTCGCAAAAGTATCAAAAATGGCCATCTTTGGCAAAGTAGCAAAGGGGGGACCAAAGGAAAATTTTCAAAAATGGCCGATTTTTTGGTCGAACTTCCGAAGGCTAAAAAAATAGGAAATACAAGTCGCCTGATGGCCTAATTAGTGTGGATGGAAAGGTAAACTATCCTAGATTTGTGCTATGCAAAAGACCGCATGAAAAAAAACCTATTAGAGGAGAAATAACATTTTTCGCAAAAGTATCAAAAATGGCCATTTTTGGCAAAATAGCAAAGGGGGGACCAAGGGAAAGTTTTCAAAAATGGCCGATTTTTTGGTCGAACTTCCGAAGGCTAAAAAAATAGGAAATACAAGTCGCCTGATGGCCTAATTAGTGTGGATGGAAAGGTAAACTATCCTAGATTTGTGCTATTCAAAAAACCGCATGATAAAAGACCTATTAGAGGAGAAATAACATTTTTGGCAAAAGTATCAAAAATGGCCATTTTTGGCAAAGTAGCAAAGGGGGGACCAAGGGAAAATTTTCAAAAATGGCTGATTTTTTGGTAAAACTTCCGAAGACTAAAAAAATAGGAAATACAAGTCGCCTGATGGCCTAATTAGTGTGGATGGAAAGGTAAACTATCCTAGATTTGTGCTATGCAAAAGACCGCATGAAAAAAAACCTATTAGAGGAGAAATAACATTTTTCGCAAAAGTATCAAAAATGGCCATTTTTGGCAAAATAGCAAAGGGGGGACCAAGGGAAAGTTTTCAAAAATGGCCGATTTTTTGGTCGAACTTCCGAAGGCTAAAAAAATAGGAAATACAAGTCGCCTGATGGCCTAATTAGTGTGGATGGAAAGGTAAACTATCCTAGATTTGTGCTATGCAAAAGACCGCATGAAAAAAAACCTATTAGAGGAGAAATAACATTTTTCGCAAAAGTATCAAAAATGGCCATTTTTGGCAAAATAGCAAAGGGGGGACCAAGGGAAAGTTTTCAAAAATGGCCGATTTTTTGGTCGAACTTCCGAAGGCTAAAAAAATAGGAAATACAAGTCGCCTGATGGCCTAATTAGTGTGGATGGAAAGGTAAACTATCCTAGATTTGTGCTATTCAAAAAACCGCATGATAAAAGACCTATTAGAGGAGAAATAACATTTTTGGCAAAAGTATCAAAAATGGCCATTTTTGGCAAAGTAGCAAAGGGGGGACCAAGGGAAAATTTTCAAAAATGGCTGATTTTTTGGTAAAACTTCCGAAGACTAAAAAAATAGGAAATACAAGTCGCCTGATGGCCTAATTAGTATGGATTGAAAGCTAAACTATCCTAGATTTGTGCTATGCAAAAAACCGCATGAAAAAAGACCTATTAGAGGAGAAATAACATTTTTCGCAAAAGTATCAAAAATGGCCATTTTTGGCAAAGTAGCAAAGGGGGGACCAAGGGAAAATTTTCAAAAATGGCCGATTTTTTGGTCGAACTTCCGAAGGCTAAAAAAATAGGAAATACAAGTCGCCTGATGGCCTAATTAGTATGGATTGAAAGCTAAACTATCCTAGATTTGTGCTATGCAAAAAACCGCATGAAAAAAGACCTATTAGAGGAGAAATAATATTTTTCGCAAAAGTATCAAAAATGGCCATTTTTGGCAAAGTAGCAAAGGGGGGACCAAGGGAAAATTTTCAAAAATGGCCGATTTTTTGGTCGAACTTGCGAAGGCCTAAAAAATAGGAAATACAAGTCGCCTGATGGCCTAATTAGTATGGATTGAAAGCTAAACTATCCTAGATTTGTGCTATGCAAAAAACCGCATGAAAAAAGACCTATTAGAGGAGAAATAACATTTTTCGCAAAAGTATCAAAAATGGCCATCTTTGGCAAAGTAGCAAAGGGGGGACCAAAGGAAAATTTTCAAATATGGCCGATTTTTTGGTCGAACTTCCGAAGGCTAAAAAAATAGGAAATACAAGTCGCCTGATGGCCTAATTAGTATGGATTGAAAGCTAAACTATCCTAGATTTGTGCTATGCAAAAAACCGCATGAAAAAAGACCTATTAGAGGAGAAATAACATTTTTCGCAAAAGTATCAAAAATGGCCATTTTTGGCAAAGTAGCAAAGGGAGCACCAAAGGAAAATTTTCAAAAATGGCCGATTTTTTTGTCGAACTTCCGAAGCCTAAAAAGATAGGAAATACAAGTCGCCTGATGGCCTAATTAGTATGGATTGAAAGCTAAACTATCCTAGATTTGTGTTATGCAAAAAACCGCATGAAAAAAGACCTATTAGAGGAGAAATAACATTTTTCGCAAAAGTATCAAAAATGGCCATTTTTGGCAAAGTAGCAAAGGGGGGACCAAAGGAAAATTTTCAAAAATGGCCGATTTTTTGGTGGAACTTCCGAAGGCTAAAAAAATAGGAAATACAAGTCGCCTGATGGCCTAATTAGTATGGATTGAAAGCTAAACTATCCTAGATTTGTGCTATGCAAAAAACCGCATGAAAAAAGACCTATTAGAGGAGAAATAACATTTTTCGCAAAAGTATCAAAAATGGCCATTTTTGGCAAAGTAGCAAAGGGGGGACCAAAGGAAAATTTTCAAAAATGGCCGATTTTTTGGTCGAACTTCCGAAGGCTAAAAAAATAGGAAATACAAGTCGCCTGATGGCCTAATTAGTATGGATTGAAAGCTAAACTATCCTAGATTTGTGCTATGCAAAAAACCGCATGAAAAAAGACCTATTAGAGGAGAAAAAACATTTTTCGCAAAAGTATCAAAAATGGCCATTTTTGGCAAAGTAGCAAAGGGGGGACCAAAGGAAAATTTTCAAAAATGGCCGATTTTTTTGTCGAACTTCCGAAGGCTAAGAAGATAGGAAATACAAGTCGCCTGATGGCCTAATTAGTATGGATTGAAAGCTAAACTATCCTAGATTTGTGCTATGCAAAAAACCGCATGAAAAAAGACCTATTAGAGAAGAAATAACAATTTTCGCAAAAGTATCAAAAATGGCCATTTTTGGCAAAGTAGCAAAGGGGGGACCAAAGGAAAATTTTCAAAAATGGCCGATTTTTTTGTCGAACTTCCGAAGGCTAAGAAGATAGGAAATACAAGTCGCCTGATGGCCTAATTAGTATGGATTGAAAGCTAAACTATCCTAGATTTGTGCTATGCAAAAAACCGCATGAAAAAAGACCTATTAGAGAAGAAATAACAATTTTCGCAAAAGTATCAAAAATGGCCATTTTTGGCAAAGTAGCAAAGGGGGGACCAAAGGAAAATTTTCAAAAATGGCCGATTTTTTGCTCGAACTTCCGAGGGCTAAAAAAATAGGAAATACAAGTCGCCTGATGGCCTATTTAGTATGGATTGAAAGCTAAACTATCCTAGATTTGTGCTATGCAAAAAACCGCATGAAAAAAGACCTATTAGAGGAGAAATAACATTTTTCGCAAAAGTATCAAAAATGGCCATTTTTGGCAAAGTAGCAAAGGGGGGACCAAAGGAAAATTTTCAAAAATGGCCGATTTTTTGGTCGAACTTCCGAAGGCTAAAAAAATAGGAAATACAAGTCGCCTGATGGCCTAGTTAGTATGGATTGAAAGCTAAACTATCCTAGATTTGTGCTATGCAAAAAACCGCATGAAAAAAGACCTATTAGAGGAGAAATAACATTTTTCGCAAAAGTATCAAAAATGGCCATCTTTGGCAAAGTAGCAAAGGGGGGACCAAAGGAAAATTTTCAAAAATGGCCGATTTTTTGGTCGAACTTCCGAAGGCTAAAAAAATAGGAAATACAAGTCGCCTGATGGCCTATTTAGTATGGATTGAAAGCTAAACTATCCTAGATTTGTGCTATGCAAAAAACCGCATGAAAAAAGACCTATTAGAGGAGAAATAACATTTTTCGCAAAAGTATCAAAAATGGCCATCTTTGGCAAAGTAGCAAAGGGGGGACCAAAGGAAAATTTTCAAAAATGGCCGATTTTTTGGTCGAACTTCCGAAGGCTAAAAAAATAGGAAATACAAGTCGCCTGATGGCCTAATTAGTATGGATTGAAAGCTAAACTATCCTAGATTTGTGCTATGCAAAAAACCGCATGAAAAAAGACCTATTAGAGGAGAAATAACATTTTTCGCAAAAGTATCAAAAATGGCCATTTTTGGCAAAGTAGCAAAGGGGGGACCAAAGGAAAATTTTCAAAAATGGCCGATTTTTTTGTCGAACTTCCGAAGGCTAAAAAAATAGGAAATACAAGTCGCCTGATGGCCTAATTAGTATGGATTGAAAGCTAAACTATCCTAGATTTGTGCTATGCAAAAAACCGCATGAAAAAAGACCTATTAGAGGAGAAATAACATTTTTCGCAAAAGTATCAAAAATGGCCATTTTTGGCAAAGTAGCAAAGGGGGGACCAAAGGAAAATTTTCCAAAATGGCCGATTTTTTGCTCGAACTTCCGAAGGCTAAAAAAATAGGAAATACAAGTCGCCTGATGGCCTAATTAGTATGGATTGAAAGCTAAACTATCCTAGATTTGTGCTATGCAAAAAACCGCATGATAAAAGACCTATTAGAGGAGAAATAACATTTTTCGCAAAAGTATCAAAAATGGCCATTTTTGGCAAAGTAGCAAAGGGGGAACCAAAGGAAAATTTTCAAAAATGGCCGATTTTTTGGTCGAACTTCCGAAGGCTAAAAAAATAGGAAATACAAGTCGCCTGATGGCCTAATTAGTATGGATTGAAAGCTAAACTATCCTAGATTTGTGCTATGCAAAAAACCGCATGAAAAAAGACCTATTAGAGGAGAAATAACATTTTTCGCAAAAGTATCAAAAATGGCCATCTTTGGCAAAGTAGCAAAGGGTGGACCAAAGGAAAATTTTCAAAAATGGCCGATTTTTTGGTCGAACTTCCGAAGGCTAAAAAAATAGGAAATACAAGTCGCCTGATGGCCTAATTAGTATGGATTGAAAGCTAAACTATCCTAGATTTGTGCTATGCAAAAAACCGCATGAAAAAAGACCTATTAGAGGAGAAATAACATTTTTCGCAAAAGTATCAAAAATGGCCATCTTTGGCAAAGTAGCAAAGGGGGGACCAAAGGAAAATTCTCCAAAATGGCCGATTTCTTGGTCGAACTTCCGAAGGCTAAAAAAATAGGAAATACAAGTCGCCTGATGGCCTAATTAGTATGGATTGAAAGCTAAACTATCCTAGATTTGTGCTATGCAAAAAACCGCATGAAAAAAGACCTATTAGAGGAGAAATAACATTTTTCGCAAAAGTATCAAAAATGGCCATCTTTGGCAAAGTAGCAAAGGGGGGACCAAAGGAAAATTTTCCAAAATGGCCGATTTTTTGGTCGAACTTCCGAAGGCTAAAAAAATAGGAAATACAAGTCGCCTGATGGCCTAATTAGTATGGATTGAAAGCTAAACTATCCTAGATTTGTGCTATGCAAAAAACCGCATGAAAAAAGACCTATTAGAGGAGAAATAACATTTTTCGCAAAAGTATCAAAAATGGCCATCTTTGGCAAAGTAGCAAAGGGGGGACCAAAGGAAAATTTTCCAAAATGGCCGATTTTTTGCTCGAACTTCCGAAGGCTAAAAAAATAGGAAATACAAGTCGCCTGATGGCCTAATTAGTATGGATTGAAAGCTAAACTATCCTAGATTTGTGCTATGCAAAAAACCGCATGAAAAAAGACCTATTAGAGGAGAAATAACATTTTTCGCAAAAGTATCAAAAATGGCCATCTTTGGCAAAGTAGCAAAGGGTGGACCAAAGGAAAATTTTCAAAAATGGCCGATTTTTTGGTCGAACTTCCGAAGGCTAAAAAAATAGGAAATACAAGTCGCCTGATGGCCTAATTAGTATGGATTGAAAGCTAAACTATCCTAGATTTGTGCTATGCAAAAAACCGCATGAAAAAAGACCTATTAGAGGAGAAATAACATTTTTCGCAAAAGTATCAAAAATGGCCATCTTTGGCAAAGTAGCAAAGGGGGGACCAAAGGAAAATTCTCCAAAATGGCCGATTTTTTGGTCGAACTTCCGAAGGCTAAAAAAATAGGAAATACAAGTCGCCTGATGGCCTAATTAGTATGGATTGAAAGCTAAACTATCCTAGATTTGTGCTATGCAAAAAACCGCATGAAAAAAGACCTATTAGAGGAGAAATAACATTTTTCGCAAAAGTATCAAAAATGGCCATCTTTGGCAAAGTAGCAAAGGGGGGACCAACGGAAAATTTTCCAAAATGGCCGATTTTTTGGTCGAACTTCCGAAGGCTAAAAAAATAGGAAATACAAGTCGCCTGATGGCCTAATTAGTATGGATTGAAAGCTAAACTATCCTAGATTTGTGCTATGCAAAAAACCGCATGAAAAAAGACCTATTAGAGGAGAAATAACATTTTTCGCAAAAGTATCAAAAATGGCCATCTTTGGCAAAGTAGGAAAGGGGGGACCAAAGGAAAATTTTCCAAAATGGCCGATTTTTTGGTCGAACTTCCGAAGGCTAAAAAAATAGGAAATACAAGTCGCCTGATGGCCTAATTAGTATGGATTGAAAGCTAAACTATCCTAGATTTGTGCTATGCAAAAAACCGCATGAAAAAAGACCTATTAGATGAGAAATAACATTTTTCGCAAAAGTATCAAAAATGGCCATCTTTGGCAAAGTAGCAAAGGGGGGACCAAAGGAAAATTTTCGAAAATGG
The DNA here is from genome assembly GCA_949126865.1 of Montipora capitata. Taxonomy (NCBI): domain Eukaryota; kingdom Metazoa; phylum Cnidaria; class Anthozoa; order Scleractinia; family Acroporidae; genus Montipora; species Montipora capitata. The sequence goes on from OX421445.1 coordinate 54,130,463, forward strand.
CCGATTTTTTGCTCGAACTTCCGAAGGCTAAAAAAATAGGAAATACAAGTCGCCTGATGGCCTAATTAGTATGGATTGAAAGCTAAACTATCCTAGATTTGTGCTATGCAAAAAACCGCATGAAAAAAGACCTATTAGAGGAGAAATATTATTTTTCGCAAAAGTATCAAAAATGGCCATTTTTGGCAAAGTAGCAAAGGGGGGACCAAAGGAAAATTTTCAAAAATGGCCGATTTTTTGCTCGAACTTCCGAAGGCTAAAAAAATAGGAAATACAAGTCGCCTGATGGCCTAATTAGTATGGATTGAAAGCTAAACTATCCTAGATTTGTGCTATGCAAAAAACCGCATGAAAAAAGACCTATTAGAGGAGAAATAACATTTTTCGCAAAAGTATCAAAAATGGCCATCTTTGGCAAAGTAGCAAAGGGTGGACCAAAGGAAAATTTTCAAAAATGGCCGATTTTTTGGTCGAACTTCCGAAGGCTAAAAAAATAGGAAATACAAGTCGCCTGATGGCCTAATTAGTATGGATTGAAAGCTAAACTATCCTAGATTTGTGCTATGCAAAAAACCGCATGAAAAAAGACCTATTAGAGGAGAAATAACATTTTTCGCAAAAGTATCAAAAATGGCCATCTTTGGCAAAGTAGCAAAGGGGGGACCAAAGGAAAATTCTCCAAAATGGCCGATTTTTTGGTCGAACTTCCGAAGGCTAAAAAAATAGGAAATACAAGTCGCCTGATGGCCTAATTAGTATGGATTGAAAGCTAAACTATCTTAGATTTGTGCTATGCAAAAAACCGCATGAAAAAAGACCTATTAAAGGAGAAATAACATTTTTCGCAAAAGTATCAAAAATGGCCATCTTTGGCAAAGTAGCAAAGGGGGGACCAAAGGAAAATTTTCCAAAATGGCCGATTTTTTGGTCGAACTTCCGAAGGCTAAAAAAATAGGAAATACAAGTCGCCTGATGGCCTAATTAGTATGGATTGAAAGCTAAACTATCCTAGATTTGTGCTATGCAAAAAACCGCATGAAAAAAGACCTATTAGATGAGAAATAACATTTTTCGCAACAGTATCAAAAATGGCCATCTTTGGCAAAGTAGCAAAGGGGGGACCAAAGGAAAATTTTCAAAAATGGCCGATTTTTTGGTCGAACTTCCGAAGGCTAAAAAAATAGGAAATACAAGTCGCCTGATGGCCTAATTAGTATGGATTGAAAGCTAAACTATCCTAGATTTGTGCTATGCAAAAAACCGCATGAAAAAAGACCTATTAGAGGAGAAATAACATTTTTCGCAAAAGTATCAAAAATGGCCATCTTTGGCAAAGTAGCAAAGGGGGGACCAAAGGAAAATTCTCCAAAATGACCGATTTTTTGGTCGAACTTCCGAAGGCTAAAAAAATAGGAAATACAAGTCGCCTGATGGCCTAATTAGTATGGATTGAAAGCTAAACTATCCTAGATTTGTGCTATGCAAAAAACCGCATGAAAAAAGACCTATTAGAGGAGAAATAACATTTTTCGCAAAAGTATCAAAAATGGCCATCTTTGGCAAAGTAGCAAAGGGGGGACCAAAGGAAAATTTTCCAAAATGGCCGATTTTTTGGTCGAACTTCCGAAGGCTAAAAAAATAGGAAATACAAGTCGCCTGATGGCCTAATTAGTATGGATTGAAAGCTAAACTATCCTAGATTTGTGCTATGCAAAAAACCGCATGAAAAAAGACCTATTAGATGAGAAATAACATTTTTCGCAACAGTATCAAAAATGGCCATCTTTGGCAAAGTAGCAAAGGGGGGACCAAAGGAAAATTTTCAAAAATGGCCGATTTTTTGGTCGAACTTCCGAAGGCTAAAAAAATAGGAAATACAAGTCGCCTGATGGCCTAATTAGTATGGATTGAAAGCTAAACTATCCTAGATTTGTGCTATGCAAAAAACCGCATGAAAAAAGACCTATTAGAGGAGAAATAACATTTTTCGCAAAAGTATCAAAAATGGCCATCTTTGGCAAAGTAGCAAAGGGGGGACCAAAGGAAAATTCTCCAAAATGACCGATTTTTTGGTCGAACTTCCGAAGGCTAAAAAAATAGGAAATACAAGTCGCCTGATGGCCTAATTAGTATGGATTGAAAGCTAAACTATCCTAGATTTGTGCTATGCAAAAAACCGCATGAAAAAAGACCTATTAGAGGAGAAATAACATTTTTCGCAAAAGTATCAAAAATGGCCATCTTTGGCAAAGTAGCAAAGGGGGGACCAAAGGAAAATTTTCAAAAATGGCCGATTTTTTGGTCGAACTTCCGAAGGCTAAAAAAATAGGAAATACAAGTCGCCTGATGGCCTAATTAGTATGGATTGAAAGCTAAACTATCCTAGATTTGTGCTATGCAAAAAACCGCATGAAAAAAGACCTATTAGAGGAGAAATAACATTTTTCGCAAAAGTATCAAAAATGGCCATCTTTGGCAAAGTAGCAAAGGGGGGACCAAAGGAAAATTTTCCAAAATGGCCGATTTTTTGGTCGAACTTCCGAAGGCTAAAAAAATAGGAAATACAAGTCGCCTGATGGCCTAATTAGTATGGATTGAAAGCTAAACTATCCTAGATTTGTGCTATGCAAAAAACCGCATGAAAAAAGACCTATTAGATGAGAAATAACATTTTTCGCAAAAGTATCAAAAATGGCCATCTTTGGCAAAGTAGCAAAGGGGGGACCAAAGGAAAATTTTCCAAAATGGCCGATTTTTTGGTCGAACTTCCGAAGGCTAAAAAAATAGGAAATACAAGTCGCCTGATGGCCTAATTAGTATGGATTGAAAGCTAAACTATCCTAGATTTGTGCTATGCAAAAAAGCGCATGAAAAAAGACCTATTAGAGGAGAAATAACATTTTTTGCAAAAGTATCAAAAATGGCCATTTTTGGCAAAGTAGCAAAGGGGGGACCAAAGGAAAATTTTCCAAAATGGCCGATTTTTTGGTCGAACTTCCGAAGGCTAAAAAAATAGGAAATACAAGTCGCCTGATGGCCTAATTAGTATGGATTGAAAGCTAAACTATCCTAGATTTGTGCTATGCAAAAAACCGCATGAAAAAAGACCTATTAGAGGAGAAATAACATTTTTCGCAAAAGTATCAAAAATGGCCATCTTTGGCAAAGTAGCAAAGGGGGGACCAAAGGAAAATTTTCAAAAATGGCCGATTTTTTGGTCGAACTTCCGAAGGCTAAAAAAATAGGAAATACAAGTCGCCTGATGGCCTAATTAGTATGGATTGAAAGCTAAACTATCCTAGATTTGTGCTATGCAAAAAACCGCATGAAAAAAGACCTATTAGAGGAGAAATAACATTTTTCGCAAAAGTATCAAAAATGGCCATCTTTGGCAAAGTAGCAAAGGGGGGACCAAAGGAAAATTTTCCAAAATGGCCGATTTTTTGGTCGAACTTCCGAAGGCTAAAAAAATAGGAAATACAAGTCGCCTGATGGCCTAATTAGTATGGATTGAAAGCTAAACTATCCTAGATTTGTGCTATGCAAAAAACCGCATGAAAAAAGACCTATTAGAGGAGAAATAACATTTTTCGCAAAAGTATCAAAAATGGCCATTTTTGGCAAAGTAGCAAAGGGGGGACCAAAGGAAAATTTTCAAAAATGGCCGATTTTTTGCTCGAACTTCCGAAGGCTAAAAAAATAGGAAATACAAGTCGCCTGATGGCCTAATTAGTATGGATTGAAAGCTAAACTATCCTAGATTTGTGCTATGCAAAAAACCGCATGAAAAAAGACCTATTAGAGGAGAAATAACATTTTTCGCAAAAGTATCAAAAATGGCCCTTTTTGGCAAAGTAGCAAAGGGGGGACCAAAGGAAAATTTTCAAAAATGGCCGATTTTTTGCTCGAACTTCCGAAGGCTAAAAAAATAGGAAATACAAGTCGCCTGATGGCCTAATTAATATGGATTGAAAGCTAAACTATCCTAGATTTGTGCTATGCAAAAAACCGCATGAAAAAAGACCTATTAGAGGAGAAATAACATTTTTCGCAAAAGTATCAAAAATGGCCATTTTTGGCAAAGTAGCAAAGGGGGGACCAAAGGAAAATTTTCCAAAATGGCCGATTTTTTGCTCGAACTTCCGAAGGCTAAAAAAATAGGAAATACAAGTCGCCTGATGGCCTAATTAGTATGGATTGAAAGCTAAACTATCCTAGATTTGTGCTATGCAAAAAACCGCATGAAAAAAGACCTATTAGAGGAGAAATAACATTTTTCGCAAAAGTATCAAAAATGGCCCTTTTTGGCAAAGTAGCAAAGGGGGGACCAAAGGAAAATTTTCAAAAATGGCCGATTTTTTGCTCGAACTTGCGAAGGCTAAAAAAATAGGAAATACAAGTCGCCTGATGGCCTAATTAGTATGGATTGAAAGCTAAACTATCCTAGATTTGTGCTATGCAAAAAACCGCATGAAAAAAGACCTATTAGAGGAGAAATAACATTTTTCGCAAAAGTATCAAAAATGGCCATTTTTGGCAAAGTAGCAAAGGGGGGACCAAAGGAAAATTTTCCAAAATGGCCGATTTTTTGCTCGAACTTCCGAAGGCTAAAAAAATAGGAAATACAAGTCGCCTGATGGCCTAATTAGTATGGATTGAAAGCTAAACTATCCTAGATTTGTGCTATGCAAAAAACCGCATGAAAAAAGACCTATTAGAGGAGAAATAACATTTTTCGCAAAAGTATCAAAAATGGCCCTTTTTGGCAAAGTAGCAAAGGGGGGACCAAAGGAAAATTTTGAAAAATGGCCGATTTTTTGGTCGAACTTCCGAAGGCTAAAAAAATAGGAAATACAAGTCGCCTGATGGCCTAATTAGTATGGATTGAAAGCTAAACTATCCTAGATTTGTGCTATGCAAAAAACCGCATGAAAAAAGACCTATTAGAGGAGAAATAACATTTTTCGCAAAAGTATCAAAAATGGCCATTTTTGGCAAAGTAGCAAAGGGGGGACCAAAGGAAAATTTTCAAAAATGGCCGATTTTTTGCTCGAACTTCCGAAGGCTAAAAAAATAGGAAATACAAGTCGCCTGATGGCCTAATTAGTATGGATTGAAAGCTAAACTATCCTAGATTTGTGCTATGCAAAAAACCGCATGAAAAAAGACCTATTAGAGGAGAAATAACATTTTTCGCAAAAGTATCAAAAATGGCCATTTTTGGCAAAGTAGCAAAGGGGGGACCAAAGGAAAATTTTCAAAAATGGCCGATTTTTTGCTCGAACTTCCGAAGGCTAAAAAAATAGGAAATACAAGTCGCCTGATGGCCTAATTAGTATGGATTGAAAGCTAAACTATCCTAGATTTGTGCTATGCAAAAAACCGCATGAAAAAAGACCTATTAGAGGAGAAATAACATTTTTCGCAAAAGTATCAAAAATGGCCCTTTTTGGCAAAGTAGCAAAGGGGGGACCAAAGGAAAATTTTCAAAAATGGCCGATTTTTTGCTCGAACTTCCGAAGGCTAAAAAAATAGGAAATACAAGTCGCCTGATGGCCTAATTAGTATGGATTGAAAGCTAAACTATCCTAGATTTGTGCTATGCAAAAAACCGCATGAAAAAAGACCTATTAGAGGAGAAATAACATTTTTCGCAAAAGTATCAAAAATGGCCATTTTTGGCAAAGTAGCAAAGGGGGGACCAAAGGAAAATTTTCCAAAATGGCCGATTTTTTGCTCGAACTTCCGAAGGCTAAAAAAATAGGAAATACAAGTCGCCTGATGGCCTAATTAGTATGGATTGAAAGCTAAACTATCCTAGATTTGTGCTATGCAAAAAACCGCATGAAAAAAGACCTATTAGAGGAGAAATAACATTTTTCGCAAAAGTATCAAAAATGGCCCTTTTTGGCAAAGTAGCAAAGGGGGGACCAAAGGAAAATTTTGAAAAATGGCCGATTTTTTGGTCGAACTTCCGAAGGCTAAAAAAATAGGAAATACAAGTCGCCTGATGGCCTAATTAGTATGGATTGAAAGCTAAACTATCCTAGATTTGTGCTATGCAAAAAACCGCATGAAAAAAGACCTATTAGAGGAGAAATAACATTTTTCGCAAAAGTATCAAAAATGGCCATTTTTGGCAAAGTAGCAAAGGGGGGACCAAAGGAAAATTTTCAAAAATGGCCGATTTTTTGCTCGAACTTCCGAAGGCTAAAAAAATAGGAAATACAAGTCGCCTGATGGCCTAATTAGTATGGATTGAAAGCTAAACTATCCTAGATTTGTGCTATGCAAAAAACCGCATGAAAAAAGACCTATTAGAGGAGAAATAACATTTTTCGCAAAAGTATCAAAAATGGCCATTTTTGGCAAAGTAGCAAAGGGGGGACCAAAGGAAAATTTTCAAAAATGGCCGATTTTTTGCTCGAACTTCCGAAGGCTAAAAAAATAGGAAATACAAGTCGCCTGATGGCCTAATTAGTATGGATTGAAAGCTAAACTATCCTAGATTTGTGCTATGCAAAAAACCGCATGAAAAAAGACCTATTAGAGGAGAAATAACATTTTTCGCAAAAGTATCAAAAATGGCCATTTTTGGCAAAGTAGCAAAGGGGGGACCAAAGGAAAATTTTCAAAAATGGCCGATTTTTTGCTCGAACTTGCGAAGGCTAAAAAAATAGGAAATACAAGTCGCCTGATGGCCTAATTAGTATGGATTGAAAGCTACACTATCCTAGATTTGTGCTATGCAAAAAACCGCATGAAAAAAGACCTATTAGAGGAGAAATAACATTTTTCGCAAAAGTATCAAAAATGGCCATTTTTGGCAAAGTAGCAAAGGGGGGACCAAAGGAAAATTTTGAAAAATGGCCGATTTTTTGCTCGAACTTCCGAAGGCTAAAAAAATAGGAAATACAAGTCGCCTGATGGCCTAATTAGTATGGATTGAAAGCTAAACTATCCTAGATTTGTGCTATGCAAAAAACCGCATGAAAAAAGACCTATTAGAGGACAAATAACATTTTTCGCAAAAGTATCAAAAATGGCCATTTTTGGCAAAGTAGCAAAGGGGGGACCAATAGAGAAAATTTTCAAAAATGGCCGATTTTTTGGTCGAACTTCCGAAGGCTAAAAAAATAGGAAATACAAGTCGCCTGATGGCCTAATTAGTATGGATTGAAAGCTAAACTATCCTAGATTTGTGCTATGCAAAAAACCGCATGAAAAAAGACCTATTAGAGGAGAAATAACATTTTTCGCAAAAGTATCAAAAATGGCCATTTTTGGCAAAGTAGCAAAGGGGGGACCAAAGGAAAATTTTCAAAAATGGCCGATTTTTTGCTCGAACTTCCGAAGGCTAAAAAAATAGGAAATACAAGTCGCCTGATGGCCTAATTAGTATGGATTGAAAGCTAAACTATCCTAGATTTGTGCTATGCAAAAAACCGCATGAAAAAAGACCTATTAGAGGAGAAATAACATTTTTCGCAAAAGTATCAAAAATGGCCATTTTTGGCAAAGTAGCAAAGGGGGGACCAAAGGAAAATTTTCAAAAATGGCCGATTTTTTGCTCGAACTTCCGAAGGCTAAAAAAATAGGAAATACAAGTCGCCTGATGGCCTAATTAGTATGGATTGAAAGCTAAACTATCCTAGATTTGTGCTATGCAAAAAACCGCATGAAAAAAGACCTATTAGAGGAGAAATAACATTTTTCGCAAAAGTATCAAAAATGGCCATTTTTGGCAAAGTAGCAAAGGGGGGACCAAAGGAAAATTTTCAAAAATGGCCGATTTTTTGCTCGAACTTCCGAAGGCTAAAAAAATAGGAAATACAAGTCGCCTGATGGCCTAATTAGTATGGATTGAAAGCTAAACTATCCTAGATTTGTGCTATGCAAAAAACCGCATGAAAAAAGACCTATTAGAGGACAAATAACATTTTTCGCAAAAGTATCAAAAATGGCCATTTTTGGCAAAGTAGCAAAGGGGGGACCAAAGGAAAATTTTGAAAAATGGCCGATTTTTTGGTCGAACTTCCGAAGGCTAAAAAAATAGGAAATACAAGTCGCCTGATGGCCTAATTAGTATGGATTGAAAGCTAAACTATCCTAGATTTGTGCTATGCAAAAAACCGCATGAAAAAAGACCTATTAGAGGAGAAAAAACATTTTTCGCAAAAGTATCAAAAATGGCCATCTTTGGCAAAGTAGCAAAGGGGAGACCAAAGGAAAATTTTCAAAAATGGCCGATTTTTTGGTCGAACTTCCGAAGGCTAAAAAAATAGTAAATACAAGTCGCCTGATGGCCTAATTAGTATGGATTGAAAGCTAAACTATCCTAGATTTGTGCTATGCAAAAATACTGCATGAAAAAAGACCTATTAGAGGAGAAATAACATTTTCCGCAAAAGTATCAAAAATGGCCATTTTTGGCAAAGTAGCAAAGGGGGGGACCAAAGGAAAATTTTCAAAAATGGCCGATTTTTTGCTCGAACTTCCGAAGGCTAAAAAAATAGGAAATACAAGTAGTCTGATTGCCTAATTAGTATGGATTGAAAGCTAAACTATCCTAGATTTGTGCTATGCAAAAAACCGCATGAAAAAAGACCTATTAGAGGAGAAATAACATTTTTCGCAAAAGTATCAAAAATGGCTATCTTTGGCAAAGTAGCAAAGGGGGGACCAAAGGAAAATTTTCAAAAATGGCCGATTTTTTTGTCGAACTTCCGAAGGCTAAAAAAATAGGAAATACAAGTCGCCTGATGGCCTAATTAGTATGGATTGAAAGCTAAACTATCCTAGATTTGTGCTATGCAAAAAACCGCATGAAAAAAGACCTATTAGAGGAGAAATAACATTTTTCGCAAAAGTATCAAAAATGGCCATCTTTGGCAAAGTAGCAAAGGGGGGACCAAAAGAAAATTTTCAAAAATGGCCGATTTTTTGCTCGAACTTCCGAAGGCTAAAAAAATAGGAAATACAAGTCGCCTGATGGCCTAATTAGTATGGATTGAAAGCTAAACTATCCTAGATTTGTGCTATGCAAAAAACCGCATGAAAAAAGACCTATTAGAGGAGAAAAAACATTTTTCGCAAAAGTATCAAAAATGGCCATCTTTGGCAAAGTAGCAAAGGGGGGACCAAAGAAAAATTTTCAAAAATGGCCGATTTTTTGGTCGAACTTCCGAAGGCTAAAAAAATAGTAAATACAAGTCGCCTGATGGCCTAATTAGTATGGATTGAAAGCTAAACTATCCTAGATTTGTGCTATGCAAAAATACTGCATGAAGAAAGACCTATTAGAGGAGAAATAACATTTTCCGCAAAAGTATCAAAAATGGCCATTTTTGGCAAAGTAGCAAAGGGGGGGACCAAAGGAAAATTTTCAAAAATGGCCGATTTTTTGGTCGAACTTCCGAAGGCTAAAAAAATAGGAAATACAAGTAGTCTGATGGCCTAATTAGTATGGATTGAAAGCTAAACTATCCTAGATTTGTGCTATGCAAAAAACCGCATGAAAAAAGACCTATTAGAGGAGAAATAACATTTTTCGCAAAAGTATCAAAAATGGCTATCTTTGGCAAAGTAGCAAAGGGGGGACCAAAGGAAAATTTTCAAAAATGGCCGATTTTTTTGTCGAACTTCCGAAGGCTAAAAAAAAAGGAAATACAAGTCGCCTGATGGCCTAATTAGTATGGATTGAAAGCTAAACTATCCTAGATTTGTGCTATGCAAAAAACCGCATGAAAAAAGACCTATTAGAGGAGAAATAACATTTTTCGCAAAAGTATCAAAAATGGCCATCTTTGGCAAAGTAGCAAAGGGGGGACCAAAAGAAAATTTTCAAAAATTGCCGATTTTTTGCTCGAACTTCCGAAGGCTAAAAAAATAGGAAATACAAGTCGCCTGATGGCCTAATTAGTATGGATTGAAAGCTAAACTATCCTAGATTTGTGCTATGCAAAAAACCGCATGAAAAAAGACCTATTAGAGGAGAAATAACATTTTTCGCAAAAGTATCAAAAATGGCCATTTTTGGCAAAGTAGCAAAGGGGGGACCAAAGGAAAATTTTCAAAAATGGCCGATTTTTTGCTCGAACTTCCGAAGGCTAAAAAAATAGGAAATACAAGTCGCCTGATGGCCTAATTAGTATGGATTGAAAGCTAAACTATCCTAGATTTGTGCTATGCAAAAAACCGCATGAAAAAAGACCTATTAGAGGAGAAATAACATTTTTCGCAAAAGTATCAAAAATGGCCATTTTTTGGCAAAGTAGCAAAGGGGGGACCAAAGGAAAATTTTCAAAAATGGCCGATTTTTTGCTCGAACTTCCGAAGGCTAAAAAAATAGGAAATACAAGTCGCCTGATGGCCTAATTAGTATGGATTGAAAGCTAAACTATCCTAGATTTGTGCTATGCAAAAAACCGCATGAAAAAAGACCTATTAGAGGAGAAATAACATTTTTCGCAAAAGTATCAAAAATGGCCATTTTTGGCAAAGTAGCAAAGGGGGGACCAAAGGAAAATTTTCAAAAATGGCCGATTTTTTGCTCGAACTTCCGAAGGCTAAAAAAATAGGAAATACAAGTCGCCTGATGGCCTAATTAGTATGGATTGAAAGCTAAACTATCCTAGATTTGTGCTATGCAAAAAACCGCATGAAAAAAGACCTATTAGAGGAGAAATAACATTTTTCGCAAAAGTATCAAAAATGGCCATTTTTTGCAAAGTAGCAAAGGGGGGACCAAAGGAAAATTTTCAAAAATGGCCGATTTTTTGCTCGAACTTCCGAAGGCTAAAAAAATAGGAAATACAAGTCGCCTGATGGCCTAATTAGTATGGATTGAAAGCTAAACTATCCTAGATTTGTGCTATGCAAAAAACCGCATGAAAAAAGACCTATTAGAGGAGAAATAACATTTTTCGCAAAAGTATCAAAAATGGCCATTTTTGGCAAAGTAGCAAAGGGGGGACCAAAGGAAAATTTTCAAAAATGGCCGATTTTTTGCTCGAACTTCCGAAGGCTAAAAAAATAGGAAATACAAGTCGCCTGATGGCCTAATTAGTATGGATTGAAAGCTAAACTATCCTAGATTTGTGCTATGCAAAAAACCGCATGAAAAAAGACCTATTAGAGGAGAAATAACATTTTTCGCAAAAGTATCAAAAATGGCCATTTTTGGCAAAGTAGCAAAGGGGGGACCAAAGGAAAATTTTCAAAAATGGCCGATTTTTTGCTCGAACTTCCGAAGGCTAAAAAAATAGGAAATACAAGTCGCCTGATGGCCTAATTAGTATGGATTGAAAGCTAAACTATCCTAGATTTGTGCTATGCAAAAAACCGCATGAAAAAAGACCTATTAGAGGAGAAATAACATTTTTCGCAAAAGTATCAAAAATGGCCATTTTTGGCAAAGTAGCAAAGGGGGGACCAAAGGAAAATTTTCAAAAATGGCCGATTTTTTGGTCGAACTTCCGAAGGCTAAAAAAATAGGAAATACAAGTCGCCTGATGGCCTAATTAGTATGGATTGAAAGCTAAACTATCCTAGATTTGTGCTATGCAAAAAACCGCATGAAAAAAGACCTATTAGAGGACAAATAACATTTTTCGCAAAAGTATCAAAAATGGCCATTTTTGGCAAAGTAGCAAAGGGGGGACCAAAGGAAAATTTTCAAAAATGGCCGATTTTTTGCTCGAACTTCCGAAGGCTAAAAAAATAGGAAATACAAGTCGCCTGATGGCCTAATTAGTATGGATTGAAAGCTAAACTATCCTAGATTTGTGCTATGCAAAAAACCGCATGAAAAAAGACCTATTAGAGGACAAATAACATTTTTCGCAAAAGTATCAAAAATGGCCATTTTTTGCAAAGTAGCAAAGGGGGGACCAAAGGAAAATTTTCAAAAATGGCCGATTTTTTGCTCGAACTTCCGAAGGCTAAAAAAATAGGAAATACAAGTCGCCTGATGGCCTAATTAGTATGGATTGAAAGCTAAACTATCCTAGATTTGTGCTATGCAAAAAACCGCATGAAAAAAGACCTATTAGAGGAGAAATAACATTTTTCGCAAAAGTATCAAAAATGGCCATTTTTGGCAAAGTAGCAAAGGGGGGACCAAAGGAAAATTTTCAAAAATGGCCGATTTTTTGCTCGAACTTCCGAAGGCTAAAAAAATAGGAAATACAAGTCGCCTGATGGCCTAATTAGTATGGATTGAAAGCTAAACTATCCTAGATTTGTGCTATGCAAAAAACCGCATGAAAAAAGACCTATTAGAGGAGAAATAACATTTTTCGCAAAAGTATCAAAAATGGCCATTTTTGGCAAAGTAGCAAAGGGGGGACCAAAGGAAAATTTTCAAAAATGGCCGATTTTTTGCTCGAACTTCCGAAGGCTAAAAAAATAGGAAATACAAGTCGCCTGATGGCCTAATTAGTATGGATTGAAAGCTAAACTATCCTAGATTTGTGCTATGCAAAAAACCGCATGAAAAAAGACCTATTAGAGGAGAAATAACATTTTTCGCAAAAGTATCAAAAATGGCCATTTTTGGCAAAGTAGCAAAGGGGGGACCAAAGGAAAATTTTCAAAAATGGCCGATTTTTTGCTCGAACTTCCGAAGGCTAAAAAAATAGGAAATACAAGTCGCCTGATGGCCTAATTAGTATGGATTGAAAGCTAAACTATCCTAGATTTGTGCTATGCAAAAAACCGCATGAAAAAAGACCTATTAGAGGACAAATAACATTTTTCGCAAAAGTATCAAAAATGGCCATTTTTGGCAAAGTAGCAGAGGGGGGACCAAAGGAAAATTTTCAAAAATGGCCGATTTTTTGCTCGAACTTCCGAAGGCTAAAAAAATAGGAAATACAAGTCGCCTGATGGCCTAATTAGTATGGATTGAAAGCTAAACTATCCTAGATTTGTGCTATGCAAAAAACCGCATGAAAAAAGACCTATTAGAGGAGAAATAACATTTTTCGCAAAAGTATCAAAAATGGCCATTTTTGGCAAAGTAGCAAAGGGGGGACCAAAGGAAAATTTTCAAAAATGGCCGATTTTTTGCTCGAACTTCCGAAGGCTAAAAAAATAGGAAATACAAGTCGCCTGATGGCCTAATTAGTATGGATTGAAAGCTAAACTATCCTAGATTTGTGCTATGCAAAAAACCGCATGAAAAAAGACCTATTAGAGGAGAAATAACATTTTTCGCAAAAGTATCAAAAATGGCCATTTTTGGCAAAGTAGCAAAGGGGGGACCAAAGGAAAATTTTCAAAAATGGCCGATTTTTTGCTCGAACTTCCGAAGGCTAAAAAAATAGGAAATACAAGTCGCCTGATGGCCTAATTAGTATGGATTGAAAGCTAAACTATCCTAGATTTGTGCTATGCAAAAAACCGCATGAAAAAAGACCTATTAGAGGAGAAATAACATTTTTCGCAAAAGTATCAAAAATGGCCATTTTTGGCAAAGTAGCAAAGGGGGGACCAAAGGAAAATTTTCAAAAATGGCCGATTTTTTGCTCGAACTTCCGAAGGCTAAAAAAATAGGAAATACAAGTCGCCTGATGGCCTAATTAGTATGGATTGAAAGCTAAACTATCCTAGATTTGTGCTATGCAAAAAACCGCATGAAAAAAGACCTATTAGAGGAGAAATAACATTTTTCGCAAAAGTATCAAAAATGGCCATTTTTGGCAAAGTAGCAAAGGGGGGACCAAAGGAAAATTTTCAAAAATGGCCGATTTTTTGCTCGAACTTCCGAAGGCTAAAAAAATAGGAAATACAAGTCGCCTGATGGCCTAATTAGTATGGATTGAAAGCTAAACTATCCTAGATTTGTGCTATGCAAAAAACCGCATGAAAAAAGACCTATTAGAGGAGAAATAACATTTTTCGCAAAAGTATCAAAAATGGCCATTTTTGGCAAAGTAGCAAAGGGGGGACCAAAGGAAAATTTTCAAAAATGGCCGATTTTTTGCTCGAACTTCCGAAGGCTAAAAAAATAGGAAATACAAGTCGCCTGATGGCCTAATTAGTATGGATTGAAAGCTAAACTATCCTAGATTTGTGCTATGCAAAAAACCGCATGAAAAAAGATCTATTAGAGGAGAAATAACATTTTTCGCAAAAGTATCAAAAATGGCCATTTTTGGCAAAGTAGCAAAGGGGGGACCAAAGGAAAATTTTCAAAAATGGCCGATTATTTGGTCGAACTTCCGAAGGCTAAAAAAATAGGAAATACAAGTCGCCTGATGGCCTAATTAGTATGGATTGAAAGCTAAACTATCCTAGATTTGTGCTATGCAAAAAACCGCATGAAAAAAGACCTATTAGAGGAGAAATAACATTTTTCGCAAAAGTATCAAAAATGGCCATTTTTGGCAAAGTAGCAAAGGGGGGACCAAAGGAAAATTTTCAAAAATGGCCGATTTTTTGCTCGAACTTCCGAAGGCTAAAAAAATAGGAAATACAAGTCGCCTGATGGCCTAATTAGTATGGATTGAAAGCTAAACTATCCTAGATTTGTGCTATGCAAAAAACCGCATGAAAAAAGACCTATTAGAGGAAAAATAACATTTTTCGCAAAAGTATCAAAAATGGCCATTTTTGGCAAAGTAGCAAAGGGGGGACCAAAGGAAAATTTTCAAAAATGGCCGATTTTTTGCTCGAACTTCCGAAGGCTAAAAAAATAGGAAATACAAGTCGCCTGATGGCCTAATTAGTATGGATTGAAAGCTAAACTATCCTAGATTTGTGCTATGCAAAAAACCGCATGAAAAAAAGACCTATTAGAGGAGAAATAACATTTTTCGCAAAAGTATCAAAAATGGCCATTTTTGGCAAAGTAGCAAAGGGGGGACCAAAGGAAAATTTTCAAAAATGGCCGATTTTTTGCTCGAACTTCCGAAGGCTAAAAAAATAGGAAATACAAGTCGCCTGATGGCCTAATTAGTATGGATTGAAAGCTAAACTATCCTAGATTTGTGCTATGCAAAAAACCGCATGAAAAAAGACCTATTAGAGGAGAAATAACATTTTTCGCAAAAGTATCAAAAATGGCCATTTTTGGCAAAGTAGCAAAGGGGGGACCAAAGGAAAATTTTGAAAAATGGCCGATTTTTTGCTCGAACTTCCGAAGGCTAAAAAAATAGGAAATACAAGTCGCCTGATGGCCTAATTAGTATGGATTGAAAGCTAAACTATCCTAGATTTGTGCTATGCAAAAAACCGCATGAAAAAAAGACCTATTAGAGGAGAAATAACATTTTTCGCAAAAGTATCAAAAATGGCCATTTTTGGCAAAGTAGCAAAGGGGGGACCAAAGGAAAATTTTCAAAAATGGCCGATTTTTTGCTCGAACTTCCGAAGGCTAAAAAAATAGGAAATACAAGTCGCCTGATGGCCTAATTAGTATGGATTGAAAGCTAAACTATCCTAGATTTGTGCTATGCAAAAAACCGCATGAAAAAAGACCTATTAGAGGAGAAATAACATTTTTCGCAAAAGTATCAAAAATGGCCATTTTTTGGCAAAGTAGCAAAGGGGGGACCAAAGGAAAATTTTCAAAAATGGCCGATTTTTTGCTCGAACTTCCGAAGGCTAAAAAAATAGGAAATACAAGTCGCCTGATGGCCTAATTAGTATGGATTGAAAGCTAAACTATCCTAGATTTGTGCTATGCAAAAAACCGCATGAAAAAAGACCTATTAGAGGAGAAATAACATTTTTCGCAAAAGTATCAAAAATGGCCATTTTTGGCAAAGTAGCAAAGGGGGGACCAAAGGAAAATTTTCAAAAATGGCCGATTTTTTGCTCGAACTTCCGAAGGCTAAAAAAATAGGAAATACAAGTCGCCTGATGGCCTAATTAGTATGGATTGAAAGCTAAACTATCCTAGATTTGTGCTATGCAAAAAACCGCATGAAAAAAGACCTATTAGAGGAGAAATAACATTTTTCGCAAAAGTATCAAAAATGGCCATTTTTGGCAAAGTAGCAAAGGGGGGACCAAAGGAAAATTTTCAAAAATGGCCGATTTTTTGCTCGAACTTCCGAAGGCTAAAAAAATAGGAAATACAAGTCGCCTGATGGCCTAATTAGTATGGATTGAAAGCTAAACTATCCTAGATTTGTGCTATGCAAAAAACCGCATGAAAAAAGACCTATTAGAGGAGAAATAACATTTTTCGCAAAAGTATCAAAAATGGCCATTTTTGGCAAAGTAGCAAAGGGGGGACCAAAGGAAAATTTTCAAAAATGGCCGATTTTTTGCTCGAACTTCCGAAGGCTAAAAAAATAGGAAATACAAGTCGCCTGATGGCCTAATTAGTATGGATTGAAAGCTAAACTATCCTAGATTTGTGCTATGCAAAAAACCGCATGAAAAAAGACCTATTAGAGGAGAAATAACATTTTTCGCAAAAGTATCAAAAATGGCCATTTTTGGCAAAGTAGCAAAGGGGGGACCAAAGGAAAATTTTCAAAAATGGCCGATTTTTTGCTCGAACTTCCGAAGGCTAAAAAAATAGGAAATACAAGTCGCCTGATGGCCTAATTAGTATGGATTGAAAGCTAAACTATCCTAGATTTGTGCTATGCAAAAAACCGCATGAAAAAAAGACCTATTAGAGGAGAAATAACATTTTTCGCAAAAGTATCAAAAATGGCCATTTTTGGCAAAGTAGCAAAGGGGGGACCAAAGGAAAATTTTCAAAAATGGCCGATTTTTTGCTCGAACTTCCGAAGGCTAAAAAAATAGGAAATACAAGTCGCCTGATGGCCTAATTAGTATGGATTGAAAGCTAAACTATCCTAGATTTGTGCTATGCAAAAAACCGCATGAAAAAAGACCTATTAGAGGAGAAATAACATTTTTCGCAAAAGTATCAAAAATGGCCATTTTTGGCAAAGTAGCAAAGGGGGGACCAAAGGAAAATTTTGAAAAATGGCCGATTTTTTGCTCGAACTTCCGAAGGCTAAAAAAATAGGAAATACAAGTCGCCTGATGGCCTAATTAGTATGGATTGAAAGCTAAACTATCCTAGATTTGTGCTATGCAAAAAACCGCATGAAAAAAAGACCTATTAGAGGAGAAATAACATTTTTCGCAAAAGTATCAAAAATGGCCATTTTTGGCAAAGTAGCAAAGGGGGGACCAAAGGAAAATTTTCAAAAATGGCCGATTTTTTGCTCGAACTTCCGAAGGCTAAAAAAATAGGAAATACAAGTCGCCTGATGGCCTAATTAGTATGGATTGAAAGCTAAACTATCCTAGATTTGTGCTATGCAAAAAACCGCATGAAAAAAGACCTATTAGAGGAGAAATAACATTTTTCGCAAAAGTATCAAAAATGGCCATTTTTTGGCAAAGTAGCAAAGGGGGGACCAAAGGAAAATTTTCAAAAATGGCCGATTTTTTGCTCGAACTTCCGAAGGCTAAAAAAATAGGAAATACAAGTCGCCTGATGGCCTAATTAGTATGGATTGAAAGCTAAACTATCCTAGATTTGTGCTATGCAAAAAACCGCATGAAAAAAGACCTATTAGAGGAGAAATAACATTTTTCGCAAAAGTATCAAAAATGGCCATTTTTGGCAAAGTAGCAAAGGGGGGACCAAAGGAAAATTTTCAAAAATGGCCGATTTTTTGCTCGAACTTCCGAAGGCTAAAAAAATAGGAAATACAAGTCGCCTGATGGCCTAATTAGTATGGATTGAAAGCTAAACTATCCTAGATTTGTGCTATGCAAAAAACCGCATGAAAAAAGACCTATTAGAGGAGAAATAACATTTTTCGCAAAAGTATCAAAAATGGCCATTTTTTGGCAAAGTAGCAAAGGGGGGACCAAAGGAAAATTTTCAAAAATGGCCGATTTTTTGCTCGAACTTCCGAAGGCTAAAAAAATAGGAAATACAAGTCGCCTGATGGCCTAATTAGTATGGATTGAAAGCTAAACTATCCTAGATTTGTGCTATGCAAAAAACCGCATGAAAAAAGACCTATTAGAGGAGAAATAACATTTTTCGCAAAAGTATCAAAAATGGCCATTTTTGGCAAAGTAGCAAAGGGGGGACCAAAGGAAAATTTTCAAAAATGGCCGATTTTTTGCTCGAACTTCCGAAGGCTAAAAAAATAGGAAATACAAGTCGCCTGATGGCCTAATTAGTATGGATTGAAAGCTAAACTATCCTAGATTTGTGCTATGCAAAAAACCGCATGAAAAAAGACCTATTAGAGGAGAAATAACATTTTTCGCAAAAGTATCAAAAATGGCCATTTTTTGGCAAAGTAGCAAAGGGGGGACCAAAGGAAAATTTTCAAAAATGGCCGATTTTTTGCTCGAACTTCCGAAGGCTAAAAAAATAGGAAATACAAGTCGCCTGATGGCCTAATTAGTATGGATTGAAAGCTAAACTATCCTAGATTTGTGCTATGCAAAAAACCGCATGAAAAAAGACCTATTAGAGGAGAAATAACATTTTTCGCAAAAGTATCAAAAATGGCCATTTTTGGCAAAGTAGCAAAGGGGGGACCAAAGGAAAATTTTCAAAAATGGCCGATTTTTTGCTCGAACTTCCGAAGGCTAAAAAAATAGGAAATACAAGTCGCCTGATGGCCTAATTAGTATGGATTGAAAGCTAAACTATCCTAGATTTGTGCTATGCAAAAAACCGCATGAAAAAAGACCTATTAGAGGAGAAATAACATTTTTCGCAAAAGTATCAAAAATGGCCATTTTTGGCAAAGTAGCAAAGGGGGGACCAAAGGAAAATTTTGAAAAATGGCCGATTTTTTGCTCGAACTTCCGAAGGCTAAAAAAATAGGAAATACAAGTCGCCTGATGGCCTAATTAGTATGGATTGAAAGCTAAACTATCCTAGATTTGTGCTATGCAAAAAACCGCATGAAAAAAGACCTATTAGAGGAGAAATAACATTTTTCGCAAAAGTATCAAAAATGGCCATTTTTGGCAAAGTAGCAAAGGGGGGACCAAAGGAAAATTTTCAAAAATGGCCGATTTTTTGCTCGAACTTCCGAAGGCTAAAAAAATAGGAAATACAAGTCGCCTGATGGCCTAATTAGTATGGATTGAAAGCTAAACTATCCTAGATTTGTGCTATGCAAAAAACCGCATGAAAAAAGACCTATTAGAGGAGAAATAACATTTTTCGCAAAAGTATCAAAAATGGCCATTTTTTGGCAAAGTAGCAAAGGGGGGACCAAAGGAAAATTTTCAAAAATGGCCGATTTTTTGCTCGAACTTCCGAAGGCTAAAAAAATAGGAAATACAAGTCGCCTGATGGCCTAATTAGTATGGATTGAAAGCTAAACTATCCTAGATTTGTGCTATGCAAAAAACCGCATGAAAAAAGACCTATTAGAGGAGAAATAACATTTTTCGCAAAAGTATCAAAAATGGCCATTTTTGGCAAAGTAGCAAAGGGGGGACCAAAGGAAAATTTTCAAAAATGGCCGATTTTTTGCTCGAACTTCCGAAGGCTAAAAAAATAGGAAATACAAGTCGCCTGATGGCCTAATTAGTATGGATTGAAAGCTAAACTATCCTAGATTTGTGCTATGCAAAAAACCGCATGAAAAAAGACCTATTAGAGGAGAAATAACATTTTTCGCAAAAGTATCAAAAATGGCCATTTTTTGGCAAAGTAGCAAAGGGGGGACCAAAGGAAAATTTTCAAAAATGGCCGATTTTTTGGTCGAACTTCCGAAGGCTAAAAAAATAGGAAATACAAGTCGCCTGATGGCCTAATTAGTATGGATTGAAAGCTAAACTATCCTAGATTTGTGCTATGCAAAAAACCGCATGAAAAAAGACCTATTAGAGGAGAAAAAACATTTTTCGCAAAAGTATCAAAAATGGCCATTTTTGGCAAAGTAGCAAAGGGGGGACCAAAGGAAAATTTTCAAAAATGGCCGATTTTTTGCTCGAACTTCCGAAGGCTAAAAAAATAGGAAATACAAGTCGCCTGATGGCCTAATTAGTATGGATTGAAAGCTAAACTATCCTAGATTTGTGCTATGCAAAAAGCCGCATGAAAAAAGACCTATTAGAGGAGAAATAACATTTTTCGCAAAAGTATCAAAAATGGCCATTTTTGGCAAAGTAGCAAAGGGGGGACCAAAGGAAAATTTTCAAAAATGGCCGATTTTTTGCTCGAACTTCCGAAGGCTAAAAAAATAGGAAATACAAGTCGCCTGATGGCCTAATTAGTATGGATTGAAAGCTAAACTATCCTAGATTTGTGCTATGCAAAAAACCGCATGAAAAAAGACCTATTAGAGGAGAAATAACATTTTTCGCAAAAGTATCAAAAATGGCCATTTTTTGGCAAAGTAGCAAAGGGGGGACCAAAGGAAAATTTTCAAAAATGGCCGATTTTTTGCTCGAACTTCCGAAGGCTAAAAAAATAGGAAATACAAGTCGCCTGATGGCCTAATTAGTATGGATTGAAAGCTAAACTATCCTAGATTTGTGCTATGCAAAAAACCGCATGAAAAAAGACCTATTAGAGGAGAAATAACATTTTTCGCAAAAGTATCAAAAATGGCCATTTTTGGCAAAGTAGCAAAGGGGGGACCAAAGGAAAATTTTCAAAAATGGCCGATTTTTTGCTCGAACTTCCGAAGGCTAAAAAAATAGGAAATACAAGTCGCCTGATGGCCTAATTAGTATGGATTGAAAGCTAAACTATCCTAGATTTGTGCTATGCAAAAAACCGCATGAAAAAAGACCTATTAGAGGAGAAATAACATTTTTCGCAAAAGTATCAAAAATGGCCATTTTTGGCAAAGTAGCAAAGGGGGGACCAAAGGAAAATTTTCAAAAATGGCCGATTTTTTGCTCGAACTTCCGAAGGCTAAAAAAATAGGAAATACAAGTCGCCTGATGGCCTAATTAGTATGGATTGAAAGCTAAACTATCCTAGATTTGTGCTATGCAAAAAACCGCATGAAAAAAGACCTATTAGAGGAGAAATAACATTTTTCGCAAAAGTATCAAAAATGGCCATTTTTGGCAAAGTAGCAAAGGGGGGACCAAAGGAAAATTTTCAAAAATGGCCGATTTTTTGCTCGAACTTCCGAAGGCTAAAAAAATAGGAAATACAAGTCGCCTGATGGCCTAATTAGTATGGATTGAAAGCTAAACTATCCTAGATTTGTGCTATGCAAAAAACCATATGAAAAAAGACCTATTAGAGGAGAAATAACATTTTTCGCAAAAGTATCAAAAATGGCCATTTTTGGCAAAGTAGCAAAGGGGGGCCAAAGGAAAATTTTCAAAAATGGCCGATTTTTTGCTCGAACTTCCGAAGGCTAAAAAAATAGGAAATACAAGTCGCCTGATGGCCTAATTAGTATGGATTGAAAGCTAAACTATCCTAGATTTGTGCTATGCAAAAAACCGCATGAAAAAAGACCTATTAGAGGAGAAATAACATTTTTCGCAAAAGTATCAAAAATGGCCATTTTTGGCAAAGTAGCAAAGGGGGGACCAAAGGAAAATTTTCAAAAATGGCCGATTTTTTGCTCGAACTTCCGAAGGCTAAAAAAATAGGAAATACAAGTCGCCTGATGGCCTAATTAGTATGGATTGAAAGCTAAACTATCCTAGATTTGTGCTATGCAAAAAACCGCATGAAAAAAGACCTATTAGAGGAGAAATAACATTTTTCGCAAAAGTATCAAAAATGGCCATTTTTGGCAAAGTAGCAAAGGGGGGACCAAAGGAAAATTTTCAAAAATGGCCGATTTTTTGCTCGAACTTCCGAAGGCTAAAAAAATAGGAAATACAAGTCGCCTGATGGCCTAATTAGTATGGATTGAAAGCTAAACTATCCTAGATTTGTGCTATGCAAAAAACCGCATGAAAAAAGACCTATTAGAGGAGAAATAACATTTTTCGCAAAAGTATCAAAAATGGCCATTTTTGGCAAAGTAGCAAAGGGGGGACCAAAGGAAAATTTTCAAAAATGGCCGATTTTTTGCTCGAACTTCCGAAGGCTAAAAAAATAGGAAATACAAGTCGCCTGATGGCCTAATTAGTATGGATTGAAAGCTAAACTATCCTAGATTTGTGCTATGCAAAAAACCGCATGAAAAAAGACCTATTAGAGGAGAAATAACATTTTTCGCAAAAGTATCAAAAATGGCCATTTTTGGCAAAGTAGCAAAGGGGGGACCAAAGGAAAATTTTCAAAAATGGCCGATTTTTTGCTCGAACTTCCGAAGGCTAAAAAAATAGGAAATACAAGTCGCCTGATGGCCTAATTAGTATGGATTGAAAGCTAAACTATCCTAGATTTGTGCTATGCAAAAAACCGCATGAAAAAAGACCTATTAGAGGAGAAATAACATTTTTCGCAAAAGTTTAAAAAATGGCCATTTTTGGCAAAGTAGCAAAGGGGGGACCAAAGGAAATTTTTCAAAAATGGCCGATTTTTTGCTCGAACTTCCGAAGGCTAAAAAAATAGGAAATACAAGTCGCCTGATGGCCTAATTAGTATGGATTGAAAGCTAAACTATCCTAGATTTGTGCTATGCAAAAAACCGCATGAAAAAAGACCTATTAGAGGAGAAATAACATTTTTCGCAAAAGTATCAAAAATGGCCATTTTTTGGCAAAGTAGCAAAGGGGGGACCAAAGGAAAATTTTCAAAAATGGCCGATTTTTTGCTCGAACTTCCGAAGGCTAAAAAAATAGGAAATACAAGTCGCCTGATGGCCTAATTAGTATGGATTGAAAGCTAAACTATCCTAGATTTGTGCTATGCAAAAAACCGCATGAAAAAAGACCTATTAGAGGAGAAATAACATTTTTCGCAAAAGTATCAAAAATGGCCATTTTTGGCAAAGTAGCAAAGGGGGGACCAAAGGAAAATTTTCAAAAATGGCCGATTTTTTGCTCGAACTTCCGAAGGCTAAAAAAATAGGAAATACAAGTCGCCTGATGGCCTAATTAGTATGGATTGAAAGCTAAACTATCCTAGATTTGTGCTATGCAAAAAACCGCATGAAAAAAGACCTATTAGAGGAGAAATAACATTTTTCGCAAAAGTATCAAAAATGGCCATTTTTTGGCAAAGTAGCAAAGGGGGGACCAAAGGAAAATTTTCAAAAATGGCCGATTTTTTGCTCGAACTTCCGAAGGCTAAAAAAATAGGAAATACAAGTCGCCTGATGGCCTAATTAGTATGGATTGAAAGCTAAACTATCCTAGATTTGTGCTATGCAAAAAACCGCATGAAAAAAGACCTATTAGAGGAGAAATAACATTTTTCGCAAAAGTATCAAAAATGGCCATTTTTGGCAAAGTAGCAAAGGGGAGACCAAAGGAAAATTTTCAAAAATGGCCGATTTTTTGCTCGAACTTCCGAAGGCTAAAAAAATAGGAAATACAAGTCGCCTGATGGCCTAATTAGTATGGATTGAAAGCTAAACTATCCTAGATTTGTGCTATGCAAAAAACCGCATGAAAAAAAGACCTATTAGAGGAGAAATAACATTTTTCGCAAAAGTATCAAAAATGGCCATTTTTGGCAAAGTAGCAAAGGGGGGACCAAAGGAAAATTTTCAAAAATGGCCGATTTTTTGCTCGAACTTCCGAAGGCTAAAAAAATAGGAAATACAAGTCGCCTGATGGCCTAATTAGTATGGATTGAAAGCTAAACTATCCTAGATTTGTGCTATGCAAAAAACCGCATGAAAAAAGACCTATTAGAGGAGAAATAACATTTTTCGCAAAAGTATCAAAAATGGCCATTTTTGGCAAAGTAGCAAAGGGGGGACCAAAGGAAAATTTTCAAAAATGGCCGATTTTTTGCTCGAACTTCCGAAGGCTAAAAAAATAGGAAATACAAGTCGCCTGATGGCCTAATTAGTATGGATTGAAAGCTAAACTATCCTAGATTTGTGCTATGCAAAAAACCGCATGAAAAAAGACCTATTAGAGGAGAAATAACATTTTTCGCAAAAGTATCAAAAATGGCCCTTTTTGGCAAAGTAGCAAAGGGGGGACCAAAGGAAAATTTTGAAAAATGGCCGATTTTTTGCTCGAACTTCCGAAGGCTAAAAAAATAGGAAATACAAGTCGCCTGATGGCCTAATTAGTATGGATTGAAAGCTAAACTATCCTAGATTTGTGCTATGCAAAAAACCGCATGAAAAAAGACCTATTAGAGGAGAAATAACATTTTTCGCAAAAGTATCAAAAATGGCCATTTTTGGCAAAGTAGCAAAGGGGGGACCAAAGGAAAATTTTCAAAAATGGCCGATTTTTTGCTCGAACTTCCGAAGGCTAAAAAAATAGGAAATACAAGTCGCCTGATGGCCTAATTAGTATGGATTGAAAGCTAAACTATCCTAGATTTGTGCTATGCAAAAAACCGCATGAAAAAAGACCTATTAGAGGAGAAATAACATTTTTCGCAAAAGTATCAAAAATGGCCCTTTTTGGCAAAGTAGCAAAGGGGGGACCAAAGGAAAATTTTCAAAAATGGCCGATTTTTTGCTCGAACTTCCGAAGGCTAAAAAAATAGGAAATACAAGTCGCCTGATGGCCTAATTAGTATGGATTGAAAGCTAAACTATCCTAGATTTGTGCTATGCAAAAAACCGCATGAAAAAAGACCTATTAGAGGAGAAATAACATTTTTCGCAAAAGTATCAAAAATGGCCATTTTTGGCAAAGTAGCAAAGGGGGGACCAAAGGAAAATTTTCAAAAATGGCCGATTTTTTGCTCGAACTTCCGAAGGCTAAAAAAATAGGAAATACAAGTCGCCTGATGGCCTAATTAGTATGGATTGAAAGCTAAACTATCCTAAATTTGTGCTATGCAAAAAACCGCTTGAAAAAAGACCTATTAGAGGAGAAATAACATTTTTCGCAAAAGTATCAAAAATGGCCATTTTTTGGCAAAGTAGCAAAGGGGGGACCAAAGGAAAATTTTCAAAAATGGCCGATTTTTTGCTCGAACTTCCGAAGGCTAAAAAAATAGGAAATACAAGTCGCCTGATGGCCTAATTAGTATGGATTGAAAGCTAAACTATCCTAGATTTGTGCTATGCAAAAAACCGCATGAAAAAAGACCTATTAGAGGAGAAATAACATTTTTCGCAAAAGTATCAAAAATGGCCATTTTTGGTAAAGTAGCAAAGGGGGGACCAAAGAAAAATTTTCAAAAATGGCCGATTTTTTGGTCGAACTTCCGAAGGCTAAAAAAATAGGAAATACAAGTCGCCTGATGGCCTAATTAGTATGGATTGAAAGCTAAACTATCCTAGATTTGTGCTATGCAAAAAACCGCATGAAAAAAGACCTATTAGAGGAGAAATAACATTTTTCGCAAAAGTATCAAAAATGGCCATTTTTGGTAAAGTAGCAAAGGGGGGACCAAAGAAAAATTTTCAAAAATGGCCGATTTTTTGGTCGAACTTCCGAAGGCTAAAAAAATAGGAAATACAAGTCGCCTGATGGCCTAATTAGTATGGATTGAAAGCTAAACTATCCTAGATTTGTGCTATGCAAAAAACCGCATGAAAAAAGACCTATTAGAGGAGAAATAACATTTTTCGCAAAAGTATCAAAAATGGCCATTTTTTGGCAAAGTAGCAAAGGGGGAACCAAAGGAAAATTTTCAAAAGTGGCCGATTTTTTGCTCGAACTTCCGAAGGCTAAAAAAATAGGAAATACAAGTCGCCTGATGGCCTAATTAGTATGGATTGAAAGCTAAACTATCCTAGATTTGTGCTATGCAAAAAACCGCATGAAAAAAGACCTATTAGAGGAGAAATAACATTTTTCGCAAAAGTATCAAAAATGGCCATTTTTGGCAAAGTAGCAAAGGGGGGACCAAAGGAAAATTTTCAAAAATGGCCGATTTTTTGCTCGAACTTCCGAAGGCTAAAAAAATAGGAAATACAAGTCGCCTGATGGCCTAATTAGTATGGATTGAAAGCTAAACTATCCTAGATTTGTGCTATGCAAAAAACCGCATGAAAAAAGACCTATTAGAGGAGAAATAACATTTTTCGCAAAAGTATCAAAAATGGCCATTTTTGGCAAAGTAGCAAAGGGGGGACCAAAGGAAAATTTTCAAAAATGGCCGATTTTTTGGTCGAACTTCCGAAGGCTAAAAAAATAGGAAATACAAGTCGCCTGATGGCCTAATTAGTATGGATTGAAAGCTAAACTATCCTAGATTTGTGCTATGCAAAAAACCGCATGAAAAAAGACCTATTAGAGGAGAAATAACATTTTTCGCAAAAGTATCAAGAATGGCCATTTTTGGCAAAGTAGCAAAGGGGGGACCAAAGGAAAATTTTCAAAAATGGCCGATTTTTTGCTCGAACTTCCGAAGACTAAAAAAATAGGAAATACAAGTCGCCTGATGGCCTAATTAGTATGGATTGAAAGCTAAACTATCCTAGATTTGTGCTATGCAAAAAACCGCATGAAAAAAGACCTATTAGAGGAGAAATAACATTTTTCGCAAAAGTATCAAGAATGGCCATTTTTGGCAAAGTAGCAAAGGGGGGACCAAAGGAAAATTTTCAAAAATGGGCGATTTTTTGCTCGAACTTCCGAAGGCTAAAAAAATAGGAAATACAAGTCGCCTGATGGCCTAATTAGTATGGATTGAAAGCTAAACTATCCTAGATTTGTGCTATGCAAAAAACCGCATGAAAAAAGACCTATTAGAGCAGAAATAACATTTTTCGCAAAAGTATCAAAAATGGCCATTTTTGGCAAAGTAGCAAAGGGGGGACCAAAGGAAAATTTTCAAAAATGGCCGATTTTTTGCTCGAACTTCCGAAGGCTAAAAAAATAGGAAATACAAGTCGCCTGATGGCCTAATTAGTATGGATTGAAAGCTAAACTATCCTAGATTTGTGCTATGCAAAAAACCGCATGAAAAAAGACCTATTAGAGCAGAAATAACATTTTTCGCAAAAGTATCAAAAATGGCCATTTTTGGCAAAGTAGCAAAGGGGGGACCAAAGGAAAATTTTCAAAAATGGCCGATTTTTTGCTCGAACTTCCGAAGGCTAAAAAAATAGGAAATACAAGTCGCCTGATGGCCTAATTAGTATGGATTGAAAGCTAAACTATCCTAGATTTGTGCTATGCAAAAAACCGCATGAAAAAAGACCTATTAGAGGAGAAATAACATTTTTCGCAAAAGTATCAAAAATGGCCATTTTTGGCAAAGTAGCAAAGGGGGGACCAAAGGAAAATTTTCAAAAATGGCCGATTTTTTGCTCGAACTTCCGAAGGCTAAAAAAATAGGAAATACAAGTCGCCTGATGGCCTAATTAGTATGGATTGAAAGCTAAACTATCCTAGATTTGTGCTATGCAAAAAACCGCATGAAAAAAGACCTATTAGAGGAGAAATAACATTTTTCGCAAAAGTATCAAAAATGGCCATTTTTGGCAAAGTAGCAAAGGGGGGACCAAAGGAAAATTTTCAAAAATGGCCGATATTTTGCTCGAACTTCCGAAGGCTAAAAAAATAGGAAATACAAGTCGCCTGATGGCCTAATTAGTATGGATTGAAAGCTAAACTATCCTAGATTTGTGCTATGCAAAAAACCGCATGAAAAAAGACCTATTAGAGGAGAAATAACATTTTTCGCAAAAGTATCAAAAATGGCCATTTTTTGGCAAAGTAGCAAAGAGGGGACCAAAGGAAAATTTTCAAAAATGGCCGATTTTTTGGTCGAACTTCCGAAGGCTAAAAAAATAGGAAATACAAGTCGCCTGATGGCCTAATTAGTATGGATTGAAAGCTAAACTATCCTAGATTTGTGCTATGCAAAAAACCGCATGAAAAAAGACCTATTAGAGGAGAAATAACATTTTTCGCAAAAGTATCAAAAATGGCCCTTTTTGGCAAAGTAGCAAAGGGGGGACCAAAGGAAAATTTTCAAAAATGGCCGATTTTTTGCTCGAACTTCCGAAGGCTAAAAAAATAGGAAATACAAGTCGCCTGATGGCCTAATTAGTATGGATTGAAAGCTAAACTATCCTAGATTTGTGCTATGCAAAAAACCGCATGAAAAAAGACCTATTAGAGGAGAAATAACATTTTTCGCAAAAGTATCAAAAATGGCCATTTTTTGGCAAAGTAGCAAAGGGGGGACCAAAGGAAAATTTTCAAAAATGGCCGATTTTTTGCTCGAACTTCCGAAGGCTAAAAAAATAGGAAATACAAGTCGCCTGATGGCCTAATTAGTATGGATTGAAAGCTAAACTATCCTAGATTTGTGCTATGCAAAAAACCGCATGAAAAAAGACCTATTAGAGGAGAAATAACATTTTTCGCAAAAGTATCAAAAATGGCCATTTTTTGGCAAAGTAGCAAAGAGGGGACCAAAGGAAAATTTTCAAAAATGGCCGATTTTTTGGTCGAACTTCCGAAGGCTAAAAAAATAGGAAATACAAGTCGCCTGATGGCCTAATTAGTATGGATTGAAAGCTAAACTATCCTAGATTTGTGCTATGCAAAAAACCGCATGAAAAAAGACCTATTAGAGGAGAAATAACATTTTTCGCAAAAGTATCAAAAATGGCCCTTTTTGGCAAAGTAGCAAAGGGGGGACCAAAGGAAAATTTTCAAAAATGGCCGATTTTTTGCTCGAACTTCCGAAGGCTAAAAAAATAGGAAATACAAGTCGCCTGATGGCCTAATTAGTATGGATTGAAAGCTAAACTATCCTAGATTTGTGCTATGCAAAAAACCGCATGAAAAAAGACCTATTAGAGGAGAAATAACATTTTTCGCAAAAGTATCAAAAATGGCCATTTTTTGGCAAAGTAGCAAAGGGGGGACCAAAGGAAAATTTTCAAAAATGGCCGATTTTTTGCTCGAACTTCCGAAGGCTAAAAAAATAGGAAATACAAGTCGCCTGATGGCCTAATTAGTATGGATTGAAAGCTAAACTATCCTAGATTTGTGCTATGCAAAAAACCGCATGAAAAAAGACCTATTAGAGGAGAAATAACATTTTTCGCAAAAGTATCAAAAATGGCCATTTTTGGCAAAGTAGCAAAGGGGGGACCAAAGGAAAATTTTCAAAAATGGCCGATTTTTTGCTCGAACTTCCGAAGGCTAAAAAAATAGGAAATACAAGTCGCCTGATGGCCTAATTAGTATGGATTGAAAGCTAAACTATCCTAGATTTGTGCTATGCAAAAAACCGCATGAAAAAAGACCTATTAGAGGAGAAATAACATTTTTCGCAAAAGTATCAAAAATGGCCATTTTTGGCAAAGTAGCAAAGGGGGGACCAAAGGAAAATTTTCAAAAATGGCCGATTTTTTGGTCGAACTTCCGAAGGCTAAAAAAATAGGAAATACAAGTCGCCTGATGGCCTAATTAGTATGGATTGAAAGCTAAACTATCCTAGATTTGTGCTATGCAAAAAACCGCATGAAAAAAGACCTATTAGAGGAGAAATAACATTTTTCGCAAAAGTATCAAAAATGGCCATTTTTTGGCAAAGTAGCAAAGAGGGGACCAAAGGAAAATTTTCAAAAATGGCCGATTTTTTGGTCGAACTTCCGAAGGCTAAAAAAATAGGAAATACAAGTCGCCTGATGGCCTAATTAGTATGGATTGAAAGCTAAACTATCCTAGATTTGTGCTATGCAAAAAACCGCATGAAAAAAGACCTATTAGAAGAGAAATAACATTTTTCGCAAAAGTATCAAAAATGGCCATTTTTGGCAAAGTAGCAAAGGGGGGACCAAAGGAAAATTTTCAAAAATGGCCGATTTTTTGCTCGAACTTCCGAAGGCTAAAAAAATAGGAAATACAAGTCGCCTGATGGCCTAATTAGTATGGATTGAAAGCTAAACTATCCTAGATTTGTGCTATGCAAAAAACCGCATGAAAAAAGACCTATTAGAGGAGAAATAACATTTTTCGCAAAAGTATCAAAAATGGCCATTTTTTGGCAAAGTAGCAAAGGGGGGACCAAAGGAAAATTTTCAAAAATGGCCGATTTTTTGCTCGAACTTCCGAAGGCTAAAAAAATAGGAAATACAAGTCGCCTGATGGCCTAATTAGTATGGATTGAAAGCTAAACTATCCTAGATTTGTGCTATGCAAAAAACCGCATGAAAAAAGACCTATTAGAGGAGAAATAACATTTTTCGCAAAAGTATCAAAAATGGCCATTTTTGGCAAAGTAGCAAAGGGGGGACCAAAGGAAAATTTTCAAAAATGGCCGATTTTTTGGTCGAACTTCCGAAGGCTAAAAAAATAGGAAATACAAGTCGCCTGATGGCCTAATTGGTATGGATTGAAAGCTAAACTATCCTAGATTTGTGCTATGCAAAAAACCGCATGAAAAAAGACCTATTAGAGGAGAAATAACATTTTTCGCAAAAGTATCAAAAATGGCCATTTTTGGCAAAGTAGCAAAGGGGGGACCAAAGGAAAATTTTCAAAAATGGCCGATTTTTTGCTCGAACTTCCGAAGGCTAAAAAAATAGGAAATACAAGTCGCCTGATGGCCTAATTAGTATGGATTGAAAGCTAAACTATCCTAGATTTGTGCTATGCAAAAAACCGCATGAAAAAAGAAAAGACCTATTAGAGGAGAAATAACATTTTTCGCAAAAGTATCAAAAATGGCCATTTTTGGCAAAGTAGCAAAGGGGGGACCAAAGGAAAATTTTCAAAAATGGCCGATTTTTTGCTCGAACTTCCGAAGGCTAAAAAAATAGGAAATACAAGTCGCCTGATGGCCTAATTAGTATGGATTGAAAGCTAAACTATCCTAGATTTGTGCTATGCAAAAAACTGCATGAAAAAAGACCTATTAGAGGAGAAATGACATTTTTCGCAAAAGTATCAAAAATGGCCATTTTTGGCAAAGTAGCAAAGGGGGGACCAAAGGAAAATTTTCAAAAATGGCCGATTTTTTGCTCGAACTTCCGAAGGCTAAAAAAATAGGAAATACAAGTCGCCTGATGGCCTAATTAGTATGGATTGAAAGCTAAACTATCCTAGATTTGTGCTATGCAAAAAACTGCATGAAAAAAGAAAAGACCTATTAGAGGAGAAATAACATTTTTCGCAAAAGTATCAAAAATGGCCATTTTTGGCAAAGTAGCAAAGGGGGGACCAAAGGAAAATTTTCAAAAATGGCCGATTTTTTGCTCGAACTTCCGAAGGCTAAAAAAATAGGAAATACAAGTCGCCTGATGGCCTAATTAGTATGGATTGAAAGCTAAACTATCCTAGATTTGTGCTATGCAAAAAACTGCATGAAAAAAGACCTATTAGAGGAGAAATGACATTTTTCGCAAAAGTATCAAAAATGGCCATTTTTGGCAAAGTAGCAAAGGGGGGACCAAAGGAAAATTTTCAAAAATGGCCGATTTTTTGCTCGAACTTCCGAAGGCTAAAAAAATAGGAAATACAAGTCGCCTGATGGCCTAATTAGTATGGATTGAAAGCTAAACTATCCTAGATTTGTGCTATGCAAAAAACTGCATGAAAAAAGAAAAGACCTATTAGAGGAGAAATAACATTTTTCGCAAAAGTATCAAAAATGGCCATTTTTGGCAAAGTAGCAAAGGGGGGACCAAAGGAAAATTTTCAAAAATGGCCGATTTTTTGCTCGAACTTCCGAAGGCTAAAAAAATAGGAAATACAAGTCGCCTGATGGCCTAATTAGTATGGATTGAAAGCTAAACTATCCTAGATTTGTGCTATGCAAAAAACTGCATGAAAAAAGACCTATTAGAGGAGAAATGACATTTTTCGCAAAAGTATCAAAAATGGCCATTTTTGGCAAAGTAGCAAAGGGGGGACCAAAGGAAAATTTTCAAAAATGGCCGATTTTTTGCTCGAACTTCCGAAGGCTAAAAAAATAGGAAATACAAGTCGCCTGATGGCCTAATTAGTATGGATTGAAAGCTAAACTATCCTAGATTTGTGCTATGCAAAAAACCGCATGAAAAAAGACCTATTAGAGGAGAAATAACATTTTTCGCAAAAGTATCAAAAATGGCCATTTTTTGGCAAAGTAGCAAAGAGGGGACCAAAGGAAAATTTTCAAAAATGGCCGATTTTTTGGTCGAACTTCCGAAGGCTAAAAAAATAGGAAATACAAGTCGCCTGATGGCCTAATTAGTATGGATTGAAAGCTAAACTATCCTAGATTTGTGCTATGCAAAAAACCGCATGAAAAAAGACCTATTAGAGGAGAAATAACATTTTTCGCAAAAGTATCAAAAATGGCCATTTTTGGCAAAGTAGCAAAGGGGGGACCAAAGGAAAATTTTCAAAAATGGCCGATTTTTTGCTCGAACTTCCGAAGGCTAAAAAAATAGGAAATACAAGTCGCCTGATGGCCTAATTAGTATGGATTGAAAGCTAAACTATCCTAGATTTGTGCTATGCAAAAAACCGCATGAAAAAAGACCTATTAGAGGAGAAATAACATTTTTCGCAAAAGTATCAAAAATGGCCATTTTTGGCAAAGTAGCAAAGGGGGGACCAAAGGAAAATTTTCAAAAATGGCCGATATTTTGCTCGAACTTCCGAAGGCTAAAAAAATAGGAAATACAAGTCGCCTGATGGCCTAATTAGTATGGATTGAAAGCTAAACTATCCTAGATTTGTGCTATGCAAAAAACCGCATGAAAAAAGACCTATTAGAGGAGAAATAACATTTTTCGCAAAAGTATCAAAAATGGCCATTTTTTGGCAAAGTAGCAAAGAGGGGACCAAAGGAAAATTTTCAAAAATGGCCGATTTTTTGGTCGAACTTCCGAAGGCTAAAAAAATAGGAAATACAAGTCGCCTGATGGCCTAATTAGTATGGATTGAAAGCTAAACTATCCTAGATTTGTGCTATGCAAAAAACCGCATGAAAAAAGACCTATTAGAGGAGAAATAACATTTTTCGCAAAAGTATCAAAAATGGCCCTTTTTGGCAAAGTAGCAAAGGGGGGACCAAAGGAAAATTTTCAAAAATGGCCGATTTTTTGCTCGAACTTCCGAAGGCTAAAAAAATAGGAAATACAAGTCGCCTGATGGCCTAATTAGTATGGATTGAAAGCTAAACTATCCTAGATTTGTGCTATGCAAAAAACCGCATGAAAAAAGACCTATTAGAGGAGAAATGACATTTTTCGCAAAAGTATCAAAAATGGCCATTTTTGGCAAAGTAGCAAAGGGGGGACCAAAGGAAAATTTTCAAAAATGGCCGATTTTTTGCTCGAACTTCCGAAGGCTAAAAAAATAGGAAATACAAGTCGCCTGATGGCCTAATTAGTATGGATTGAAAGCTAAACTATCCTAGATTTGTGCTATGCAAAAAACCGCATGAAAAAAGACCTATTAGAGGAGAAATAACATTTTTCGCAAAAGTATCAAAAATGGCCATTTTTGGCAAAGTAGCAAAGGGGGGACCAAAGGAAAATTTTCAAAAATGGCCGATTTTTTGCTCGAACTTCCGAAGGCTAAAAAAATAGGAAATACAAGTCGCCTGATGGCCTAATTAGTATGGATTGAAAGCTAAACTATCCTAGATTTGTGCTATGCAAAAAACCGCATGAAAAAAGACCTATTAGAGGAGAAATAACATTTTTCGCAAAAGTATCAAAAATGGCCATTTTTGGCAAAGTAGCAAAGGGGGGACCAAAGGAAAATTTTCAAAAATGGCCGATTTTTTGCTCGAACTTCCGAAGGCTAAAAAAATAGGAAATACAAGTCGCCTGATGGCCTAATTAGTATGGATTGAAAGCTAAACTATCCTAGATTTGTGCTATGCAAAAAACCGCATGAAAAAAGACCTATTAGAGGAGAAATAACATTTTTCGCAAAAGTATCAAAAATGGCCATTTTTTGGCAAAGTAGCAAAGAGGGGACCAAAGGAAAATTTTCAAAAATGGCCGATTTTTTGGTCGAACTTCCGAAGGCTAAAAAAATAGGAAATACAAGTCGCCTGATGGCCTAATTAGTATGGATTGAAAGCTAAACTATCCTAGATTTGTGCTATGCAAAAAACCGCATGAAAAAAGACCTATTAGAGGAGAAATAACATTTTTCGCAAAAGTATCAAAAATGGCCATTTTTGGCAAAGTAGCAAAGGGGGGACCAAAGGAAAATTTTCAAAAATGGCCGATTTTTTGCTCGAACTTCCGAAGGCTAAAAAAATAGGAAATACAAGTCGCCTGATGGCCTAATTAGTATGGATTGAAAGCTAAACTATCCTAGATTTGTGCTATGCAAAAAACCGCATGAAAAAAGACCTATTAGAGGAGAAATAACATTTTTCGCAAAAGTATCAAAAATGGCCATTTTTTGGCAAAGTAGCAAAGGGGGGACCAAAGGAAAATTTTCAAAAATGGCCGATTTTTTGCTCGAACTTCCGAAGGCTAAAAAAATAGGAAATACAAGTCGCCTGATGGCCTAATTAGTATGGATTGAAAGCTAAACTATCCTAGATTTGTGCTATGCAAAAAACCGCATGAAAAAAGAAAAGACCTATTAGAGGAGAAATAACATTTTTCGCAAAAGTATCAAAAATGGCCATTTTTGGCAAAGTAGCAAAGGGGGGACCAAAGGAAAATTTTCAAAAATGGCCGATTTTTTGCTCGAACTTCCGAAGGCTAAAAAAATAGGAAATACAAGTCGCCTGATGGCCTAATTAGTATGGATTGAAAGCTAAACTATCCTAGATTTGTGCTATGCAAAAAACTGCATGAAAAAAGACCTATTAGAGGAGAAATGACATTTTTCGCAAAAGTATCAAAAATGGCCATTTTTGGCAAAGTAGCAAAGGGGGGACCAAAGGAAAATTTTCAAAAATGGCCGATTTTTTGCTCGAACTTCCGAAGGCTAAAAAAATAGGAAATACAAGTCGCCTGATGGCCTAATTAGTATGGATTGAAAGCTAAACTATCCTAGATTTGTGCTATGCAAAAAACTGCATGAAAAAAGAAAAGACCCATTAGAGGAGAAATAACATTTTTCGCAAAAGTATCAAAAATGGCCATTTTTGGCAAAGTAGCAAAGGGGGGACCAAAGGAAAATTTTCAAAAATGGCCGATTTTTTGCTCGAACTTCCGAAGGCTAAAAAAATAGGAAATACAAGTCGCCTGATGGCCTAATTAGTATGGATTGAAAGCTAAACTATCCTAGATTTGTGCTATGCAAAAAACCGCATGAAAAAAGAAAAGACCTATTAGAGGAGAAATAACATTTTTCGCAAAAGTATCAAAAATGGCCATTTTTGGCAAAGTAGCAAAGGGGGGACCAAAGGAAAATTTTCAAAAATGGCCGATTTTTTGCTCGAACTTCCGAAGGCTAAAAAAATAGGAAATACAAGTCGCCTGATGGCCTAATTAGTATGGATTGAAAGCTAAACTATCCTAGATTTGTGCTATGCAAAAAACCGCATGAAAAAAGACCTATTAGAGGAGAAATAACATTTTTCGCAAAAGTATCAAAAATGGCCATTTTTGGCAAAGTAGCAAAGGGGGGACCAAAGGAAAATTTTCAAAAATGGCCGATTTTTTGCTCGAACTTCCGAAGGCTAAAAAAATAGGAAATACAAGTCGCCTGATGGCCTAATTAGTATGGATTGAAAGCTAAACTATCCTAGATTTGTGCTATGCAAAAAACCGCATGAAAAAAGACCTATTAGAGGAGAAATAACATTTTTCGCAAAAGTATCAAAAATGGCCATTTTTGGCAAAGTAGCAAAGGGGGGACCAAAGGAAAATTTTCAAAAATGGCCGATTTTTTGCTCGAACTTCCGAAGGCTAAAAAAATAGGAAATACAAGTCGCCTGATGGCCTAATTAGTATGGATTGAAAGCTAAACTATCCTAGATTTGTGCTATGCAAAAAACCGCATGAAAAAAGACCTATTAGAGGAGAAATAACATTTTTCGCAAAAGTATCAAAAATGGCCATTTTTGGCAAAGTAGCAAAGGGGGGACCAAAGGAAAATTTTCAAAAATGGCCGATTTTTTGCTCGAACTTCCGAAGGCTAAAAAAATAGGAAATACAAGTCGCCTGATGGCCTAATTAGTATGGATTGAAAGCTAAACTATCCTAGATTTGTGCTATGCAAAAAACCGCATGAAAAAAGACCTATTAGAGGAGAAATAACATTTTTCGCAAAAGTATCAAAAATGGCCATTTTTGGCAAAGTAGCAAAGGGGGGACCAAAGGAAAATTTTCAAAAATGGCCGATTTTTTGCTCGAACTTCCGAAGGCTAAAAAAATAGGAAATACAAGTCGCCTGATGGCCTAATTAGTATGGATTGAAAGCTAAACTATCCTAGATTTGTGCTATGCAAAAAACCGCATGAAAAAAGACCTATTAGAGGAGAAATGACATTTT
The DNA here is from genome assembly GCA_949126865.1 of Montipora capitata. Taxonomy (NCBI): domain Eukaryota; kingdom Metazoa; phylum Cnidaria; class Anthozoa; order Scleractinia; family Acroporidae; genus Montipora; species Montipora capitata. The sequence goes on from OX421445.1 coordinate 54,166,862, forward strand.
TCGCAAAAGTATCAAAAATGGCCATTTTTGGCAAAGTAGCAAAGGGGGGACCAAAGGAAAATTTTCAAAAATGGCCGATTTTTTGCTCGAACTTCCGAAGGCTAAAAAAATAGGAAATACAAGTCGCCTGATGGCCTAATTAGTATGGATTGAAAGCTAAACTATCCTAGATTTGTGCTATGCAAAAAACCGCATGAAAAAAGACCTATTAGAGGAGAAATGACATTTTTCGCAAAAGTATCAAAAATGGCCATTTTTGGCAAAGTAGCAAAGGGGGGACCAAAGGAAAATTTTCAAAAATGGCCGATTTTTTGCTCGAACTTCCGAAGGCTAAAAAAATAGGAGATACAAGTCGCCTGATGGCCTAATTAGTATGGATTGAAAGCTAAACTATCCTAGATTTGTGCTATGCAAAAAACCGCATGAAAAAAGAAAAGACCTATTAGAGGAGAAATAACATTTTTCGCAAAAGTATCAAAAATGGCCATTTTTGGCAAAGTAGCAAAGGGGGGACCAAAGGAAAATTTTCAAAAATGGCCGATTTTTTGCTCGAACTTCCGAAGGCTAAAAAAATAGGAGATACAAGTCGCCTGATGGCCTAATTAGTATGGATTGAAAGCTAAACTATCCTAGATTTGTGCTATGCAAAAAACCGCATGAAAAAAGAAAAGACCTATTAGAGGAGAAATAACATTTTTCGCAAAAGTATCAAAAATGGCCATTTTTGGCAAAGTAGCAAAGGGGGGACCAAAGGAAAATTTTCAAAAATGGCCGATTTTTTGCTCGAACTTCCGAAGGCTAAAAAAATAGGAAATACAAGTCGCCTGATGGCCTAATTAGTATGGATTGAAAGCTAAACTATCCTAGATTTGTGCTATGCAAAAAACTGCATGAAAAAAGACCTATTAGAGGAGAAATGACATTTTTCGCAAAAGTATCAAAAATGGCCATTTTTGGCAAAGTAGCAAAGGGGGGACCAAAGGAAAATTTTCAAAAATGGCCGATTTTTTGCTCGAACTTCCGAAGGCTAAAAAAATAGGAAATACAAGTCGCCTGATGGCCTAATTAGTATGGATTGAAAGCTAAACTATCCTAGATTTGTGCTATGCAAAAAACTGCATGAAAAAAGAAAAGACCTATTAGAGGAGAAATAACATTTTTCGCAAAAGTATCAAAAATGGCCATTTTTGGCAAAATAGCAAAGGGGGGACCAAAGGAAAATTTTCAAAAATGGCCGATTTTTTGCTCGAACTTCCGAAGGCTAAAAAAATAGGAAATACAAGTCGCCTGATGGCCTAATTAGTATGGATTGAAAGCTAAACTATCCTAGATTTGTGCTATGCAAAAAACTGCATGAAAAAAGACCTATTAGAGGAGAAATGACATTTTTCGCAAAAGTATCAAAAATGGCCATTTTTGGCAAAGTAGCAAAGGGGGGACCAAAGGAAAATTTTCAAAAATGGCCGATTTTTTGCTCGAACTTCCGAAGGCTAAAAAAATAGGAAATACAAGTCGCCTGATGGCCTAATTAGTATGGATTGAAAGCTAAACTATCCTAGATTTGTGCTATGCAAAAAACCGCATGAAAAAAGACCTATTAGAGGAGAAATAACATTTTTCGCAAAAGTATCAAAAATGGCCATTTTTGGCAAAGTAGCAAAGGGGGGACCAAAGGAAAATTTTCAAAAATGGCCGATTTTTTGCTCGAACTTCCGAAGGCTAAAAAAATAGGAAATACAAGTCGCCTGATGGCCTAATTAGTATGGATTGAAAGCTAAACTATCCTAGATTTGTGCTATGCAAAAAACCGCATGAAAAAAGACCTATTAGAGGAGAAATAACATTTTTCGCAAAAGTATCAAAAATGGCCATTTTTGGCAAAGTAGCAAAGGGGGGACCAAAGGAAAATTTTCAAAAATGGCCGATTTTTTGCTCGAACTTCCGAAGGCTAAAAAAATAGGAAATACAAGTCGCCTGATGGCCTAATTAGTATGGATTGAAAGCTAAACTATCCTAGATTTGTGCTATGCAAAAAACCGCATGAAAAAAGACCTATTAGAGGAGAAATAACATTTTTCGCAAAAGTATCAAAAATGGCCATTTTTGGCAAAGTAGCAAAGGGGGGACCAAAGGAAAATTTTCAAAAATGGCCGATTTTTTGCTCGAACTTCCGAAGGCTAAAAAAATAGGAAATACAAGTCGCCTGATGGCCTAATTAGTATGGATTGAAAGCTAAACTATCCTAGATTTGTGCTATGCAAAAAACCGCATGAAAAAAGACCTATTAGAGGAGAAATAACATTTTTCGCAAAAGTATCAAAAATGGCCATTTTTGGCAAAGTAGCAAAGGGGGGACCAAAGGAAAATTTTCAAAAATGGCCGATTTTTTGCTCGAACTTCCGAAGGCTAAAAAAATAGGAAATACAAGTCGCCTGATGGCCTAATTAGTATGGATTGAAAGCTAAACTATCCTAGATTTGTGCTATGCAAAAAACCGCATGAAAAAAGACCTATTAGAGGAGAAATAACATTTTTCGCAAAAGTATCAAAAATGGCCATTTTTGGCAAAGTAGCAAAGGGGGGACCAAAGGAAAATTTTCAAAAATGGCCGATTTTTTGCTCGAACTTCCGAAGGCTAAAAAAATAGGAAATACAAGTCGCCTGATGGCCTAATTAGTATGGATTGAAAGCTAAACTATCCTAGATTTGTGCTATGCAAAAAACCGCATGAAAAAAGACCTATTAGAGGAGAAATAACATTTTTCGCAAAAGTATCAAAAATGGCCATTTTTGGCAAAGTAGCAAAGGGGGGACCAAAGGAAAATTTTCAAAAATGGCCGATTTTTTGCTCGAACTTCCGAAGGCTAAAAAAATAGGAAATACAAGTCGCCTGATGGCCTAATTAGTATGGATTGAAAGCTAAACTATCCTAGATTTGTGCTATGCAAAAAACCGCATGAAAAAAGACCTATTAGAGGAGAAATAACATTTTTCGCAAAAGTATCAAAAATGGATTTTTGGCAAAGTAGCAAAGGGGGGACCAAAGGAAAATTTTCAAAAATGGCTGATTTTTTGCTCGAACTTCCGAAGGCTAAAAAAATAGGAAATACAAGTCGCCTGATGGCCTAATTAGTATGGATTGAAAGCTAAACTATCCTAGATTTGTGCTATGCAAAAAACCGCATGAAAAAAGACCTATTAGAGGAGAAATAACATTTTTCGCAAAAGTATCAAAAATGGCCATTTTTGGCAAAGTAGCAAAGGGGGGACCAAAGGAAAATTTTCAAAAATGGCCGATTTTTTGCTCGAACTTCCGAAGGCTAAAAAAATAGGAAATACAAGTCGCCTGATGGCCTAATTAGTATGGATTGAAAGCTAAACTATCCTAGATTTGTGCTATGCAAAAAACCGCATGAAAAAAGACCTATTAGAGGAGAAATAACATTTTTCGCAAAAGTATCAAAAATGGCCATTTTGGCAAAGTAGCAAAGGGGGGACCAAAGGAAAATTTTCAAAAATGGCCGATTTTTTGGTCGAACTTCCGAAGGCTAAAAAAATAGGAAATACAAGTCGCCTGATGGCCTAATTAGTATGGATTGAAAGCTAAACTATCCTAGATTTGTGCTATGCAAAAAACCGCATGAAAAAAGACCTATTAGAGGAGAAATAACATTTTTCGCAAAAGTATCAAAAATGGCCATTTTTGGCAAAGTAGCAAAGGGGGGACCAAAGGAAAATTTTCAAAAATGGCCGATTTTTTGCTCGAACTTCCGAAGGCTAAAAAAATAGGAAATACAAGTCGCCTGATGGCCTAATTAGTATGGATTGAAAGCTAAACTATCCTAGATTTGTGCTATGCAAAAAACCGCATGAAAAAAGACCTATTAGAGGAGAAATAACATTTTTCGCAAAAGTATCAAAAATGGCCATTTTTGGCAAAGTAGCAAAGGGGGGACCAAAGGAAAATTTTCAAAAATGGCCGATATTTTGCTCGAACTTCCGAAGGCTAAAAAAATAGGAAATACAAGTCGCCTGATGGCCTAATTAGTATGGATTGAAAGCTAAACTATCCTAGATTTGTGCTATGCAAAAAACCGCATGAAAAAAGACCTATTAGAGGAGAAATAACATTTTTCGCAAAAGTATCAAAAATGGCCATTTTTGGCAAAGTAGCAAAGGGGGGACCAAAGGAAAATTTTCAAAAATGGCCGATTTTTTGCTCGAACTTCCGAAGGCTAAAAAAATAGGAAATACAAGTCGCCTGATGGCCTAATTAGTATGGATTGAAAGCTAAACTATCCTAGATTTGTGCTATGCAAAAAACCGCATGAAAAAAGACCTATTAGAGGAGAAATAACATTTTTCGCAAAAGTATCAAAAATGGCCATTTTTGGCAAAGTAGCAAAGGGGGGACCAAAGGAAAATTTTCAAAAATGGCCGATTTTTTGCTCGAACTTCCGAAGGCTAAAAAAATAGGAAATACAAGTCGCCTGATGGCCTAATTAGTATGGATTGAAAGCTAAACTATCCTAGATTTGTGCTATGCAAAAAACCGCATGAAAAAAGACCTATTAGAGGAGAAATAACATTTTTCGCAAAAGTATCAAAAATGGCCATTTTTGGCAAAGTAGCAAAGGGGGGACCAAAGGAAAATTTTCAAAAATGGCCGATTTTTTGCTCGAACTTCCGAAGGCTAAAAAAATAGGAAATACAAGTCGCCTGATGGCCTAATTAGTATGGATTGAAAGCTAAACTATCCTAGATTTGTGCTATGCAAAAAACCGCATGAAAAAAGACCTATTAGAGGAGAAATAACATTTTTCGCAAAAGTATCAAAAATGGCCATTTTTGGCAAAGTAGCAAAGGGGGGACCAAAGGAAAATTTTCAAAAATGGCCGATTTTTTGCTCGAACTTCCGAAGGCTAAAAAAATAGGAAATACAAGTCGCCTGATGGCCTAATTAGTATGGATTGAAAGCTAAACTATCCTAGATTTGTGCTATGCAAAAAACCGCATGAAAAAAGAAAAGACCTATTAGAGGAGAAATAACATTTTTCGCAAAAGTATCAAAAATGGCCATTTTTGGCAAAGTAGCAAAGGGGGGACCAAAGGAAAATTTTCAAAAATGGCCGATTTTTGCTCGAACTTCCGAAGGCTAAAAAAATAGGAAATACAAGTCGCCTGATGGCCTAATTAGTATGGATTGAAAGCTAAACTATCCTAGATTTGTGCTATGCAAAAAACTGCATGAAAAAAGACCTATTAGAGGAGAAATAAC
>OX421445.1:54172339-54179839 GCA_949126865.1 Montipora capitata
GAAAGCTAAACTATCCTAGATTTGTGCTATGCAAAAAACCGCATGAAAAAAGACCTATTAGAGGAGAAATAACATTTTTCGCAAAAGTATCAAAAATGGCCATTTTTGGCAAAGTAGCAAAGGGGGGACCAAAGGAAAATTTTCAAAATGGCCGATTTTTTGGTCGAACTTCCGAAGGCTAAAAAAATAGGAAAATACAAGTCGCCTGATGGCCTAATTAGTATGGATTGAAAGCTAAACTATCCTAGATTTGTGCTATGCAAAAAACCGCATGAAAAAAGACCTATTAGAGGAGAAATAACATTTTTCGCAAAAGTATCAAAAATGGCCATTTTTGGCAAAGTAGCAAAGGGGGGACCAAAGGAAAATTTTCAAAAATGGCCGATTTTTTGGTCGAACTTCCGAAGGCTAAAAAAATAGGAAATACAAGTCGCCTGATGGCCTAATTAGTATGGATTGAAAGCTAAACTATCCTAGATTTGTGCTATGCAAAAAACCGCATGAAAAAAGACCTATTAGAGGAGAAATAACATTTTTCGCAAAAGTATCAAAAATGGCCATTTTTGGCAAAGTAGCAAAGGGGGGGACCAAAGGAAAATTTTCAAAAATGGCCGATTTTTTGGTCGAACTTCCGAAGGCTAAAAAAATAGGAAATACAAGTCGCCTGATGGCCTAATTAGTATGGATTGAAAGCTAAACTATCCTAGATTTGTGCTATGCAAAAAACCGCATGAAAAAAGACCTATTAGAGGAGAAATAACATTTTTCGCAAAAGTATCAAAAATGGCCATTTTTGGCAAAGTAGCAAAGGGGGGACCAAAGGAAAATTTTCAAAAATGGCCGATTTTTTGGTCGAACTTCCGAAGGCTAAAAAAATAGGAAATACAAGTCGCCTGATGGCCTAATTAGTATGGATTGAAAGCTAAACTATCCTAGATTTGTGCTATGCAAAAAACCGCATGAAAAAAGACCTATTAGAGGAGAAATAACATTTTTCGCAAAAGTATCAAAAATGGCCATTTTTGGCAAAGTAGCAAAGGGGGGACCAAAGGAAAATTTTCAAAAATGGCCGATTTTTTGGTCGAACTTCCGAAGGCTAAAAAAATAGGAAATACAAGTCGCCTGATGGCCTAATTAGTATGGATTGAAAGCTAAACTATCCTAGATTTGTGCTATGCAAAAAACCGCATGAAAAAAGACCTATTAGAGGAGAAATAACATTTTTCGCAAAAGTATCAAAAATGGCCATTTTTGGCAAAGTAGCAAAGGGGGGACCAAAGGAAAATTTTCAAAAATGGCCGATTTTTTGGTCGAACTTCCGAAGGCTAAAAAAATAGGAAATACAAGTCGCCTGATGGCCTAATTAGTATGGATTGAAAGCTAAACTATCCTAGATTTGTGCTATGCAAAAAACCGCATGAAAAAAGACCTATTAGAGGAGAAATAACATTTTTCGCAAAAGTATCAAAAATGGCCATTTTTGGCAAAGTAGCAAAGGGGGGACCAAAGGAAAATTTTCAAAAATGGCCGATTTTTTGGTCGAACTTCCGAAGGCTAAAAAAATAGGAAATACAAGTCGCCTGATGGCCTAATTAGTATGGATTGAAAGCTAAACTATCCTAGATTTGTGCTATGCAAAAAACCGCATGAAAAAAGACCTATTAGAGGAGAAATAACATTTTTCGCAAAAGTATCAAAAATGGCCATTTTTGGCAAAGTAGCAAAGGGGGGACCAAAGGAAAATTTTCAAAAATGGCCGATTTTTTGGTCGAACTTCCGAAGGCTAAAAAAATAGGAAATACAAGTCGCCTGATGGCCTAATTAGTATGGATTGAAAGCTAAACTATCCTAGATTTGTGCTATGCAAAAAACCGCATGAAAAAAGACCTATTAGAGGAGAAATAACATTTTTCGCAAAAGTATCAAAAATGGCCATTTTTGGCAAAGTAGCAAAGGGGGGACCAAAGGAAAATTTTCAAAAATGGCCGATTTTTTGGTCGAACTTCCGAAGGCTAAAAAAATAGGAAATACAAGTCGCCTGATGGCCTAATTAGTATGGATTGAAAGCTAAACTATCCTAGATTTGTGCTATGCAAAAAACCGCATGAAAAAAGACCTATTAGAGGAGAAATAACATTTTTCGCAAAAGTATCAAAAATGGCCATTTTTGGCAAAGTAGCAAAGGGGGGACCAAAGGAAAATTTTCAAAAATGGCCGATTTTTTGGTCGAACTTCCGAAGGCTAAAAAAATAGGAAATACAAGTCGCCTGATGGCCTAATTAGTATGGATTGAAAGCTAAACTATCCTAGATTTGTGCTATGCAAAAAACCGCATGAAAAAAGACCTATTAGAGGAGAAATAACATTTTTCGCAAAAGTATCAAAAATGGCCATTTTTGGCAAAGTAGCAAAGGGGGGACCAAAGGAAAATTTTCAAAAATGGCCGATTTTTTGGTCGAACTTCCGAAGGCTAAAAAAATAGGAAATACAAGTCGCCTGATGGCCTAATTAGTATGGATTGAAAGCTAAACTATCCTAGATTTGTGCTATGCAAAAAACCGCATGAAAAAAGACCTATTAGAGGAGAAATAACATTTTTCGCAAAAGTATCAAAAATGGCCATTTTTGGCAAAGTAGCAAAGGGGGGACCAAAGGAAAATTTTCAAAAATGGCCGATTTTTTGGTCGAACTTCCGAAGGCTAAAAAAATAGGAAATACAAGTCGCCTGATGGCCTAATTAGTATGGATTGAAAGCTAAACTATCCTAGATTTGTGCTATGCAAAAAACCGCATGAAAAAAGACCTATTAGAGGAGAAATAACATTTTTCGCAAAAGTATCAAAAATGGCCATTTTTGGCAAAGTAGCAAAGGGGGGACCAAAGGAAAATTTTCAAAAATGGCCGATTTTTTGGTCGAACTTCCGAAGGCTAAAAAAATAGGAAATACAAGTCGCCTGATGGCCTAATTAGTATGGATTGAAAGCTAAACTATCCTAGATTTGTGCTATGCAAAAAACCGCATGAAAAAAGACCTATTAGAGGAGAAATAACATTTTTCGCAAAAGTATCAAAAATGGCCATTTTTGGCAAAGTAGCAAAGGGGGGACCAAAGGAAAATTTTCAAAAATGGCCGATTTTTTGGTCGAACTTCCGAAGGCTAAAAAAATAGGAAATACAAGTCGCCTGATGGCCTAATTAGTATGGATTGAAAGCTAAACTATCCTAGATTTGTGCTATGCAAAAAACCGCATGAAAAAAGACCTATTAGAGGAGAAATAACATTTTTCGCAAAAGTATCAAAAATGGCCATTTTTGGCAAAGTAGCAAAGGGGGGACCAAAGGAAAATTTTCAAAAATGGCCGATTTTTTGGTCGAACTTCCGAAGGCTAAAAAAATAGGAAATACAAGTCGCCTGATGGCCTAATTAGTATGGATTGAAAGCTAAACTATCCTAGATTTGTGCTATGCAAAAAACCGCATGAAAAAAGACCTATTAGAGGAGAAATAACATTTTTCGCAAAAGTATCAAAAATGGCCATTTTTGGCAAAGTAGCAAAGGGGGGACCAAAGGAAAATTTTCAAAAATGGCCGATTTTTTGGTCGAACTTCCGAAGGCTAAAAAAATAGGAAATACAAGTCGCCTGATGGCCTAATTAGTATGGATTGAAAGCTAAACTATCCTAGATTTGTGCTATGCAAAAAACCGCATGAAAAAAGACCTATTAGAGGAGAAATAACATTTTTCGCAAAAGTATCAAAAATGGCCATTTTTGGCAAAGTAGCAAAGGGGGGACCAAAGGAAAATTTTCAAAAATGGCCGATTTTTTGGTCGAACTTCCGAAGGCTAAAAAAATAGGAAATACAAGTCGCCTGATGGCCTAATTAGTATGGATTGAAAGCTAAACTATCCTAGATTTGTGCTATGCAAAAAACCGCATGAAAAAAGACCTATTAGAGGAGAAATAACATTTTTCGCAAAAGTATCAAAAATGGCCATTTTTGGCAAAGTAGCAAAGGGGGGACCAAAGGAAAATTTTCAAAAATGGCCGATTTTTTGGTCGAACTTCCGAAGGCTAAAAAAATAGGAAATACAAGTCGCCTGATGGCCTAATTAGTATGGATTGAAAGCTAAACTATCCTAGATTTGTGCTATGCAAAAAACCGCATGAAAAAAGACCTATTAGAGGAGAAATAACATTTTTCGCAAAAGTATCAAAAATGGCCATTTTTGGCAAAGTAGCAAAGGGGGGACCAAAGGAAAATTTTCAAAAATGGCCGATTTTTTGGTCGAACTTCCGAAGGCTAAAAAAATAGGAAATACAAGTCGCCTGATGGCCTAATTAGTATGGATTGAAAGCTAAACTATCCTAGATTTGTGCTATGCAAAAAACCGCATGAAAAAAGACCTATTAGAGGAGAAATAACATTTTTCGCAAAAGTATCAAAAATGGCCATTTTTGGCAAAGTAGCAAAGGGGGGACCAAAGGAAAATTTTCAAAAATGGCCGATTTTTTGGTCGAACTTCCGAAGGCTAAAAAAATAGGAAATACAAGTCGCCTGATGGCCTAATTAGTATGGATTGAAAGCTAAACTATCCTAGATTTGTGCTATGCAAAAAACCGCATGAAAAAAGACCTATTAGAGGAGAAATAACATTTTTCGCAAAAGTATCAAAAATGGCCATTTTTGGCAAAGTAGCAAAGGGGGGACCAAAGGAAAATTTTCAAAAATGGCCGATTTTTTGGTCGAACTTCCGAAGGCTAAAAAAATAGGAAATACAAGTCGCCTGATGGCCTAATTAGTATGGATTGAAAGCTAAACTATCCTAGATTTGTGCTATGCAAAAAACCGCATGAAAAAAGACCTATTAGAGGAGAAATAACATTTTTCGCAAAAGTATCAAAAATGGCCATTTTTGGCAAAGTAGCAAAGGGGGGACCAAAGGAAAATTTTCAAAAATGGCCGATTTTTTGGTCGAACTTCCGAAGGCTAAAAAAATAGGAAATACAAGTCGCCTGATGGCCTAATTAGTATGGATTGAAAGCTAAACTATCCTAGATTTGTGCTATGCAAAAAACCGCATGAAAAAAGACCTATTAGAGGAGAAATAACATTTTTCGCAAAAGTATCAAAAATGGCCATTTTTGGCAAAGTAGCAAAGGGGGGACCAAAGGAAAATTTTCAAAAATGGCCGATTTTTTGGTCGAACTTCCGAAGGCTAAAAAAATAGGAAATACAAGTCGCCTGATGGCCTAATTAGTATGGATTGAAAGCTAAACTATCCTAGATTTGTGCTATGCAAAAAACCGCATGAAAAAAGACCTATTAGAGGAGAAATAACATTTTTCGCAAAAGTATCAAAAATGGCCATTTTTGGCAAAGTAGCAAAGGGGGGACCAAAGGAAAATTTTCAAAAATGGCCGATTTTTTGGTCGAACTTCCGAAGGCTAAAAAAATAGGAAATACAAGTCGCCTGATGGCCTAATTAGTATGGATTGAAAGCTAAACTATCCTAGATTTGTGCTATGCAAAAAACCGCATGAAAAAAGACCTATTAGAGGAGAAATAACATTTTTCGCAAAAGTATCAAAAATGGCCATTTTTGGCAAAGTAGCAAAGGGGGGACCAAAGGAAAATTTTCAAAAATGGCCGATTTTTTGGTCGAACTTCCGAAGGCTAAAAAAATAGGAAATACAAGTCGCCTGATGGCCTAATTAGTATGGATTGAAAGCTAAACTATCCTAGATTTGTGCTATGCAAAAAACCGCATGAAAAAAGACCTATTAGAGGAGAAATAACATTTTTCGCAAAAGTATCAAAAATGGCCATTTTTGGCAAAGTAGCAAAGGGGGGACCAAAGGAAAATTTTCAAAAATGGCCGATTTTTTGGTCGAACTTCCGAAGGCTAAAAAAATAGGAAATACAAGTCGCCTGATGGCCTAATTAGTATGGATTGAAAGCTAAACTATCCTAGATTTGTGCTATGCAAAAAACCGCATGAAAAAAGACCTATTAGAGGAGAAATAACATTTTTCGCAAAAGTATCAAAAATGGCCATTTTTGGCAAAGTAGCAAAGGGGGGACCAAAGGAAAATTTTCAAAAATGGCCGATTTTTTGGTCGAACTTCCGAAGGCTAAAAAAATAGGAAATACAAGTCGCCTGATGGCCTAATTAGTATGGATTGAAAGCTAAACTATCCTAGATTTGTGCTATGCAAAAAACCGCATGAAAAAAGACCTATTAGAGGAGAAATAACATTTTTCGCAAAAGTATCAAAAATGGCCATTTTTGGCAAAGTAGCAAAGGGGGGACCAAAGGAAAATTTTCAAAAATGGCCGATTTTTTGGTCGAACTTCCGAAGGCTAAAAAAATAGGAAATACAAGTCGCCTGATGGCCTAATTAGTATGGATTGAAAGCTAAACTATCCTAGATTTGTGCTATGCAAAAAACCGCATGAAAAAAGACCTATTAGAGGAGAAATAACATTTTTCGCAAAAGTATCAAAAATGGCCATTTTTGGCAAAGTAGCAAAGGGGGGACCAAAGGAAAATTTTCAAAAATGGCCGATTTTTTGGTCGAACTTCCGAAGGCTAAAAAAATAGGAAATACAAGTCGCCTGATGGCCTAATTAGTATGGATTGAAAGCTAAACTATCCTAGATTTGTGCTATGCAAAAAACCGCATGAAAAAAGACCTATTAGAGGAGAAATAACATTTTTCGCAAAAGTATCAAAAATGGCCATTTTTGGCAAAGTAGCAAAGGGGGGACCAAAGGAAAATTTTCAAAAATGGCCGATTTTTTGGTCGAACTTCCGAAGGCTAAAAAAATAGGAAATACAAGTCGCCTGATGGCCTAATTAGTATGGATTGAAAGCTAAACTATCCTAGATTTGTGCTATGCAAAAAACCGCATGAAAAAAGACCTATTAGAGGAGAAATAACATTTTTCGCAAAAGTATCAAAAATGGCCATTTTTGGCAAAGTAGCAAAGGGGGGACCAAAGGAAAATTTTCAAAAATGGCCGATTTTTTGGTCGAACTTCCGAAGGCTAAAAAAATAGGAAATACAAGTCGCCTGATGGCCTAATTAGTATGGATTGAAAGCTAAACTATCCTAGATTTGTGCTATGCAAAAAACCGCATGAAAAAAGACCTATTAGAGGAGAAATAACATTTTTCGCAAAAGTATCAAAAATGGCCATTTTTGGCAAAGTAGCAAAGGGGGGACCAAAGGAAAATTTTCAAAAATGGCCGATTTTTTGGTCGAACTTCCGAAGGCTAAAAAAATAGGAAATACAAGTCGCCTGATGGCCTAATTAGTATGGATTGAAAGCTAAACTATCCTAGATTTGTGCTATGCAAAAAACCGCATGAAAAAAGACCTATTAGAGGAGAAATAACATTTTTCGCAAAAGTATCAAAAATGGCCATTTTTGGCAAAGTAGCAAAGGGGGGACCAAAGGAAAATTTTCAAAAATGGCCGATTTTTTGGTCGAACT
>OX421445.1:54184839-54207339 GCA_949126865.1 Montipora capitata
CAGGAGTACCCGGAGAAAAACCTGTTGGTGCAGAGTAGAAAACCAACAGCAACTCAACCCACATTATGACGCCGAGTCTAGGAATCGAACCCAGGCCGCGTTGGTGGGAGGCGAGTGCTCTCACCACTACGCCATCGCTGTACCTCCATCAGAGTTAAGCATCAAGTAAAAGCAGTTGTAAAGAAAGCCTGAAAAAATATAGGCGGCTTGAGCGTATGTCTGTGTGATTGTGCTGCACTAGTTATTCTAATAATTATTGGTAGAGCAGTGCTGTGCAATCTTACTGTCAATTGATAGGTGTCCTACACAAGCCTGGATTTCTTCAGGCGTTTGTCACAATTGCTTAAGTTGCTGGTTAATTGTGGTGATCTCTAACTCCCATGTATTCAATTTCTATAATTCAAATATATGAGCATTTCAGATATATGTTCTGTATCATTCCTGCTTTTGATATTTCCTTTAAATTCAAATATTTGAACTTTTAACTAAGGTTTACTTGGCAATTGCATTTTATACCTGTTGGCCAGAATGTGCGTAATGTTTACTCTTAAAGTGCTGCTATGGTCAAAAAATCACTTCTTTTTTTCCTTGAGATTTTGAAAGTGCATGTGATTGCTCAACACTTGACTGGCAAAAATTTGAGCTGATTCTTATCCAAAGGCTATTTACTTTCAGTGTAAGTTTTGGATTTTCAGGGTCCACACAAAACTCACGTTCCAAACTGACCAATTGGACCTCAGAGGGTTGGATCTAGGGAAAAGTGACATAGTTTACTCACTAGCTTAAAATTTCAGTGTGTGAACACAACTTATTATATATGCAAAACATGAGTTTAAAAGTCTGAAAGCCTCAAACGCCTTTGCTGCATATTAACCCTTTGAACCGGCCAGACTTAGTATTTTACTCTGTCTAACGCCAGACGATTTTACTTGTCAATGGGGATCCCTCAGGAGTCAATTCAGCTGCATGCACACACATTGCATTCTTCACCTATTCAGTCTTTGATGTCATTTTATCCTCAATCCTCAATCCAGCCCTCTCAAGATTTTAAAGGTAGTAATGGCAGACCATTAAACAGGAAAATTCCAGTTAAAATAAACAGATGTCCTTCTGGAATCAAAGCTTAAAACTTGGATCAGTTACTGTTTAGTTTTGAAATCCAAAGAAAATAAAAATTATTTTTTGTTCATAGTAGAACTTTAGACTCACATTATTTTTTACCTTCTCTCAACAGATATGGATTTACACTTGGTTGGAAGATATCATTGCCCTGCAGAACAAATAGAGGCATAACTCAATCTGATTGAGCTCCCAAATTGTTTCAATGCCTTGCCATATACCATTGTTTACGTGTGCATTAATTCACTGGTAAGAGTAAGGTTTGTTTCTTTTATGCATCATGGGAACTTCAATTTATGCCAACTTTGAACAATATTATTTTAACTGCAAATTGAAAGCACCTTTTGTGCCCATGATATTTTCCATTTTTTAATCACATTACAATGACATGGTTGTGTAGAAAATGATAGTATTATTTATTAATTTAGTAGCATTGCCACAATAATTAATGTCATCAGATATTTTAATGTACATTAATTGTTATCAAATAATAATTTGCAAATAAGTAAGTAAGTAAGATGCTGGTAGCTGACTATCTTCTTCAACTGCAGCACGCAGGCCTGGGTCAGTTACATTTCATACAACTCCTGAACCTCTATTCCCACTGTATAAAGTAGCAAAGCATTGAAGTTCTTTTGTGCATCATTCACCACTCCCTTAGCCATCAGAAAGTATTGACCCGATTGGAGCCACTTCTTCCACCATGTTGCTAACACTGACGAATTACCTTTGCAATCAAACAATGCTAGGGCTTGAATTTCAATGTTTACTGCCGTCATTGTGCACAATCAATCCCATCCTTGTTGCCAGTGTTAAATACTGAGAAACCAACGGATCGTTACAGCTACGATGGATTAAACCAGATTATCATTAAAATACCGTAATCAACCACACAACATGTTTTCACAACAGCCTCGTTTTAATGCACATCCTTCAAACAAACCGCTAACTAACAAATAAATCACAAAGATCATATTCCTTTAATTTTCACCAAAGTCATCAAACAGATTTTAGCATCAGATTGTCTAGTTTTATCCTTTTTCTCACACATTCACTTACTCACTCCCTGAAAAAAATTAGAAGTTGTTTTGTACATGTATCAGGAAGATGTTCAATTGTTAAACAGAGATTTTCTATACACTATACTAGAAATTTTAGCAACACCTCCATCACTCGGTAATCTTGAGCCCTTGGTATGTTATCAGGCATTTTGATTTGGTAGCATAATATTGTAACTGAAGCTAAATCTGAGTGACCCCAGCTTGAACACAGACGGTCTTCTGACACCAGCCATGAAATCTCAGACAGCGACCCGGTTATGGTTCCTGTAAACATCCTAACAGTCACAATACAGAGAGCTGCTGAACTGTATTCAGCCTTTATTCAACAAAGTTGACTACTGTAATTGTGTGCAATGTCCTGTTAGATTGTATGGAGCATGACCTGGGATTGGTTGATCATCACGGCTATTTGGGCCTCGGGAAGCGCGAAAGTGGCACAAGCACCTTAGTGGAGCGCACTAGACTCTCCACCCAGCTTGGGGTCACATGACTGGCATCATTTGGCCATCAATCCTTGCTCCATATTTGTTTTATGAAACAGGTGCTATGAAGAGAGGTGTTGCTAATCTCACTACCTTAAGAATCAACTTTTAAGTCTTTGTAAGTCTATTCATCTATTTTATATACACAAACTTCACGTGTCATCCACGCAAACTTTGCTGTCATTGGTGAGCTGTGCCCTTTTGCAATTCAGTCCTAATACTGCAAGTAAAGGGTGATTAGCACTGCCAAATATCATTATTTTAGTATTAACTACAATCGATGTGAGTCTATTCACCTATTGATGTACACACACTTCACATGTTCAGTGCTGGAAATAATTTTTCTTTATTCACAGGACGTATGTCCTTTCAAATCTTCCTTTCGGTCGGACATTTGACAAATTGGGCCGGACATAAAACATTGACTGACAACGCCTTGTAGAAGATAACTCAAGATGTGCTGGTGAGATGTTCGGTCATCATGTCCGATCATAATGTGAAATTGGCCAGACATTTTCAAAATTTGGTCAGACAATGTCCGATGACCGACTGTTATTTCCAGCACTGCATGTTATCCAGGCAAACTTTGCTGTCATTTTTTATGCTTGCAGTGTATCAGAAAGATGTTTATATATTCAACAATCGTTTTCTTTACACTATACAATGTACAGGATAGCAACACCTCCATCACTCAGGAATCTTAAGCCCTTGGTATGTTATCAGGCGTTTTGATTTGGTGGCATTGTCACTGAAGCTAACTCTGAGTGACCCCAGCTTGAACACAGACGGTCCTCTGACACCAGCCATGAAATCTCAGACAGCGACCAGGTTATGGTTCCTGTAAACATCCTAACAGTCACATTACAGAGAGCTGCTGAACTTTATTCAGCCTGTATTCAACAAAGTTGACTACTGTAATTGTGTGCAATGACCTGTTAGATTGTATGGAGCATGACCTGGGATTGGTTGATCATCACGGCTATGTGGGCCTTGGGAAGCGCGAGAGTGGCACAAGCACCAAGTGGAGTGCGCTAGACTCTCCACCCAGCTTGGGGTCATGTGACTGGCATCATTTGGCCATTTATCCTTACTCAATATTTGTTTTATGAAACAGGTTATGAAGAGGGGTGTTGCTTTCCCACGCACAGCTAATTAACATCTAGCTGTGGTACTTTGCTCTGACATCAAACATGGACTGTACAGCGGCAGCCAGAGGCGTCTTCATATGCTTTCAGCCTGATATCGGGAGCTGCGCCCTTTTGCAATTCAGTCCTAATACTGCAAGTAAAGGGTAATTAGCACTGCCAATGATAATAATTATTATTATTAACTACAATTGATGTGAGTCTATCCATCTATTGATGTACACACACTTCACATGTTATCCAGGCAAACTAATTGCTGTCATTCGTGATCCTTGCAATGTGTTTTGTCCAATCTGTGATGATCAGATTATGGACTGTTTTGTCAAGTTTTGCTGGGTGGTTTTATCAAGAGATGCAGTTATCACCAGGCTGAAATTACTAGAAATTAAGTAACACCTCTATCACTTGGGAATCTTAAGCCCTTGGTATGTTATCAGGTGTTGATTTGGTAGCATAATTGTAACTGAAGCTAAATCTGAGTGACCCCAGCTTGAACACAGACGGTCCTCTGACACCAGCCATGAAATCTCAGACAGCGACCCGGTTATGGTTCCTGTAAACATCCTAACAGTCACATTACAGAGAGCTGCTGAACTGTATTCAGCCTGTATTCAACAAAGTTGACTGCTCTAATTGTGTGCAATGAACTGATAGATTCTATGGAGCATGACCTGGGATTGGTTGATCATCACGGCTATTTGGGCCTCGGGAAGCGCGAAAGTGGCACAAGCACCAAGTGGAGCGCACTAGACTCTCCACCTAGCTTGGGGTCACGTGACTGGGATCATTTGGCCATCAATCCTTACTCGATATTTGTTTTATGAAACAGGTGCTATGAAGAGAGGTGTTGCTAATCTCACTACCTTAATAATCAACTTTTAAGTCTTTGTAAGTCTATTCATCTATTTTATATACACAAACTTCAGGTGTCATCCAGGCAAAGTTTGCTGTCATTGGTGAGCTGTGCCCTTTCGCAATTCAGTCCTAATACTGCAAGTAAAGGGTGATTAGCACTGCCAAATATCATTATTTTAGTATTAACTACAATCGATGTGAGTCTATTCACCTATTGATGTACACACACTTCACATGTTATCCAGGCAAACTTTGCTGTCATTTTTTATGCTTGCAGTGTATCAGAAAGATGTTTATATATTCAACAATCGTTTTCTTTACACTATACAATGTACAGGATAGCAACACCTCCATCACTCAGGAATCTTAAGCCCTTGATATGTTATCAGGCGTTTTGATTTGGTGGCATTGTCACTGAAGCTAACTCTGAGTGACCCCAGCTTGAACACAGACGGTCCTCTGACACCAGCCATGAAATCTCAGACAGCGACCCGGTTATGGTTCCTGTAAACATCCTAACAGTCACAATACAGAGAGCTGCTGAATTGTATTCAGCCTGTATTCAACAAAGTTGACTATTGTAATTGTGTGCAATGACCTGTTACAATGTAGATTGTATGGACTATGACCTGGGATTGGTTGATCATCACGGCTATGTGGGCCTTGGGAAGCGCGAGAGTGGCACAAGCACCAAGTGGAGCGCGCTAGACTCTCCACCCAGCTTGGGGTCACGTGACTGGCATCATTTGGCCATCTATCCTTACTCGATATTTGTTTTATGAAACAGGTTATGAAGAGGGGTGTTGCTTTCCCAGGCACAGCTAATTAACATCTAGCTGTGGTACTTTGCTCTTACATCAAACATGGACTGTACAGCGGCAGCCAGAGGCGTCTTCATGTGCTTTCAGCCTGTTATCGGGAGCTGCGCCCTTTTGCAATTCAATCCTAATACTGCAAGTAAAGGGTGATTAGCACTGTCAATGATAATATTATTATTATTAACTACAATTGATGTGAGTCTATTCATCTATTGATGTACACACACTTCACATGTTATCCAGGCAAACTAATTGCTGTCATTCGTGATCCTTGCAATGTGTTTTGTCCAATCTGTGATGATCAGATTATGGACTGTTTTGTCAAGTTTTGCTGGGTGGTTTTATCAAGAGAATGATGCAGTTATCACCAGGCTGAAATTACTAGAAATTAAGCAACACCTCCATCACTTGGGAATCTTAAGCCCTTGGTATGTTATCAGGCGTTGATTTGGTAGCATAATTGTAACTGAAGCTAAATCTGAGTGACCCCAGCTTGAACACAGACGGTCCTCTGACACCAGCCATGAAATCTCAGACAGTGACCCGGTTATGGTTCCTGTAAACATCCTAACAGTCACATTACAGAGAGCTGCTGAACTGTATTCAGCCTGTATTCAACAAAGTTGACTGCTGTAATTGTGTGCAATGACCTGATAGATTGTATGGAGCATGACCTGGGATTGGTTGATCATCGCGGCTATTTGGGCCTCGGGAAGCGCGAAAGTGGCACAAGCACCAAGTGGAGCGCACTAGACTCTCCACCCAGCTTGGGGTCATGTGACTGGCATCATTTGGCCATCAATCCTTACTCGATATTTGTTTTATGAAACAGGTGCTATGAAGAGAGGTGTTGCTATATCTCACTACCTTAATAATCAACTTTTAAGTCTTTGTAAGTCTATTCATCTATTTTATATACACAAACTTCACGTGTTATCCATTCAAACTTTGCTGTCATTGGTTAAGGTTAGGTTTTGACTTTCTCAGGGTATGGTGTTTTTAGTTCTCAGGCCATGTCCTTAGGGACTTGTCACGCATTCATTCCAAGAATGCGCCATACTCTTACAATTTTTGACAAACGCTTGATATCAATAAATTATTACAAAAAGAAAAAAAAACGACCTGTTGCTGTTTTAATCTGTAACAATCATCATATTATATGTTTTACAGGGAGGTTTCAATGAGCGACGCAATTAAGACCAGGCTGATTATCAAAGTTTATGCCCACTGTATCTTACATGAGGCCGCCCTTCAAATATCACAGCAAGCTGGCAAAAAGCATCGCTTCCATTGATTTAAAAACCAAGCCCTGTAAATGCACAAAAACAAAAACAGCACACACATGCACTCAACCTTTTGTTGTTAAAATCTGTAATGATCAGTATATTATGTGATTATGTGTTTTACAGGGAGGGAGGTTTCAATGAGCGACGCAATTAAGACCAGGCTGATTATCAAAGTTTATGCCCACTGTATCTTACATGAGGCCGCCCTTCAAATATCACAGCAAGCTGGCAAAAAGCATCGCTTCCATTGATTTAAAAACCAAACCCTGTAAATGCACAAAAACAAAAACAACACACACATGCACTCTACCTTTTGTTGTGAAAATCTGTAATGATCAGTATATCATGTGATCATGTGTTTTACAGGGAGGGAGGTTTCAATGAGCGACGCAATTAAGACCAGGCTGATTATCAAAGTTTATGCCCACTGTATCTTACATGAGGCCGCCCTTCAAATATCACAGCAAGCTGGCAAAAAGCATCACTTCCATTGATTTAAAAACCAACCCTGTGAATGCACAAAAACAAAAACAACACACACATGCACTTTACCTCTTGTTGTTAAAATCTGTAATGATCAGTATATCATGTGATTATGTGTTTTACAGGGAGGGAGGTTTCAATGAGCGCTGCAGTTAAGACCAGGCTGATTATCAAAGCACCAGTTCCATTTATTTTAAGACCATTGGAAAGTACATGTACTTGTTTATGTACATCTCTTATTACAGTTTCATTTAAAATTCATCTACACTGTACTTGCAGTAAGTTAATAATGTTTGTACAGTGTTACACGTAGGGGTTCATTGGGTCATGAACACAATTTCATTATTGCTCCATGCCATCCAGCTTACCTTCTCAGACTTAAGAAAGTTTTAATGCAAGGCATTCTTCAAGCTGGAAAAAAGAAGTTACATTAAGTATGTCATTTGTAATACTAGGACCTGTACAGACAAATTTTGACTTTGTTTACTTACTGATACCAAGAATTTCTGAAGGTTTTAAATTTTGTGAAAAAAACAAAAAACACATATTGGCTGCACCATACATTTCTTGGGGGCAGAGTTTATAAGTGTAGTCCACATACCATCAAGGACTGGTTTGTCAGGCTGGGCCAATATTTTTTTCATCCCACAGTGAACTGGCCTCAGTGCCTCTAGAGTTTTTTTTTTCTTCTTCGCATAATCTGTGCCCTTGAAAGGTAATTAGTTTCTCACTTGACTGCAAATCAAGCTCACTTGTTCTAGCAGGTAGTCTTGATCTTTTGTTCCTCACTTCACACTCATTTGTCAATTCATCAATCTGTCAAAATTTGACAGTTATATTAAAATTTGAAATTATTATTATTATTATTATTACATGTATATAAAAATTTAACAATTATATTATTTAATAATATAATTTATTATATATCATTAGTTAATATTTAAAAAGAAAAAGTTTTATTTATTTATTTATTTATTTATTTATTTATTCATTCACTTTTTACTTGAATATTTTGTGGATGATGGAAAAAATAAAATTAATATAAATTAATATGTGTAGTGAGGATATGAAAATAGAAAATGAGACAAAGCGAGTGAGAGACATTACTAAGCTTCCATGGACCTCCTTCTCTCTGACAATGCACTGTACTACATAACTGTCATAGCTAGGCTAGCTACCTTTCGTTTCCTCTGACGGATTCGCTCTTCTGTGCGATGAAGTTCAGCCTGCAATTCTTTAAGTTCCACAGATTTTTTGTCAAGTTGAGACTTGATTTCTTTAATACGTTCATCACAATCCAATTTCTTTTGCAATTCTTCATGCTTTCGCTCCTTTTTGAGGCGACTGTACAGTCCCAATGGGAAGTGTCTCTTTGAATGTGCCCTAAAAGACCATTGGTTTTTTGCAGTGGAACGGGGACAAGGCGCAGAAAGAAACAGACAGATAACTCGAAGAGATGTGAAACTAAAATGGTATGGTTTTCGATTTCCATATAAATTTCGAGAAACAAAAACTTTACAGTAAAAACTCACCTTGGGAGCTCTTCGGGAACGTCAACTTCGGTGCATTCGACTCCAATCATGCCCTAATTTTTCGCCGCTTCTACAACAAATATGGCTTCATGACACACCATCGGAAAGCTTGTGATCCGAAGAAACTGAAAATACCCGCCTTGTCTACGTAGAAAAGACCCAGTCCCCCCAAAAACCCATTTTCTTGGCCTCTTTTAAACGGCTGGCACAAAGGCAGAAAACCCATAGGTATTTGCGTGTTTGTTAGCGGCCATCTTGACAATTCAAGCCCAAGTTCTTGTGAAACATTTGAGGGGTGGGCTGGCCCCTACGTGTTCTTACTTGGCAGTTGCTCAACATGTAAATTTTGAAGATCATTCCTTAAGTTTCACCACAATCATCAAACAGATTTTAGCATCAGATTGTCTAGTTTTATCCTTTTTCTCACACATTCACTTACTCACTCCCTGAAAAAATTAGAAGTTGTTTTGTATCAGGAAGATACATACTAGAAATTAAGCAACACCTCCATCACTCGGGAATCTTGAGCCCTTGGTATGTTTTCAGGCGTTTTGATTTGGTGGCATAATTGTAACTGAAGGTAAATCTGAGTGACCCCAGCTTGAACACAGACGGTCCTCTGACACCAGCCATGAAATCTCAGACAGCGACCCGGTTATGGTTCCTGTAAACATCCTAACAGTCACAATACAGAGAGCTGCTGAATTGTATTCAGCCTGTATTCAACAAAGTTGACTATTGTAATTGTGTGCAATGACCTGTTACAATGTAGATTGTATGGACTATGACCTGGGATTGGTTGATCATCACGGCTATGTGGGCCTTGGGAAGCGCGAGAGTGGCACAAGCACCAAGTGGAGCGCGCTAGACTCTCCACCCAGCTTGGGGTCACGTGACTGGCATCATTTGGCCATCTATCCTTACTCGATATTTGTTTTATGAAACAGGTTATGAAGAGGGGTGTTGCTTTCCCAGGCACAGCTAATTAACATCTAGCTGTGGTACTTTGCTCTTACATCAAACATGGACTGTACAGCGGCAGCCAGAGGCGTCTTCATGTGCTTTCAGCCTGTTATCGGGAGCTGCGCCCTTTTGCAATTCAATCCTAATACTGCAAGTAAAGGGTGATTAGCACTGTCAATGATAATATTATTATTATTAACTACAATTGATGTGAGTCTATTCATCTATTGATGTACACACACTTCACATGTTATCCAGGCAAACTAATTGCTGTCATTCGTGATCCTTGCAATGTGTTTTGTCCAATCTGTGATGATCAGATTATGGACTGTTTTGTCAAGTTTTGCTGGGTGGTTTTATCAAGAGAATGATGCAGTTATCACCAGGCTGAAATTACTAGAAATTAAGCAACACCTCCATCACTTGGGAATCTTAAGCCCTTGGTATGTTATCAGGCGTTGATTTGGTAGCATAATTGTAACTGAAGCTAAATCTGAGTGACCCCAGCTTGAACACAGACGGTCCTCTGACACCAGCCATGAAATCTCAGACAGCGACCCGGTTATGGTTCCTGTAAACATCCTAACAGTCACATTACAGAGAGCTGCTGAACTGTATTCAGCCTGTATTCAACAAAGTTGACTACTGTAATTGTGTGCAATGACCTGATAGATTGTATGGAGCATGACCTGGGATTGGTTGATCATCACGGCTATGTGGGCCTTGGGAAGCGCGAGAGTTGCACAAGCACCAAGTGGAGCGCGCTAGACTCTCCACCCAGCTTGGGGTCACGTGACTGGCATCATTTGGCCATCTATCCTTACTCAATATTTGTTTTATGAAACAGGTGCTATGAAGAGAGGTGTTGCTTTCCCACTGACCTTAATATCCAACTTTTACTACAATTGTTGTGAGTCTATTTATCGATTGATGTACACATTCATGATGCTTGGAGTGTGTTTCGTCCAATATGTGGTGATCAGGTCATGTACTGTTTTTTCAAGCTTTGCTGGGTGGTTTCATCAAGAGGTGCAATTATCACCAAGCTGATCATTAACAAAGTTCCGGCCTGCACATTGACATTATGTCTCTAGTAGCAGTCGCTTGTAATATCATAGGAAACTGGCAATTAATGCACAAAGTTTGTTCCTTTGAAAACCAAATCCATCCTTTAAGATAATTTGCAGGAACGTTGGAGTTTGTAAAACTGTTGCCTGCCACCAATGTGCTTGGCTTTCATTCCCATAAACTCAACAAGCCTTGTGGTTTTTAATCAAGAGTTTGGCTAACATCATAGTTTCTCCCTGCTTTACGATTTTTATTTCCACATTGGTTTGTCCTGCTATTGCAAGATACAGCTCCTTTAATGTCAATATTGGAGGAGTGTTAGCTAGCTGTAGCATCTCCGAGATTATAGTTGGGAATCAAAATGGGGGCCTTAATTTTTTTTTTTTCAGGCTTCTTACTTGGCAGTTGCTCAACATGTAACTTCGACGATCATTCCTTAATTTTCACCATAATCATCAAACTGATTTTAGCATCAGATTGTCTAATTTTATCCTTTTTCTTACACATTCGCTCACTAGCTTCATGAAAGATTTTGAAGTTGTTTTCTTATCGGGAAGATGTTTGGTTGTTAAACACCTCCATCACTCGGGAATCTTAAGCCCTTGGTATGTTATCAGACGTTTTGATTTAGTGGCATTGTAACTGAAGCTAAATCTGAGTGACCCCAGCTTGAACACAGACGGTCCTCTGACACCAGCCATGAAATCTCAGACAGCGACCCGGTTATGGTTCCTGTAAACATCCTAACAGTCACATTACAGAGAGCTGCTGAACTGTATTCAGCCTGTATTCAACAAAGTTGACTACTGTAATTGTGTGCAATGACCTGATAGATTGTATGGAGCATGACCTGGGATTGGTTGATCATCACGGCTATGTGGGTCTTGGGAAGCGCGAGAGTGGCACAAGCACCAAGTGGAGCGCGCTAGACTCTCCACCCAGCTTGGGGTCACGTGACTGGCATCATTTGGCCATCTATCCTTACTCGATATTTGTTTTATGAAACTGGTAGTATGAAGAGAGGTTTTGCTTTCACACTGACCTTAATATCCAACTTTAATTTCAATCGTTGTGAGTCAGGGGTCTCTGGCATCTCCCACAACAAGCCACAGGAACATGACTCAAATTTTTTTCCTAACTTTGCCAGTTTTTTCACGCTGTTTTATGTCACATAACTATAACTAAACGCTGACTGAAGGTGTCACATAATACTCCTCTCCTTAATAGAGCTAACTGTTAATTAAACTTGATTTGATAGGCATTTCTACATATCTCTCTGATAATTACAAACTAAAGGGTACACTGACTCAAAGAGTATTTCTTTTCCATAATTAATTCTGTTACTGATGTGCACACACCTCACTGTTATCCTGATGTGATTCTTTTACTGATGTACACACCATATTGGCAATTTTTGATGGGTGGTTTCAACAAGAGATCCAGTTACCGGTACATGTATCACCAGGCTGATCATTATCAAAGTCCATGCTCATTTACGCTGTGTCGCTAGTAGCAGTTGCTTGTAATATCACTGCAAAGTGGCAATTGATGCACAGTCAAAGTTTGTTGCTTTTAAAACCAAACCCATCTTTTCCAGAAAATTTGCAGGAACGGTGCAGTTTGTAAAATTCTTGCCTGCTACCAATTTGCTTTGGTTTGACTCCCATAAAGGGCGTGTTGTTTTTCAATCAAGGAGCTTGGCTGACGTCTTAATTTCTGCCTGCATTATCAACTTCATTTCAACATTCGTTTGTCCTGCTCTTAAGAGATACGGCAACCTGCTGAACTGCATTGAGCCTGTATTCAACAAAGTTGACTACTGTACCTGTGTGAAATGACCCGTTAGTTTGAATAGCGCATTACCTGGGATTGCTTGATGATCACGGCTATGTGGGTCTTGGGAACGCGAAAGTGAAACAAGCACCAAGTGGAGTGCGTGAAACTCTCCACTCAGCTTGGGGTCCTGTGACTGGCACTTTTGGCCATCCTTCCTTATTCGATTCGTCTTAGGAAACAGGCAGCACGAAGAGAGGTGTTGCTTTCCTATGGACCTTAATATCAAAGTTGTTCAAAGTATCATTTGCCCCAAATAGAGTCACAAGTATTATTACTTCTTTTCGTCTTTGGTTTGTTTTGCTCTTAAGAGATATGGCTCCTTCAAGTACAATATTGGAGGAGTATAGCTCTAGTATCTCTGAGGTCACGGGTGTGAATCCCACTGAGGGCGCCAATTTTTTCCAGGTTTCTCACAGGGCAGTTGCTCAACATGTAACTTCAAAGATCATTCCTTAATTTCATCCATCAACATCATGGAGATGTTATCTGCATATTCCGGATTCCTGCTTTTCCATACGTGTCTCTGTACTGGGTAAGTAAGGGCTACCTGTAGCCCTTACTTTGAGGCCCAATTTGCTTTTAAGTTCACAGTATTTCAGTGTTTGTTTTTATGTTACAATACCTTGCTCAATATCAAGTTCAATTCCGTAGTCCGAAGTCCGAATTTCTCTTTCTGTGGCCTAACCATAGGGTTAAATGCGATCGTTAAATAGTTTTCCACTTTTAAAACTGTTGTTAAGTGCATTGATTCCAATCAAAACCAGTAAACGGACGCTTTACGAGCAGTTCTCTGAGAAAGTCAAGCAAAGTTGGAAATCAAATTTTTAAAATCCCCTTCATTTTCTGTGTGGGTGTATATATGTATATAGGTTGTCTGGATGGATGAACGAAAACAGCCATATTAGGGCCAGCTGACGTATCGTTGCCATGGTAACCCCCATTGATCATGACAGACTTTGAGCAGGAATTTTACTATAAAATAGTTAACATATATGTGTCCACTTCTGGGATAGATGTGAGCCAATTCTAATGAGATTCCACCAGACAGTAGGGCCATGCTTCTAATTACTAAAGGATGCCGTGAAAGTATTTTGACTTCTAGGAACAAGGCGAAAATACTTGCTGTATTATGTTACCTGTCGGCCATTTTAAAAAACCGCAAAAACGAGCACAACCTTTTGCCCATTTTCTAGCGAAGTGTTCTTTTCCCGGTCACCACGTTTGCAGTAGAGCTAATACAGTTATTATAGTCCTTAAATATTGGAAAACTAGTTTGGACACAGGTGATAAACAAATATGTTGAAAGTTGACCAAGTTCACACTTAAATTGTGTAGCTCCAAAATGGTTTAGAGATAGTTTAAGCTCCGACAGTATTTTAAGTATCCTATCTGTGAAGTGCCATCGATTTATGAAGCTTTAGATCCGTTTAGTTTGATAATATCCAACTGAAGGAAAAGCCTACCATGCAAGTTTTTGTAATTTGTACATTTTAATCGCTTCCGTTTCCCCTTCGTTCGTTCCATTTTCTAGACCAAATTTAGCACAGGCTCTAAACATCGGTCCTCTCCCATCGAAAACAACGGCTGTGGGACGTTACAGGTATGTTAAACAACAGATCCAGATAATAAGGGAATAACATGACTTTTTGAGGGAATATTGTTTATTTACGCCCGCGTAGTGTCATTTGCAAATGACACTACAAGGGCGCAAATAAACAATATTCCCGAAAAAAGTCATGTCATGATCATTATTATCAATAAACAAGGCCAAATGATATCAAGAATGCGAGTTTTAATAATACAAGCTAAGTGAATAACGAATTCAAAGTCACTTCAAATCATCATGTAAGTGTTGATTGAACAAGCTATTAAAGAATCAACTCAGTTCAGCGAACGTATTTAAAATTACCGAAAAAATGCGTAAAATCGTCTATAAATAATAGGCATATCACAAAGTTGAAGCAAGAACCAATCAGCTGTAGGGCTGATAATGCATTAGCAGCCCGCTGTCAGTCTTTTGCGGCCCGCTGAGCGTGTGTTTTGAAGAGGCCGATTTTCTATTTGGCCGCGTATATTGATACTAATGGTGCATTCAAGCCGCATACACATCGCGAATATACTCGATATTAAAACAAGCGTGACATTGTGGTGCACTGAAATCCATCTATGTGGTTCAACGAGAAAATTAAATGAATCAATCACGATTAATTCACATAAGAAAATACAAGACTCTGACCATCAAGAACAAAGCCTTGGGCTAAAATTGAACGGTTTAAAGCGTTGGTCGAGAAGTCATGAGGTTTGTCACGCGGACGCGTAGACCGGACATGGCACGACAGACTCAACCGTAAGCATGGATTTCCTACCTGAGGATGGAAGGAGAAATAAACAATAGAATATGAAATAATTAGTGTTCCTTACCGCAACAACAACAGCGCAGTTGTTATTCACAAGAGAATTTGACACTTGGCAAGCGAATTGCCCGGTTCTTGCATAGTCCATCGGTTTGCAAGTGATTTGTGATATCCCTGGGTGCTTTCCATTGAGCCAAAATTTCCGGAAATTTCGGACTGAAGTCAAATGGAAAGGTCCGTTTCGGTTCGCTCCGACCGGAATATTTAGGACCACCTCTGGAGGTGGTCCTCTTTGACCGGTCGGTCCGGTCCGGTCCGACCGAAACGTGCGTTCCGTTTACAAAAGTTCTCGTTTCCAGTCGCATTTCACTGTGATGCAACCGACATTTTGGTCGAAACTAACGTAAATGGAACGCTTCGGTCCGGTTGGAAATTGACTTTTGATGAAAAATGTTTCATTTTTCCTTGGTTAGTTCCACTGGTCTCGGACCTGATGTCAGGCATTATGGAAAGCACCCCCTGTCACATTCACTTAGGGCGCGTTCGATTGACCGTATTCCGGAATAGGAATACATGGAATAGAAGTTAGAAATCCTTCCTTTTTACGGAGATTCACATTAAAATTATCAAGCACTCGCTAAAATGCTATTTTAAGCATATATTATTATCCTTGTTGCTTCAAAAGCGCCAGACATACCGTTTTAAATCACCACTCCGCTTTTTCTTATTCAGGAATAGGGTCAATCGAACGCACCCTTAGTTTTACAACGCTTCCCCTGCATTCCCAAACCTCCCCTTTCAAGTTTGGAAACCAACCACTTTCCATTTTAAGCAAAAACCGTAAATGGATAATCATTTTAAGATTATAATTTGGTTAAAATCTAAGTAACAGTAGGAATTTGTGCAAAACGTTCGTTTCAGCCTGAAAACGCAACTTTTTTGTGAAAACGGTTTTTTTTTTCAGAAAATGTCGTCTCAACCGAGCTGAGCTCTGATGAGCATGTTATGCAAATCAGATTTTTTAACTTTGACATTCCTACTCTACTTCCGACAGCACATTTGGAAACATAACCCTTCCCTTTGGGCAAAAAGTGATTTAATAATAATAAGGATAAGAATAATAATCTGTACATTGTGTGCATTCATGTCTGCTATTCTATTTCAAACGATTTAATAGCAATATAAAGACATTAGTTAATAAAGCCACAATCACAATCAATGTAGCGAAAAGACAATGTATAACTAAAGTAATGTCGCTACATTTTTATCCCGACAGTGATTTCATCATATCCATTTAATATTTTCTTTTCATTTATTATTTTTAGCTCTACTACTTTAATTTTGTATCGACGTTGGTGGGTTCCGGTCAGCAATCTGTCCCCACTCATTTCCGTCCCGCGAAGAATTTTCTCGGCTTTTCATGGACATATTACAAATCTCCCCTCGATTTTAGCCAAATACTTTATTCGGGATGGTCATAGGCATACGTTTACTTGGCATGATGAACGTAGTACATTCATGTAACTCGCTGGATAAACTTCATTTCGGAAGAGACTGTCTCAAGCTTTTATTCTTGTCAATAGTGTTCTGTTAAGTCAACTGGATGCGGACAAATTCATCATTACCTATGGTTTTACTTTTCTCGAGGTGATTTTGGATGGAAGAGAATGTTAATTTGACTTGACTGCAAGGGAAATCCATCGATTTGGTCACGAAAAAGGGAGCGAAGATGCCACAGCTTAAGTGTTAAAAATTGCAAGGAATTACGCGACATGTTTAATGTTAATTTCTTTGTCATCGTAGTCACCAATTTAAAACCTCAACAGTCATATTCAGCTTACAGACAAGATAATAATAAATACTTTGAGAGTTTGACCGCTTGCTTTAGAACATTTTGAGAGCGAAAATTTTAAGTGTAAAAATGACTTAATTTTAATTTTTTTACAATTTCCATCAAATTCGTTTATTACGTGTTGTTAAAATGTGACTTTCCCCAAGTTAGTTTTCTAATATTTAAGAACCATAATAACCGCATAATCTCTGTAGCAAATTCAGTTACGGAAAAAAGAATACTTTGGGAGAAAATGCGAAAAAAGATGCGCTCGTTTTTGTCATTTTCCGAAATGACCGACACCAAGAGATCATGATCTCTTGCCGACACCTAACATATAGTAAAGCCAACATTTTTCCTTGCTCAAAAAAGTCAAAGCAGTTTTGAAACATCCTTTAGTAATTAGAGGCATAGGTCTCCTCTCTGGTGGAATTTCATTACAAGTGACTCGCATGTATGCGAGAGGTAGACACACATATGTTACCCATTTTGAGGGTCAAAACATGGGCTTGTGGCTCCCAGGCAACACATCTCCACACAAAAAATGAAGGGGGAGTTTAAGATTTCCATTTCCAACTTTGCTTGACTTTCTCAGAGACCTGCTCTTACAAGTTTCGACGATGGTATTTATATTTAATACTTTTTCTTAACAACACCGGGAGAATATTAGCCTGGTGAGATGTGTTAAAGATTCATACGATAACTAGCCTGCGAACGCAGACGTATTTCCGGCGGTCGTTTCTCTCCCCCGAAAAATAGCGTCTGCGAAACCGAGCAGTAAAACGATTTCTCTGACATAAAATTCTTAGCCAATCAGAATTAGGCTCATAAATCTCCAGAACCAACACGCAGGGAACACGCGATAACAATGGGGTTGATAGGCCTACACAACTCCTATCCACGTGTTTTAAGTTTTAGCCTGCTTAGAGTTTGGCTCGAACGAGTATGTCTTTTAAGGATCTGCCCCTTTTGTACGAAACGATCGGGGAATCTTGAAATATTTGGCTAAGTAGCGGTTGTTGCTGGATTAAATGCCATTTTTGCATGAGTATTTGTTTAAGATTAGGCACCGTAGGACGGTATTGTGTGACCTAAAGACAAGATTCGCTTATCTTCTTTGCATTTCTGTAGGAGGGCTTGTTTCCTGCCCTCAAATCTGATGTCTGAGAGTGTAGCCGTAATCAGGCCTTCTGGATATCCTCGTTCAAAATAAGGCTTTCTCCAAAATGCGAGATTTTAGTTTTGAATTTCTTTTCAGAGGAGTTTGTACGGAGAAGTCTAAGTGCTTCGCCCTTGATAAAGCCCTGTTTTTTTTACCCCTAAAGGGTGGCAACTTGAGATTTGTTTGCGAATCGTTCGCCTTTGTAAACGTTTATATCATGAGTCGCCATGGTCTGAAAGCAATGCTTCAATCTCCATTTGGGCATCTTCCTCTTTGGAGGTTGTTGGGACTGCTAGAGGTCCGTCTTCAGTAAGAAGGCTCATGGCCGTTTTTTTCCAGGCAAGATTGCGGTTTCGATCCTTCGGGATCTCGTCAGTTGCCGATAAAGGAGAGCGATAGAGACCAATGTTCGGTATCACTCAGGCAAATGGCATGTTATTCAAGTTGTTATGCTCAAATGGCGGATCGAAAATTCTGCATTTTAATTGGTTGGTTTGTCACTGGCGAGAAGTGAGCATGTAGCATTCGATCCTATTGTACACAGCTTGATGCTGTGTTTCTTCTTGTGGCTAAAATGTTCTCTTTACAGCATTAGTGGACTAATAGTGTTTTTGATGGAATACCGCTGTTGTTTTCCGTCAGATAGCCAAGTATGAGGGGTTGGCTTTAAGAATTTCAATGCGTATTCTGTGCTTTTTGTGCAGCTTTAAGTGTGACTATCGCACACTTAATTGTTCACATGCTATAATGACATTTGCGTAAAGTCCGTACTCGCTCGTGATAGGACGGGGCCTGCCTCAGACGTTTCTTCGCCTCCAATGCGCATATTTCAAACTGTTTTTTAAGTTAGTCCTCAAGCTCGCCCACTTTACGTACGGCTTTCTCGTATCGTAGGGGTCGATAATAGCATTTCGTGCGGCAGTTAGCCCACATAAATCAGCTCGAAGTATCGAAGAAGAGATGTCCAAACACTCTTACAAAACACATTGATCTTCTCCTTTGCAACCAAACATGTTGTCCGTCAAAGAATGCAACATTTGCCACTGCAGGGAATCTTAAATTCTTTGGCGTTTCTCTTATAGTTGTTCGTTTCAAAGGTTCGCTAGTGACGACGATAACACGAATTGCGCGGAGATCACCCGACTCTCTGTTCTCTCATGCAACGAGATTGGCCAAAAAAAAACAGAAGCAGTTACGTCACTGACACAGAAATCGTTTTGCAGCTCGGTCTCGCAGACGCTATTTTTCGGGGGAGAAAAACGACCGCCGGAAATACGTCTGCGTTCGCCGGCTATACGATAACCGGATATTATATGCAACGAAAACTAAAACTCGTTTCCGGTCACGTACACAGTTCTTTATAAATAACTGGACGCTCCATGAGCTTACACTGGGTTGCCTGTGGTGCGTGTTACTCAAAAACAGAAGGGACTGAGTTGGGTGGTATTGAACTGCAGCGTTCCAGTCAATTTTTTCAAGTCGGAGGTCATTAAGATCATTTAAGGGGTCACCCAGAAGTCGTGCCAGCAGAGGCCCTTTGGCTCACACGTTCATACGACGAAACATATCTTTTTCTGAGGTTAAAAACCTGGCTACCAGCCTATTGATCATTTGTCAGAAAGAAAAAATTCCTGTCATCTTTAGAAAAAAATAGGCACGCATTGCCTACGTGTGGTAGTGCTCATACACAGTAACACAGCGCTTTATTCGATATTGTCAACTGAACTGCGTTTTGTCTTCCAGGAGATTTAAGTTGTCTTTGTGTAACACAGCGCTTTATTCGATATTGTCAACTGAACTGCGTTTTGTCTTCCAGGAGATTTAAGTTGTCTTTGTGTAATATGTAGCTCTAATAGTACACGATATTGTTTTGGTATTGTATGTCATTGTAGTGCCATGGTAGAAGTCTTAGGTAAATAGCCCCCTGAGAAGAAAAAGGTACGCCTGATACAATTTCTTATCGAGTCGTCTGCCGCCCACCTGTCAAGAGAGATGTTATCATGTGTCATGCTATAAATGTGAGCCAATCAGATTTTATCGGAAATTACCTGCACGTTGCGATTCAAGGAAAGACGCGACGAAAACAAAATAGAACTCTAGATGGAATGTCTGCGAAGTCAGACTTTATCCGTACAATCAAAGGTATTTCTGCAAATCCCGCTTGATAGTTGGTGCGGTTTTTCTGTTCAAACCATCAAGGAACAAAGAATTTCAAGGTAAAGTCGGAGAAAAGGCCGAATACTTCATGTTATCATCAGGTGCAATCAACAGTACAATGAACTTTATTTAAACCCGATTATTTGAGGTGCCAATGAAAGATGCTAATATCACTGTAATATGAGGAAATGTCTAGTTTTCCAGCAGCAGCTACTCAACTATCATTTTGTGAAAATTGTGTCACTAAGCCATTGTTCAGCGCTTCCGTAAACAATGTCGAATTTCTCTGTCAAGCTCGGCTGATTCCCCGAATGTGGTAGTACTAAGTTCGATTCGGTTCTTTTTGGGACTTGTTGCTTCCGAATACATTTCAAAGGACTTACCACAACTGCAAACGTTTTCGAGTCGGCGGAAGTGGAACGATGAATTTTTTTCTAGAATTTTCGGGACTGTAAATAACACTATTGCCAAATCCGTAGGAAGTAAAACTATTATGTCTTCTTTCAGACAAACCATTCTTCGGATGCATTCTCTCTACCCTTCCTTTAAAGATTTTTGAAAAAAATCTGAAGTTGAAGCAACACCAGTTGTAAACAGAGCCTAAACATCGTTCCTGCTGAAATCCTTCTCGGCGGCCATAATTTGATCAGTTGTTAACCGATTTTTTTGCAATTCTGTAACCAACCGGAGAGAGGCCCCAACAGCTCTTTTGTTTTTCGGCCAATCAGAGTAAAGTCCAGATTCTGGACTACTGGCAGACGACTCGTTAAGAAATTGTATCAGGCATACCTTTTCCGCCTTGTCTAAAGAAAAGTACGCCTGATCGCAGGTTACTAACAGCTTTGCAATACAAAATTTCACCGAAGTTACCCCAGCCCGACGGGGTTAGTATCTGGATGGGTGACCTAAAAATATACCACTTTGTAACTGAAGCATAGGACTGAAAATTCTATTTTAACGCTCAAAAATGCGAACTAAGCAAGGTACAGATTTTGTTAGCTTGCTTTATGCCAAACAAATATTGATGCAAAAGTAAATAAGTATTGATACACAGTTTTTAGGAATAGCAGAAGGAAGTTTTCGGGACGGTCGATCGAGATTATAATATTTTGCCATCAGCAACAAAATTTACGACATGAAAACAACATTAATTTTGAATCGCGAATATAAAAACTTACCATCAGCGAAAAACATTTTGCGAGATTTTTGCTGCGTTCAATTTTTTTATTGTACTTTTGGCTGGACAAGTAAATCGCAAAATCGAAAGTGACATCGAATTCAGCTGGCGCCATGATCAAGTTACCGCGGCGTGTTTACTCGCGAAACAGTGAAGCATCTGTGTCAAATGCTGGCAAGATACCGGGTTTTTGTTTTTGTTAGTTTTCTTTTTCTTTCAAATGTTATAAAGTTTAACAAGAAATGTGCGAATTCAACACAAAGATCACAATCGCCCAACTCTTGAGATTAACCATTGTTTCTGCAAAATCAAAACTTTACTCTCCAAGACGAGGTCATTTATCACCAGGTAATTCCATCGTTTTGGAAATAGCAGCTACTTTATTATTCATCAGCGTCACTCTTTTTTGCTGATTTTGGGGCTCAGTTTGTTGAGGCTCTTGAAAGCACGCTTCCAACAGACCTGTCTATTTTCGTGACTTGTGCACGCGCTGCTTACAGTGCACTACGACAAAAATCCTCCCATATCACATTTCAACCTACGTATGCAAATTTGTTAAGCTCGAAAATTACACAACATGATATTAAAATTTACAAAGGCTGGAAATCTCACAAAAACCTTTTCCAGCGAAAAATTTATTGAAACAAACAACATCTATTAGAGGAAAAAAACCCTTCCTATTTCAATTGCGTGCGTGCAAACAAGACACAGAATCCGTGTCACAAAACAAATGCAACAAGACGCTCTAAAAAAGCGTACACTGGGTTGCGCGTGGTAAAACACAAAAACAGAAGGCACTCAATTGCGTGGTATGGAACTGCAGGGTTCCAGTCAATTTTTTCAAGTGGGGGGTCATAAGTTCATTTGAGGGTCACCCACATGTTGCGCCAGCAGAGGCCCTTTGGGTCACACGTTCACACCTTTAATTATTTTGCAATA
Source organism: Montipora capitata (assembly GCA_949126865.1). Classification (NCBI taxonomy): domain Eukaryota; kingdom Metazoa; phylum Cnidaria; class Anthozoa; order Scleractinia; family Acroporidae; genus Montipora; species Montipora capitata. Next base: position 54,207,108 of record OX421445.1, read on the forward strand.
TCCTGTCCCGTTTTGAGGTCTTTTAGTTTTTTTAGCTTTGGTAATAAATTCAGTTTAAAGATAAACACGCTCTTGAGTAAAGGTGCACGTGATCACCTTGTGTCAACTGAATGAGCTACGGGAAAGAATGTTAATCGTTCGTTGTTTTCAGAGTAAAACAACGTACTTTTTAGCCAAGACCTTCGGTCTTTGGTTTTTTTAATTTTGTTGTAATATTTAACTGAATATTTAC
>OX421445.1:54212339-54237339 GCA_949126865.1 Montipora capitata
AAGTAGTTACAATCTTCTTTTTTTTTTTTTGTAGTGTATTCCAGTTTTTAAGGAACCTTTGTTCAGTATGCGCCTTTCCAAGAAAATGAAACCTTACGCCGAGTCATTTAATGTAAAGACCCAGTTTTGCCCAACATGCAACGCGCGCTCAGGAAAATTGGCGGCCATTTTCTTGATCATTGATCGCTTTTCATTTAACTAACGTATTCCTGTTTTTCACGTTGCCATGTTGCCACCAATAGCGTAGCTCGTACTCTACTATAAAAACTACACACAACCCATAATTCCTCGATTCGCTCTGACGAAGGGCTAACGCTCGAAACGTCAATCTCTTTACGGTGGTCAATTTACATTATCAACTCTAGTATCAACAGAAGATGAGTGTTCATTCTAGAAAGATCTCAAGACTTCTAACCACGGACACTAACATCGATGAGCACATTAAGAACATATTTTCCTACAGGCTGCGTTTCTTCCAAAAGCTGGTCTTTAGTAGGGGGCTCAACTTCACTCTACCACAGCGAACATTATCGAGAGAAATCCATGCAACCTTTGAGACGGCTTATTGGAAACTAGAACCGAAACTCAATGACAGCGGTAAAAGAGAATTAGCAGCCGCACCCATGCGAGGACGTATACAAAACATGGACCACCCCTATGGACCCGGTCCATGGACTACCCTCTGGACCACCCCTGTGGACCACCTCTTATTTTGTAAAGTTACAAGCAGAAAAATCTTTAGACGAAAGGGAGAGTGATTGTCGCACTTATCTGGACAATTTAAGCACAAGCCCAATTTCCAGGCAGTTTTGTGGACCAATCTATTTTTAGACTACCTTTTCCGCAAGAAACAAAGACAGTTCTCGTTCGGTGACGCTATGACGTCAATAAATCGTGATCTGTGAAAACGTCGCTCCTAGGTATGGGCTACTGTTTTAAGCATTTGTGTCTGATAGACACCTATACCTCCTAATATGTAGTTGACCACTCCCCTAGTGGCTTTTCAGGGTGAGTGAACAACACTTTGTGGGGAACTTTGCCAGACTGCTTTTGCACATATACCTACATGCTACATGGTACATTCTCGGGGCTTTGTACACGCAATCCTCGTCTACGCACGAAGATGTTCTCGCACAACCTTACGCGGTTAATTAAGAAAAAAACAAATGACAAAATATTTCTTCGGCCGTTACAGGAACCTTCGGTATATCGCCCTTATCTGAGAAGACTAGAGAGTCTAACCATTCGGAGATGTAATTACAAAGGCAGCATTTTCTCCTCAGTTATTTAAAGACCCCGTGTGTTGGTCCGGTTTTGATCCCGCGACCTCCCGCACAGCTCAACAACTGAGCCAACCGCTCGGCTGAGTCCACACCTACCAGCGTGGCATAAGACATGCCAGGCACAAAAGGCATGCTAAGGCCCCAAGAGGATGACGTATGCAAAACATGACCTGCTCCCAACTGGGTGGCTTCATAGTTCAGTTGGTTGAGCATTGCACCGGCCTCGCAGAGATCATTATTGTATAAATTGTCCAGATAAGTGCCAGGATGACTTCTCTTTCTCGTCTAAAGATTTTTCCCCTTGAAACTGTACAAAATGAGGGGTGGTCCACAGGGGTAGTCCATGGACCGGGTAAATGAAGGGGTCCATGGACCTGACGTCCATGTTTTGTATACGTGCCCCCTGCGATCTATTGCGCTTAATTACAGGGAGCGTGCAGGTCCAGCACCACCGAAAGCAATGCTGAGAGCGATACGTCAGCCTGAAAAGAGGGATGATATTGTTATCACAAAGCTTGATAAGGGCTCAGGCGTGGTATAGTAATGGATAAAACTGACTATGTACATTTTTTGATGCTGAAAATTTGTCGGAGCGTTGGTATCACTTTGGGATCCCTGTGCATCCACCTTCCTACGCTTCCAACGTAGCCCTGAGTTATTTTCTTTGGTAAAGAATCTATCGGAGAACAATTCTGTTTAATTTTTCGGATATTTTTTGCAGAGATTTGCCCGTACTCAGGCAAATCAGAATGGGAAGTGAAAAAACAACATCGAGCGATGGCTAATCCTGGTGGAGGTAGACAGCGTTTATCCGGTTCTGTGCGACAAATTCGACTTTTGTTGAAATTGATGGTGCAAAAACATCAAGCAAGTTAACACGGTTAAATACCTTGGTGTTACCTTTGACTCCAACTTAACTTGGACGAACCACATTGACGAGCTTTGTCTAAAACAGTTAAAGGCTGTAGGATTGTTTTCAAAGTTGAGGTACCCTGTAAACAGTGATGTACTTCCTAAGCTTTGTTATTCACTATTCTACCCCTTTCTCGCTTATGGTATTCTTTTGTGGGGTCTTACATACACCACCTACTTAAACCCTTTAATTTGACCACCTTAAAAAGGAAAATTAATACTTGGAATTCTGACATTTTCTTGGTATTACCTTTGACTCCAACTTAACTTGGACGAACCACATTGACGAGCTTTAATCTGTATCGTTAATTTGTTAAACTTGACGAGCTGTAATCTGTATCGTTAATTTGTTAAACTAAGTGCTCTTGTGTAAATTTATTGTCTTTTAATAGGTGTGTTCTTGTATTTGGCTTGCCCCGCCTCGATTAGACAATACTTTTAGATTAGCACATTTTTTCCCTTTTACCGTTTTTACAATTTTTTTATTTTTGTATACATTTCCATCTCGCGAATTTGCATCATAGCTTTTAAAGGCTTTAGTCTGGAAGTAGCCTGATTCTCAGACGGTCCAGGTCGCTCGTGTCAAACACTGTACTCCCTTCCCCGTCTGATTTACTTGTTCCTGACGTCATATAGATTGTCTAATAGATTGTCATATAGATTGTCTAATTTCCACCAATGAAGAATTTAAGGAATGTGCTTCGGGAGATGCCAGAGATCTTGATGTTGACGGTGCTTTGGAGAAAGCTTCCCACGTATTCGGGGTCTTTCCCTCAACAGGAAAAGGCGACAATGGCTTTTATATCCAGGAAAGATGTCTTGGTAAACTTGCCAACGGGGTTTGACAAGACGCTGATATTCCAGATTGCTCCAGAAGTTCACGCTGAACTCTCAAAATTCAATACCACTTTTGTTGCGAAGCCAGTAGTTATTGTTATATTGCCATTAGTGAGCTTAATAGGAGACTAGAAAAACTCCCTGTAAGCGTTAGGAATCAAAACTGGCTCCGTTGGCAAGGACAATCTTGCGATCGAGAATGGTGAGTGTAGCGTTACGTTCACATCGCTGGAATACCAACTGCAAAATGGAAGAAAAATTTGATAGGAATCGTTGTATACGAGTAGACGAAGCTTACTGTATTAGCCACTGGTATGTTCATGTGTCTCAGGCTTCTTTTTATTGTTTAATACAGTATTTTGGAATCTTGATCACATCTAGTTAAATAATACATGTACATGATCACCCTTAGCGGTGAATCAGAATAACAAGAATAACAGTAATGATACCTGACAACAATAATAAGAAGCTTAATAGAAATACAGAAATAACTAGGGTATATAAATGTGTTCTTGACATGAATGTCACGTATACTCATTGCAACAAGTGCAGGTAATCATTATCTTTTAGTTCTTGATCTGTTCGAAAACCAAAAGTTCAACATTTTTTTAGTCTGGAGGCAACGTGAGTCTGTGAAGACTCAAGTAAAATACTCACATTTACTGAGCCAGAAGAGAATAGTTCTTTCACTGTTATGTTATGTTATGTTCATTCTCGATCGCAAGATTGTACTGCATGTCCTTGCCAACGCAGCCAGTTTTGATTCCTAATGCCCGTAGGGAACTTTTCTGGTCTTCTATTAAGTTCAATAATGGCGAAATAGTAACCATTACTGGCTTCGCAGCAAAAGTGTTGTTGAATTTGGAAAGTTCAGCGTGAACCACCAAAGCAATCTGGGATATGAGCGACTTGCCAAACCCCATTGGCAAGTTTACCAAGACATCTTTTCTGGAGATAAAAGCCTTTATCGCCTTTTTCAGGTGAGGGAAATGCTTAGATTCCCAGACGGTCCAGGTCGCTCGTATCACGCACTCTACTCCTTCCCCGTCTGATTTACTTGCTAGGAAAGCTTGTTCCTGACGTCATATAGATTGTATAACTTCCACCAATAACAGAGAATAAAATTTTAGTTTCTAAAGAAACTGCGGCGAAATAACGGCCGTTTTTATACTAGAGACGCATAATTCGTCTGGGACGAACTTGGGCAAACATTTTTTCTGCGTCTGTTAAATTCATCTAGTATAAAGACGGCCACAAGACGCATTATGCGTCTGGACGAAGAATCTATTTTAGTGCGTCTTCGAAGACGCACTAAACTGGAAAGTTCGTTTAGACGCATTATGCGTCTAGTGCCCGTCTTCATACTGGACGAATTTAACAGACGCAGAAAAAATGTTTGCCCAGGTTCGTCCAAGACGAATTATGCGTCTCATATAGTTCGTCCCGTCTTTACACCAGACGGATAACATAAGAGACGCATGATTCGTCTGGACGGATTATGCGTCTCTAGTATAAAAACGGCCAATAACAGAGAATGTTACACTTTCACAAACCTGAGGAATTTAAGGAATGTGCCTCAGTGAAAACAACATGTCGGAAGCTGCCAGAAATCTTATTGTAGATGTTGACTGTGCTTTGGAGAAAGTTTGCCGCGTATTTGGGGTCTCAGGCTAACGAAAACCCTGCCTTGGCACTGTGAAAACAATAGGTCGCTCAATCCAATCTTTTCAGTGCGAAGTCCGAAGGACGGAGAACTATTAGGTTTAGAATGGGGCATCATCCGTCAAGTAAGCAACACAATATTTCCTGATCAAAATTCCTATGTCAGATGTCAATATTCCAAAGGGTCGGACACAATGTGATGCCTTACTTAACGCAAAAAAGGTTGAAAATTCTTCAAATTCTTTGTTCCCATAGAGCTTAGCGGATCAGTCCGTCATTTTGATGTCGCTTTGCTGTAGAAGTTCACATTGTACGTACAGACGAACGGGCTGCACAACAATTTTATTCAAGGTACAGAATTTTCGCTACGTATGAAAGGGAAGTTTTGGTCTATTTTGTGGCTTCTATTTTATCTGGAGGGAATCTACCTGCCTACTTTACAACAACAAGCACGTTTATGGCAATTAAATCGCTATATGAGCCTTTGGTTTACACAAATGTGCCTTTGTCGCTTTTAGTTTCCTTTGCTTTTAAGAGTGGCAAATGATGTTGAAACAAATCCCGTTGATCAGCGCTCCGGACCAAGGCCACTTCCTGTTTTCACCATACGGGCTCGTACGTGCAGGACTTCGCACTAACGGTTCGGTGCCGCTCGTTTATTTTTTTACATCAGTGAATTGAAGTTATTAATTTCTCCCCCTCGGGTCTTTTCAGGACTACTTTACAATGCTTTTTGTGCGGGACGTTGGCCAGACTACTTGTTACGCAGTGTACAATTTATTTTAGGAAGTGAAAGATGACCCCGACAAGATTACGTCAGACCACAACACCGGGGACAACCTTCCCCGCATCAGTGGCGTGAGATTAGAGACTATATCACCCCTGTCGGTGACCAACCGCCCAGATAGAACACAGACGATCTGAGTGATCAAGACCGCCACCATCGCCGCAGACATTGACGATAGTCTGTGTGATTTTCTCGCACAATTTCCCCGTTCGTAGGACTACCTACAATAGCTATTATTGGGATATTTATATGCCTTTTTCTCAAAGCAATGCCACTGGGCATTCTGATCTTACCAGGTGAAACAGCTTTCTTAATTTCTTCATACACATCTTTAAGCTGCTCAGAATTTGTCTCATCCAACTGGAATGTTTTCAGCTCGTCGCTGGCTTCTGATTTCAAACTATGTTCTCCTTCTTTCGTCAAACAAGTCGCCAACACACAAGCTCCCATTTTGTCCAGCTTAAGGACGGTGCCTACTATTGTTATTGCGCATACATTCTGCGCATCTCCAGATACTCGGATTTCCTAGCGGTGATGCTTACTAATGCAGGGATATTTTTGCGCGGTTTAAAGCTATGCAGAGAAAGTAGATCTTAGTTAGTACTCTTGGTATCCAAAAAGAAAATTGGGGGTAACCATGCATTCTTTAGAGATAATTGAGCTTCAATTTGAGAAAGAACGCCATACATTGCTTTGTATTTTAGAGCTTTATACAAATATTGTTCATGAATTATCTTTGAAAAGTGCGTGGTTACCCCCAATTTTGTTTTTGGATTTGAATAATACTTGGGAAGATCTACCTTTCCTGGATAATAATAAATCGGGGCAAAAATACCTTTGAATTAGTAGGCACCGTCCCTAATCGCTGCCGCGCTACCGAAGCCAGTGTCACAGCCAGTGATCAGAACATACTTTCCTTTTATATCGATTTTCCCCCTCGGCAACAAACAGGTAACCAGATAAATTGAAAGCAGAACAATAATTATCAGCAACAAAAAAGACGAAAACGAAAAGAGAACTCCCGAATCAATTTCTCACCACATGCTACACTTATTTTAAATTCAGCAATGGAATTTGCACATCACGAGATAAATGTCATTGACTAGTCTAGTCGGAGTTTTTGTCTGTCCTTGTGTGGGCCCATTTCCATTACTAGGGCTAACGCGCACAAGGTTCATATGGGGTAGAAACTTGGCACTTTACATTACACTCTAAACAGTTTAGTCACGCAGTTAACCAGGCTAAAATCTCCAATGGCTTTCGGCAGCACAAAACAGTCAGAAATTGATCCTACGAGGGAAAATGTTTGTGTAGGCTTTGTGGAAGAGAAGAACAAAAAAACGGTGTTTAAAACTCCTCAGTATGAAAGAGAGAAGTGGTCCTCGCACTTATCTCTTTAAGACGAAAAACCTTAAATAACAATGACCACAACCAGGTTTTCTGAGCCCACGAGACAGAGCACCCCCAGCAAACCATTGTTTTAACGAAAACCGCTGGTCAGCAACATGGTTCTGGTCATTGCTGTCTAATATCTTCCCTTATAGACACCTGAAAAACTCCGGTGGCTTCAATGGAATTCGAACCCATGACCTCCGCGATGCCAGTGCAATGCTATGAAGCCACTTAGTTGGGAGCAGGTCAATTTGTTGGGCTTATAAAGACCGAATCCATAAATGGAGGCCAAAAATGTATTCTTTTGTTTATGTGCTAATTAGACTCACTAGCCTCGCTCTCAAGCAACATTTCTTTTGTATTTTGTACATGCAAACGAGGCTAGTGAGTCTAATTAGCACATAAACAAAAGAATATTTTTTTGGCCGCCATTTATGCATTCGGTCTATTTGTCCCCGTGAAGGCCTCGATGAGTGAAATGAATATCTAGTTGCAATCCTGGGGACTTGCATGCAATCCCGGGGACTTGCATGCAATCCCGGGGACTTCTAACTGCATAGATATGATCAATCAACGTTGCAGTACAACTCCTGATTCTAAAGAGCTTTGTTGTATGTAACTGGTGGGATATGATACAGTTTCTGCAGAGTTTAGTCTCTCTTGTTTCTGTTTAGGGATTCCTGAGGGTTTTCTTTCTCCAGCTTTTGTTATAAAAAAACTTGGTTTGGTTCAGCTAAATTAAATACTACCAAGCCTTAGTTTACATATTTTTTAAAGTGGAGTTAGGAAGAGCTGATGTTGATGGGACGTTGTTAAATTAGGTCTTACTCGTGAAAATGTTGCATTACTCCATGGGATGAGTTCAAAGACCATCCTAAGATTTGATATGATTGGCCGATTAGTGCCACAGTGCTTAAAGTGGCCGAACACAGTTTTCGCGTGCGCTCTTGCTAACGCAATGCAGCGCGCATTGCGCAGCGAACATTGGAACCCACAAATGACCAGCTGCCAACGTCAGTGACTTCATAGCTCAGTTGATTAGAGCGTCGCACCGGTATCGCGAGGTCACGGGTTCAAACCCCGTTGAATTGAAATCAAGATGGTAATCCATTAGCTGGTAAGCTCCAAAAACGAATTTCCACTCGAGCACTAGCAACCGAGACTCGCGTTGACCTTGAAATTTTTAAAGAAATTTCCCTTGTAGCACTGTTGGCTTAAAAGAGAATCTCGCTGGCATAGAAACGCACTACGCAGTCAAACATGCGTCCGTTTTACTGGCCTGAAAAAGGGTCTTTTTTTTGTCGACGCAGATCTAATAAACACCGAATGGCAGCCATGTTTGATTTGAGGTATTGGAGTCACATGACAAGGCCTCGACCAATCAGACATTTTTCGCCATTGACTGAACCACTGTTGTTTCAAATTTATGAGCATGCGTAGACGAGCCGGAAGTCCGAAATGATGGCTGAGTAGCTGCTGCTGAAAAACTAGAATTTCTCAAAGTCCATTTTCCTCATATCTATTTTTATAGCATCTTTTATTGGCATCTCAAATATTCGAGTATAAATAAAGTTTATTGTACTGTTGATTGCGCCTGATGATGGCATGAAGAATTCGGGCTTTTTTTGCCATTTTACCTCGAAATTCTTTGTTCCTTGATGGTTTGAACAGAGAAACCGCACCAACTGTCAAGCAGGATTTGCAGAAATAGCTTTGATTGCAGCCATCAAAGCCAGAGTGCTATTTTGTTTTTGTCGCGTCTTTACTTGAATCGCAGCGTGCCCGTAATTTCCGGTAAAATCTGATTGGCTCACACTTATATCATGACACACGATAACATCACTCTTGACAGGTGGGCGGCAGACGACTCGTTTAGGAATTGTATCAGGCGTACCTTTTAGCGCCCTGTCTCAAGAAAAGTACGCTTGATCGCAGGTTACCTACGCAGCCGTTCTTTGTGTGGTCACGCAAGGGGAGGAGCGTTGCGTGACCACACAAAGAACGGCTGCGTAGGAGACTAACGAAAAGGTACCAGAAATCAAAACATTACATACATAACTTTATTTAGTAAAGTTGGCGTATGCTTGCGATGCAAGGTAAAACCTTATAATACCTACTTCCAATGGGATGGGATGGTTGGGCCAGTAATGTCTTCCAGAATGCAATTGTTATGAATTTCTGTTGGGATTGGTTGGCTGTTTTGATTGGCTGCATCAAAAAAGGGAAGTAATTTAATTAGTTGGCAAAAACAAAATCTCTGTACGCCATAAGCGTGGTTTTCTTCTATGCCAATTTTCAAATACTGCAAGGTTTTTTTTATGGGAAGGAAATACACAAGTAAGGTCTGGTTTTGCGCTTATTTAATCAACAGAAGGCTTAGAGGCTTGCAGGCTTGCTTGAATCCCTGATGTTCCGAAGTGTGGCGACCCTGCATCTTTATCGACGGCGTGGTACAGAAGGCAGCTGCAGCGGCAGGCTGTCTATATTACAGTTATCTTATATGAAGTATATTGCTGGTATTTTAAGTCAATATTACAAGATGGCGGCTTTTTAGAGTTGACGGTCACTATTTTTTTAAAATTACGTGTGACTTCTAATCCAATACCTGAAAGTTTGTATTGGCTGGGTGCATTTCACTATGTACTGGTAACAATCAAGGCCTCTATTCCAGGTGAGAATCACACACTTTAAAATTCAGAAACGTGAGAAGCTTTAAGCTTAACTTATAATTATAAACTGTCTCCAATCGATCGCTCGATTGGTCTCCGATTGTGATCATATCTCGGAAATCCAGTTAACAGTGTTGTGAGTTAATATGTGGAAATAGAGGCGGCCATTGTGAAGTGATGTGTAGACTTCTGTATGTAAGCAGGCTTTAAGCCTTTATTTGCTCGTTTTGAGAGAATGTTAGTGCTGTAGCATGCATAGTGCGTTGAAAAGTGTGTTGAATTTGTAAAGCAAAAGGTCTTTTTCCCCTTTATGCCATTCCTGTCTAGGAACTTTTTTACTGTCTGGGCTTTTGTCTGGACATACTTAGTAAAGGGTTGGATTACCATAATTTGCATATCACTGGAACAACTTTTGGATGTCTCATCCACTTATCAAGACAGTTGTAAAATTCAATACCCCAAAAATCTGTCCTTCCTTGCAGAATCAATGATGAATTATTAAACAGCAGATGTTTTTGCATTATGGTGGAAGGTACAGAAAAAATGCTGAGTGCAAGATTTTGGAGCAAGTCAAAGAAGAGTTAACAAAGTTTGAGGAAAATTCGGAACAGAACAGTGTACTTGTCTTCCCGCCTTTGGCTGCGCAGTATCGCTTCCTTATTCACCAAATTGCTGAAGAACATCCCAGTTTTCAATCAGTATCCATAGGACAAGGAGTACATAGGAGAACTGTGGTATATCGTGCTAAGAGAAGGCAGGTTTAGAGCAAGGTCTTAATCCTTTTTCTAATATTATATCTACCAACATTCATTGAACTTTTTTGTTAATTTAGAGAGTCACACGAGATGGCACAATCATCTTCAGCAGTTCAAAGGACTTTTTTTGGTCGAGGAAGAGCGAGGTCTGTGGCATAATAATAATTTATTGTTATTTAATTAGCAAACCCAACCTAAAACTGTTTTATTACTATAGAACATGGTCCAAGATTTCTTGATCTTGTTGTTGTAGGCGATCAAAGCGACCTGATCAGGCACTGTACATTCCTGGAGCAATGAGGCAAGCAAGACAAGAGCAACAAGAGCAAAGCTCAAGCAGGGAATGTTCAACAAACAAAGCAGATAATAATGAGATCTCTCAAAATGTTTCACAAACTGTGGAGGGTAGTTCCAGAGTTACAAATGATGTACCTCTATCAGATCTAAGTAATGGCAGTGATTGTAGTAAAACTGACAAATTTAATCATCAACAGTATGATGAAGCTATAAAAGCTGAATCTACTAATGGCATTACTCCACCATTATGTTCTGAAGCTGAAGGTGTTTCAAAAGATGCAGGTGGTACATTTACTGAAGAACAACGTAATGATATGCAATCACAAGTTGCAGCAGATCAGAGACAGAGAACACAAAATCCTTACAAGGATTGCAGTGAAAGTGTAGGAAACGCAGATGTTAATCAAACACTACTAGGTGCAGTCTTTGTATCCAATACTTCTGAAAGTCTTCAAATCAGAGAGAAGTCAATAGAAGAACCAGACAAAATTAGTGATACATGTATGAATTCTCAGACTTTTTCAAAGGAACCAGATTGCAGCAAATGCAGCTTTGGTAATCAAGATGCGAAGGAAAAATCTATGACTAAAGAGGCAGTTCTAGACTCAGAATGTTTTGAATGTGTGGTGCCATGCTTGTCAACTCATGGATCATTCAACCACTGTCAGGACTCTGTCTTAAAGAGTCTTAGAGAGTGCTCTGTTGGAAAGGATCAGAAGGTGATTGCAAGTGGAGGTGGTGACAATGCTGTTGATTTAAGCAAGAAAGATAGTGAAAGTGGAGGAGTAAATCGTGAACATAAAGTGCTATTGAAAGAGAGCATTACAACATGTGAAAATGTCACTGCGGCAGTACTGTTAAAACCCTCTTGCCTCAAACCTGGAATAACATCAAAATCTGATTTGATGAGTAAAGGAAACAACAATGATGTAAATGACGCTGTAGATTCGGAAGAGTGTCCTCAGCATTTTGCTCGTGGAATCTCCAGTGAGTGCAAAGAAAACATGGCTGAGTCAAAGTCAAATGGGTATGGTTCAACAGATATTAGTAACCAGGAACCTCAAGTACCGGTAGTTTGCATCCCTCCATGCTTAACCTCGTCAGAAAAGTCTGCAAACATTGTAGAAGCAGCTTCAGACATTCTACACCCAATTTTTTCAAGTAACACAACTCATTTGGAAAATGATGAGGAGAAATGCATGAAAAAGCCTTTTGAAAGTGGGAGTAGTCCAGAGTCTCCAGATGTGGAACTACATCAAAGTGTAGAAACTGAAGAACTCCAAACAGAGCTATGTAAGTCATGTACCAATAAGAAAAAGAAATCAAAGAAAGAAAAGAGCAAAGATGAAGAAGAGAAAACAAAATCTAAGGAAAAGAAGGAGAAAAAGAAAAATAAGGATAAGAAAAGTGGAAAAATTCAGCAGTCTGAGAGTAGTGATCAAGAGACAAACTCAGATTCTGAGACGAAAATTAAAGGAAAAAGGAAACCAATGACCAAAGAGTTGTCTTCTAAGAAGAGCAAAGCAAAAGATTTGAACAGTTTTGAGGTGAGAAGGGAAGGTATTCTCGATGGCAAGGAAAGGGATTGCAATGACAGCAAGGACGATGACAACTGGGAGTCCATTTTTGATGAGAGTGGAGATTGCCTTAAACCAGAGCATTTAGAAGAGGTGAGTTCTTTTGGGGAAAAAACAGTCAGTTAGTAAGCTGGTATTCAGTCATTATTTTTATCTACAGTAAATATTGGGGAGCAGGGCTGGTGCAGTGATGAGAGCACTCGCCTTCCACCAGTGTGGCCCAGGATCGATTCCTGGATTCTACGCCATATGTGGGTTGAGTTTGTTGGTTCTCTACTCAGCTCTGAGAGGTTTTTTCCCCGGGTACTCCGGTTTTCCCCTCTCCTCAAAAACCAACATTTGTAGGCGTAGCTCAGTTGGCTAGTGCGCGGCTTTCAGAGCAAGGGGTACCCAGTTCGATCCTTGGTGACTTCAACGTCTGTTTCCACTTTCCTCTGACCCGTGTAGCTAATGCTTTAAATATCTGTGAAACTGAGCACTGACAGAGGGAGGCACACCGTCGGCTTCCATTGATACCAGTTTCATAACTGAAGGAACTACTGACATTTAATAAATTGACTTTACTTTTTTACTTTTTGCCAACCTACTCAACCAATGTAACAAAAATGCACTAGATGACTACTTGATAATAACATTTATTATACATGGGTGTCACCAGCTTGATTTTGATTGGCTAATTTAAGCACACAACTAATTCTTGCTTGCTGTTTCTCTTACGTCATACCTACAGACAATAGATTATATATATTCATGAAGAATTGACGTTGTACCTACAGACAATAGTTTTATGCATGCAGAAGTGACATCACCTAACACACTAACCAGCAGAGAAAAGGGAAGAAGACTCTGCCAACCCGCAGAAACATTCTTTGATTTGCTGCTCATGCAAAGAAATAGATTAGTCAGTCCTCTTGTCTTTACAAGTGCAGCTCAGTAATATGCATAATAAAACAAATATTGGATTCAGTTTTCACATGATAGCGATAATTATCAAGACCTCAGTTTGTGTTATCCACCTCAGCCTTCGGCTTCGGCAGATAACACAAACTTTGGCCTTGATGATTATTGCTATCATGCTCAACCTCATCCAATAATTGTTAAATATTGGTTATTGACCAAGCATGAAGTCAAGATGGCTGGATATTGGCCAAGTTCTTTTTTTGCATGTTTGTCTCGGTCCATTAACACGCCAAACAAGAATAAGGCCAATATCCAGCCATCTTGATGGAACAAGCTTGGTCAATAATAGATTTATTATATGAGATAAAACACCAAAAAATGATATTTGATTTTGTGGGACCAAGCGAGAAATCCCGAGCAGGCAAGATAGCTCCATCTTGCCCACTCGGGTAGCCAATCACAACGCGGGATTTGGCTCATCTTGCCCGCTCACGGAGCTAGTCTTTGAGCTCCATTAGTCATTGTTGTTGTGTTAATTCATTGTATTGCCACATGCACCATGGCAAGCAGACTCTGCTTTTACCCAGATGCTTTTGTCCTGTTGACGTTAACGTTGTTCTCGTTGTTGATAATCTTTGCTCGGATTTTGTTCCTGTTGTGACTACTCCGTTGACTGGCATGGTGGCAGTGGTTACGACAAACTCCTTGCCAAAGTACCGTAGAGTCTTGCCTCACTGCAAACTCTTTAACAAATGTAGAACTGAACTAAACAGTCAGTGAAAACTGCTGGATAAACACAGTTTCTCACCAAGATGGAGATAATATTAAACTTCCTTTGGAAACTGGCATCAGAACCTCATTGTGTACACACTGTCTTTAGTCTGCACAACTTTCCCCGTTCCTCATCAACGGAGTATCATGGTTAAAAACTAAAACCAGGCTGAGCCCTCTTCGCAGCTTCACCAACAACGTTGGTTCACCAAGCTGGTGTGTCTCTGGAGCACCTGGTTATTTCAAGAAACACTTTCATCAAGAATTCAACTTCAATAGATTCCATCTTGCATGCATTTTGGCTTTGAAGCCACCAATGGAAGGCATATTTCCTTGATTTTTAATACCAACATTCACCTCATCGCCTTCACAGAGGATAACCCCCTTTGCTCCAAGAGCATGCGTCACCACTGCAAGCCAAACACTGAAGATGAGGAGCTAACCTCTTCTCTGGAGAATATCATTGTACTTACCTTTTTGTGACTTATCCATTCTGACCTTCCTAAAATTTTCAAACAGCGATCGATACAGAACTGAGCTTTGCTCTCACATGCTTGCCTCCATCAAGCCAGAGATCTCTCAAGCCCTCGAGTCTTTACTTGATAAAATCCATTCCACTGAAGATTCCAACTTGAAGGTGATATGCACCGCTGCCTCATCCTGACTTCCACCACTAGTCAGTGCACATACTTGCCTGAGAGTGATCATAAGTTCATCACTAAAGCTAGCCAGATTCCTGGCATTTCATATTATGAGGATGAACCACAGGGTCCCCTGCCTGAACCTACCAGAAGCCTGCAACCTCCCTTCTCCCCCGGGAATCCAGGTATGCCAGTCCCCTTGCCTAGCCACATTTTATCACCACCATCACATTCATATTACCATCAACAGTGGGGCCACTGGTTACATGATTCACCAGTCCTCTGTTCAGAAGCTGGGAGTTGAGATTGTTAAGAGTGGACAGTCCACTCACCAGGCTGATATGATCTTCCTCATTGAAGGTCGTCGGTGAAACCAAGATTTCCTTCACCAGTGTCACAGTTGTTTTCTCAAACCTCACACGTATTATTTTATAACTTCTTTATTCGCAAACTGCAGACACTCAAGTACAAAAAAACTGCCTCTCTTTTCCTGTGCTCACTCGAACAGTCCTAACTGGTTTTATTTCATGCATCCGTAATGTCGTGTAAGGTCTACCCAAGTGTCACAGTTTCATTCCCACACCAGTGGAAACCACGTGTTCCAGTTTGAGAGTGTGGTAGCAGAACATCTGGATGTAGAGGTCTTCGCTGGAACCCCTTTTATGGAGGTTAACAAGATCGCTGTTCATCCTCAATGCCCAGCCGTCAACCATCAGCAGTCCACAACCCGACCATCTTCACCGCATGTTACTATCTTCTCATCAGGTGTATGACTTGACCCAGACAATCTTTTACAGCCCTTCACTCTCCATTGGTGACCTGGTGTACCTCTATTGTGACTGCAACAAATCTTGTGCCATTGATGGTGCATGGTGCCTCCTATCATGTCAAGAAGTCTGAGTGCTGCAAAGTGTCCATAGATACCTCTCCCTCTCTGCCTCAAAGCTCAAGCAGCACACACTTTGACATCAATGAGGACAAAGACGCCCACATCACCATCCCCACAGATACCAGTCACTCCTTCCACTCCTGAGTCGCCTCGGTACCTGAACGCAGCTGATATGTTGCCTCCACCCGCCACATCTCTGATACCAGCACTCTTTCCGCACCCCTTTCTCCCCACCGGTGCACTACCTTGAGGACTACTGGTATGTTCTGTCTTCTGTTCTTACAAGGGAAAGGAAAGGAAAGTTATACCATTAGGCATTGTTGTTGTGTTAATTCACTGTATTGCTTTGTGAGATGCATGCACCATGGCAAGTGGACTCTGTATTTGTAAACCCAGATGCCAAGTTGTTCTGGTGCCGTTGTTCTCGTTCTTGTGGAGCTTTGTTTGCACCATGGATTTTCTATGTGGATCTGCCCAAAATGATTTGCTTTACAAACAAATTAAAACCTATTAAGAAAAAGAGTTTGTTAAATCAAAAGCCACTTGGTGTAATTGAATAAAGGAATCTCACTAAAACATATTAATTAAAAGAAAACTCAGCTTGTGGTCAGAATGGAACTTGGCCCTGGCATAACTGTGTGCAAATCGTGCGCCCTATCCACTAAACCACACTGGCTTTCAATAACCATGACCTGCATCTCTACTTGCACTCTGAAAGACGTGTTGTGAAGTGTGACCAATTGCATGAAAATTGATTACATTGCAGACTCAAAACAGCAGTATGACAAGATAAACTGAAGGTTGTATGCAAAGTTGGAATAACAGTTTAGGAATGTTTAAGATCACTAAATGCTTAAGCCGTGGCTACCCAAGCAATTTTTTGCTTATGAAGGTAATGTGATTTTTTGAACTGTCGCGTTGCCAGTGTGCGGTGTAGGGTGTAGCCACCCTAGCACGGGTTATGCAACAGCTGAAAAAGTCGCAGAAAAAAATCACGAGAAATTGAAAGAGTTGAATTTTTTGCAACAAAGTCGGGAACTTTCAATTGTCACTTGTGTAGGCACATTGCAACATTGTGCGCTGCATTCGTGACAAATTGTGATGCGTCCAGGGGTCATCGAACCAATCGCATGCGAATCACAAAAATCTCTCAGCAAATTTTCGCCAATTGTAGCCACCACTGCTCATTGGCAACACAACAATTTTCCAAAAATCACATCACCATTGTAAGCAAAAAAATCTCTCTGCTTTAGTATTTTAGACTTTAAAGACTTCCGTGTTGGATTATGTTGAGTTTTTATGGCTTTAACTGTCTCATAGATTTTATTTTTCTGTATGGTGATAGAGGTTTCTTTCTCTCGTGGCCCATCTAGGTTAGCTCTGCCACTTGTTTATTAAAGTCACAAACCTTTAAGTAGCGTTATTAGGGTCTCTTCTTATTTTTAAAATTGTTTTCGGGCCCTTTTGTGCGTCCTCTCCAATAATTATTACTGAATGTTAAATTGTGAACAAGTTTTATGATCGCATAGGTGTAGGCACACATGGGTATCATATGTCTGTAGCCCGTTAAATTTGATTTCAGATCAAGATGATTATATGCTAATTGTAGATTGATTTGCAATTTCTTTGTCTCTATTTATAACAGATGATAATGAATACCAGACACAAAGAAATTACTGTACAAGTCAACCTACAGTAGGTTAAATCAAATTTAACCTGTAACATATCCACTTGACTGTGTGTTTTCTAATTTCTTAGGGTTGGCACTATAATTTGTGAAATGAAACAAAACGAAAACGAAATGATACAGAAACAATCCTAAACATTCATTAAAGCTATATAACCTTAGGCCTAATGTTAGCATTGGTTAATGGTTAGGGTTGTACCTGCCCTGAAAATTTCAATCCGTTGTGGAAAATAGTAATTTTGGTCGGCCATTTTGGTCACATCAACATTTTGGGAAACAGATTGAAATTTTCCTTTGGTACAACCCTAACTGTTTACCAGTGCTAACATTAGGCCTAAAAACTTTAGTTTCGGCCTAATTAGGCCTAAGGTTAGCTGTTTAGGATTCTTTTTGTATTTCGTTTCGTTTTGCAAATTAGTGTAAGCCATCTCTTAGCCAGGATAATACACTGTAGATGCCTATGTTCAAATGTAATTTACCTTCTTCAAATTGCTGTCTTGTTTTTCTTTATGTCTTCAGTTGTCAAGACTAACAGGGATTGCAAACCCAGAAGTTCAAAAAACCCAGTTTGATTACTACTCACTTACTCCAAAGAATTATTGTGCAGTGGAGGATGACGGTTTGTCTGCTTCTTAATACCTTCAGAATTCAGCAAAAAAAAAATACACTTTACAATTTTGGCATGATTTGAATGCAAGCTTTACAAGTGCAGTGCAACATAGCTACAATGATATTATACTAAATTCCAAGATGTAAAGGTCGCATCATTTTGGTGTTCTCACAAAGGGATTATTCCAAGACCTTTCATCTTTAAAAAATAACTATTTAATAAATATTATTTACTGAAGTGGTCCACCACTCTAACCAACACCGAGGTTCACGAATAATAATAATAATAGTTAAATATTAAACTATTTTAGTATGTACCACGCAAGTTGAATAATCAGCCGAGATTATCAATAAATTGGTTCCAAGTAAACAAAGCGAAACAGGAAGCTATTTTGTTTTACTCAGTTTACTCACAGGTTAACGTTACTTGCTATCCAACTCAGAGCTTGCCAATGAGAATGCATAGAAAGCACTATTAACTTCTGTGGTATTTACTTAACTGCCTAGAAATTAAAGATGATAAGAAAAGGAGAATTGGCCTTTTAAAATGGGTAACCACATAACATTGATGTAATCATGCCTCACATTCCGTAGCTTTGAAAATTAGCATATTAATTTTCTCTAATTTGCACATTCAGTTTGTGCATCAGCATTGCAATCTCAATTTTCAGGTCTCTTGCTCTCTGGACTAAGATGACTTTAAATAAGCACTTTCTGCCTCTGATATCCAAATGACCCTGCGATACCATACACTTTAAATTAAAAGAGATTCAGATACACCTGTACATGAAAAATCTGATTATCCTATCCTCACAGGCTCCATGTAACCTTAAATTTGGTCAGCTCACACCATTATTTTGCATAGTATTAGAAAAGAAATGCATGTCTATTCAATCGTATAACAGACAGACCCATTGTGATTTAACTAGTGTGTTGTTTCATGGCCTTTTCATTGCTTGACAGCTCACTTAGTTTAGCATCAGATCACAATGAAGTATTATTAAATTTCAATGTGGAAGATTACTTGGGAAAATTGACACTTGCGACAGTTCCTAACGTAGTGGGATAGTTAGACATATTTTAATTAAAGAAATTATTTTCTAATTCATTAACTTGCACTGTCTGTCATATTTGTTTTTCTCCAGAGTTTGGCCATATTGTTGAGATCTATGATTTTTCCCCTGATTTAAATACACAAGACATAATGCAAGCTCTTAGTTCCTTCAGGTAAGTTGAAATTATCCAAATCCCACAATCTGAATCAATGTTAATAAAGTATTTTTTCTCTTTGCGATGTGAGCTTTTCCTGGTTTGACTCCCAGTTCAGTTCCTTACCATTCCTATGTTACTGTTACAGTTCCTGTACTTAAACAAAATTATTGTTAAATGAAGTGAAATCATCTTTAGCTAGAGCACCTAACCCCGTACTTTTTCGGGAACAAATAAAATTAATTTTCACATTATCTGGGGTACTTGCACTAAAATAATTTGAGATTTTCTGTGGTCCTCTTTTTCTTTTCTTTTTTTAATATTTGTTTAGAGTTTTGTTTAGTCCAAGCGAAGTTATTGATGTCCATAATTATTTAAAATAATAATAATGATAACTTGTGTTGTGTTATCATCATCGTCCAGCAAGACACTTCAATTTCAATATTTTTTCCCTTTGGTCTGTAATCAAGATGTTTAGAATTTATATATTAGATTTGAAGGTTTGTATTGACAAAATGATTGCCTTCACTTTGCATTTTTTCAGGACCAAAGGTTTTGATATCAAGTGGGTTGATGATACACATGCTCTGGGAATCTTCTCAAGTTATATTGCAGGTGGTTACTTAAATTTCATTTTAGCTGTGGTTGTTTCATCATTAGTGTGGCAAATTGTTACCATGGTGGTGTCACAGGTCCCCAAAAATTAAATTTTTGTAATGCTCAGACTTAGAGACTTGTGTCCCAATTAACTCGTGACAAGCTTAAAGGTGCATTATTTAATATTGTATGTTGTTGCTATTTGCATTGTATTTTGGCTTGCTAGCTTCATATTTGACACACTCTTGGCGAGACTTCAGCTGTTTAACCCTTTGATGCCTAAACCGGCTATCTAACACCAGTGAGACAATTTTACTCGTCAATGGGGAATCCCCAGGAATCAATGGGTTAAGTCAATTGCAACTGAAGTATATTGTGTGCAGTGGTCTTGACAGAGCCTTACCATGCAGCCTGTAAAGTGAAAATCTAGTTCCAATTTATTTTAATCATTTTGTTTACTCACATCTGCTGTCAGTTATTCCTTGCTTGAATACACATGTAATTTAATCTAGTGGATAAATCACTTGATTAAATAGGGTTTTGCTAAAAGCAGGCCCGCGGCCCACAGCCCGCCGTAGCCCAGCGGCCCGGTGGCCCGGTAGCCCAGTCTTGATTTCGAAATGCGTCCCAGGCTGCTGTAGTGTGTGTCCGATGGGCAGCCTTCCTCAGCCTATCCCTATCGGCTTGAAGCAATTGAATCTCTTCAGTTTTCATCCAAGGGGCTGGCGGTCGGGTAAGACGAACGCGACGTAGTGGAGCGTGCCTATCAATGTGCTCAACAAGGATAGAATTTAATACGTGTTGTTGCGTTTTGTCAATGCCAATGTCAGTCATCATTTCTAAGAACCTAGAGCATTCGTTGGAGAGAACACCAAGAGAACTCATGGAAAGGTTTACAAATTTAACACATCTGTAGTTACTTCTCATGTCTTTGACCACGTTCATGTATTTTTCTTTTTTGCGTACTGCATTGTTTTGAAGGTTAGATTCGAAACCAACCGTTAGTTCTAGAATATATAGGCACTTGGACTGTATTAGGAAAAGAAGATCTGGACGATAATTGTCACCAGTTATAATTGAAGGACTCGGAAAGCCATTGATATCAGCATAGAGTGAAGAGCGATCATTAATTACAGGTTGAAGTGAGTTGGCAATGAAGTTGAGAATTCATTCGTTTGTGTAGGAAGGGAGTTGTTGATGTGGCGAATGGTAAAATTGTAGATGTTCTTGGGGAGATGAGACTGGGCAGATGACCAAATAGAGTTAACAGATGACAATGAGTGCAATAATAATAATAATAATAATAATAATAATAATGGCTTTATTCAGCATTTCCACAAGGTGGCTTTTCGTCTGCTAAAATATATCTTCTAAAATACAAATTAAGTTAAAAATGTAAAAAGAGTTCAAATAAGTATATCTATTTAACAATGTTTGATAAAAATGTTAAGCTGAGAGGTTAGCTTTGACCTTTTTCATTAAATGCTTGAAAGTCATTAGAAAACTGATTAAAACCAATACAGTTCCTTGCACATCCAGGTAAAACATTAAAGCTCTTTTGAGCTTGGATATTGCCTTAATTTTCTAGCTTTCTGATTGGTTCACTCAGTCTCGGTTATCAGCTCATATACTGTATGACCTAGTATGGAAACTGATTTTGTTAAGTCTTGCCAAGCTGAAAAAAATTGTCTTTAATTTCCAAGTGTTCAGAATCTTAATGAGAATTATTTTAAGGAAACAAAGTAATTACTAGACCAGGTATTCCATTAACGCACTTGTTGGATATGAGACTGGTTATAGCGAACTAATACCCAACAGGCCTGCACTCATGTTTAGCGTTAAATATCCAGCAGTTAGAGTGGTAGTGACAGGTACAAAAACTTTGGTCAATTTTTGGTTGATGAGTTTTTTTAAAATGAAGACGTCATATTTTTGTGGGAAAAAAATTTGGTTTGAATCATTGGTGCCTGGCAGGTATTTTTTTCCATTGTGGTTCTCACTTATCTAGTGGACAATTACAGCAATAATTATTATTGCCTCTTATAGACACCTGAAAAATTCAAGGAACAGGTCAATAGGGACCTTAAGCAAGGACGACAACAGTGGCAATGAGAATGCCACATGACAATAGGTTTAATCGGCAAAAACAATAGTTCTGCACGTCCTGCATGTGCGTGTTACATTTCTTGACAATGACGTGAAATGATCAAATGTGAGGTCATGTGGAGGACGAGAGCACCTGACAATGAATTTTCAATTTTTTCTCTAAATTAATATCCACACCGTTCTCACCAATTTTATTCTTGGAATGTGTACTCACACTCTCCCAGCCAGGCGACTTGGAGTAATCACAAAAAATATTATAATAGTAACGGGAAATAATATTTTTAGACAACGTTCTCATAGCCGTCATTGTCGTCCTTGCTTAAGGTCCCTAATTACTCCCAACTGAGTGGCTTCACGGCTCAGTTGGTAGAGCATATTGCAGCAGTATCACAGAGGTCATAGGTTCAAATCCCATTAAAGCAGCTGTCTGTGAGAGACAACAGGGTTTGAGCAAGGATTTGATCGTCCCCTTGGCTAAAATTGTGGGAGACATTTTCATTTCAAACAAAGAAACAGGCACGACAACAAAAGCATTTTATGACCTGTTACTTGTAATTAGAAAGTTAAGAAAATGGTGTCAATGGCTTGCGATTGACCATTGTTCTGTAAAAACATGACGCTGTGATGGTGTTGCTGAGTGTATCCCCCATAGTTTCCAAATTAACAGCATCCATGTGTTCTTTACAGGCATTGTGTCTTAGGAGAGGTGAGGTTCTAAAATTTGCATACATGTACCCTTTTTCCAATGCCAAGGGGTTTGTTTGTTTTGTTAGCATCTCCTTTTCATAGCCCAACAACGTGTGGTCTTGCAACCAAGTTTTCTGGAAAGATCGCCGTTTCGTTTGAGCCTCATCTGTTTCTTCCTCATTAATACACTGTTCTTCTTCTGTATTTTTTTCTTTGATCAATCTGGCTTCCATTTGAGGCGAAAAAGCTATCTATTGTATGAATATGTTTTAGCCGTGACATTTTAATTCCCAGATGCGTGCATCACGCTTGGTTGAACATCAGTAGAGGGACTGAAAAGTGACTTTAAAATGAACTTAAAACGCACGATAAAATTCCTCCCACGGTCTGTTTTTCAGCTTGTAATTTTTGTACTAAACTGTATCTCTTCTTGTGTGCTTCCTTCTGAGTTTTCCCCCAGATTTTGAAGGGGCCATTTTTTTAAGGGACAATTTCAATATTATTGCGGGATTGGCGCAATGGCGCGGCCTGGCTGAAACCCTGAAACAATTGCTTAAATTGTCCAGATTAGTGCGAGGGTCACTGCTACCTTTCGTCTATAACCTGCACTTCAAATACCATATTAATTATATAATTTCTTTCATTCTGCTTCTTACTAACAGCTCAAGATGCCATACAGCTGTGCTCAACTCCACTGATGAAACTCAGACCCATAAGTCAAGGGACACCAGAGTCAAGGAAGAAAGCAAGCAACTGTTTTGGTATGAAAATCACCACCATGTTGTTTTCAGTGAATACCAGACTCCAGTAGAATATTGGCCACAACTTAAGGATGATTAGGCGTGCAGATTGCAAGGATTTTTTTAGGTTCCTTAATTCAGAACTAAGCTTCCCTCATATGCTCAATGTGTCACATTATTGTGGCCCATGTGTTTCATGGTAAAAGAAGTAATAATGCTGTTTTTTTTAGAATTTCTGCAACCCTACAAAGAGAGGCCACAGACCAGCAAGCTGCTTGCTGACAGGCTTGTTACAGGAGCTCTTGGTATGAGGTCAAAAATGACAAGAGAGGAGAGGGTCAAGGAAAGAGAAAAACTGAAAGAGGCAAAAAGTATGTTCTATTCAGGGGGGGGGGGGGGGGGAGGGAGGGAGGGTGAGAAAAAGATTGCATTCTGTTTCCCCACATATTCCCCCTATTTTTTTTCTCATAAATTGAAGCAACTGAAGACAAGAGTCTTTTAACCTAAGTTTTCATTGTGACAATGACAACAGTCTGGGACTCCACTCAAACCAACTACCAACTTCAAATTTTATAGAGTCATGAATATTCAATTTGCTTACTGCAGACTTTCTTAATGCAGTCAGACCATTTAGGTACCAACTCTTGTTGTTTAAATAATTGTCAAATCATGGAAATGGAGTGCAACATAACCAAGAAAACATCAAGAATCCAATTAATTTCTTTCAACTTAAAACTAGCAGTTCTGTTTAAATTTCTTTCCAAGGGAAATAGACCTTCTACCGATACAGCATTCATGTTGGATCTTGTTAGGCTGGTGCATACATCGTATGTTATGCATGGCCAGAGAGCACATCCATACTCCTCGTGTTAAATTTCTTAAATCAACATGCCCACAATAAAGTGCAGCACCTTCGTACGTATGAAACAGATGGTGTAAATATCCCATTTTCAACGTCATCATTTATGACATGGCCCTTAGCTACAGGGTGTCAAAGTACAATTTACATGTAGAAAGTCATGTTATGTTTTTTAGTGCAATTTATCAGTGTTATGGTGCTGTGTTCTTGGAGTTCATTATAAGAAATGTATGATCATGATTGTGCTTCTTCTTGCAGACAGGAAACGGCAGGAGGAACTTGAGAAAGCCAAGATATGGAATGATTGAAAGCTTAACTTAAGCTGCTGCATAGCAATTTTTTTAACATTTCAACTGAAAATTTTAATGCATTCATTATTTGTTTCGAGAGCTCATACTAGCATTTTATTTGTTTGAATTTTTTGCTGAAAGAATGAATATGATGTGATAGGAGTCTCTACCCAAGGTAGATAATATTATTATGACTTGTGCATTTCTACAGAAACCTTTTCTTCGTCACATACATGTACGTATTGTATTCTTTGAAAATATTGTAATAAAAGACAACATGTTTTATCCATAACCATTTTGCATTTTAGTGGTACGGTAGGAGCTACATTTAATTTTTTATACTTTTTTCCATCCCAAATTTTCCCTGCTTGCTGAGGTCTCTTTTCCTTTTGCGTTTGATGAGTACAGGAAGAGACCTCTGCCGTGGGTCGAAACTCACTGTGTTGAGCATGCGCGACGGTTACTTAGCGACCGAATTCTCATGTTGGCTCACTAAAAAAAAGCGGAATGACTGTAGAGGAATGCGCGAGACAGTCAGCAAAAATGTCATTGGGCGTGCGTTTTAAAGAGTGCCGTCCAAGGATGTTGATGGCAGTTGGATCAAAGCGAGTTTCAACCCATGGCAAGATTTCTTTTCTTGTACATGTACTTTGTCAGCCTAGCAAAATTATAATGCAAAACCCCAAATTTTGAATAGTGGTGTGAAAAGGAGTGCATACTGTGAAAAATACTTGTGCAGGTGTAAGTGTCCCTGGCCAGTAACTTCTTTTGTGTAAACAAGATCTACAATATTATCATAATCTACTGTAACCATTATTTTAATGATAACTTTTGTTGTAAAATT
>OX421445.1:54242339-54264839 GCA_949126865.1 Montipora capitata
GCAACTATTAGCTTCCCATTTTGTACCTTACAATGAGTTTGCCTGAATTTCAATGCATCACCTGGTTCATTTGACTTTTTGAATAGCAATTTACTTCTTGAAGACCAGGGGCCGTTTCTCACAAGTCCCGAAAACTTTTCGGGCCCGAAAAGCCATTTGTGAAACTGTCAACATCTTGTTCTGGAAAGCCGATCTATTAACATGTTTTCAAGGTTCAAGGTGGCAAAAAGAAAAATAACTCTTAAATTTGACGACTTAAATCCTCTCCATTCTTGAGATAGGTTCTTGAGATAGTTTCGGGACTTTCGAGAAACAGGCCCCTGGCCCCAGTTGTTCAAACGAAGGATGGCGCTATCCGCCCGATAAATCACTATCCAGTGGATAAGTCATAGCGAAACCAGTAGTGCGCTATCCAATGGATAGTGATTTATCCGTTAGATAACGCTATACACCTTTTGAACAACCGGGGCCCGACTTACAACAGCTCACACGAAATGCATAAGAATGGCTTAGTGAGAATGGCATCAAGCATTGTAGTTCCTGTTTTAAAGAAAATAAAATTGATTAAAAGTGTCAGATTTTGTTATTTCGTCTAATTAATGAAACAGGAAGGGGTGACCGAGGACAATTTCGCCAGCCCGTTCCATCAAAAGCATTCAGTCATTTCTTTATGCTGAACAGGAAGAACAAGTCGAAAAAGTAATGCTTGGGAGAAGAAATAATAATCAATGTGTTGGCCGAATGATATGTGCGAGTCCACACAGCACGGTCGTTATGAGCTGTTTTAGCCAGGTCTTCAAGAAGAATTTTACTACCCTACGACACAAATGAACCAGGGGATGCAGTGCAATTAGTTCAGGCAAATTCATTGTAAGGCACAAACTGCGAAGTAAACACTTGCCTCCCGCTCACCTTAACAATATTTTGGTCTAATTTTAATACAGCAAGGCTCCTGTGAAATCAGGCCAAAAGACGCAAACAAAAAATGTACAAACAATAATGTGGAAGGTTGTGCAGAAATGTCGCTGCAGTTTTCCACCTACATTTTCTCCACGCTATGCATGCATCGTCGACCGTCTTGCCGCCATCTTGGTTTTTCCACTTCCGGTATTGCCGTCCCCTCCCCTCACACATATTTCGTCCCGTTTTTCAATTTTTGATTTTCGTATTTGCGGAAATCAAAAATTGAGTTTCAGTTTTGGAACTGGTTTTTGCATGTTCGTTTCTTTAAGAGATTTCAGCAAATCTTGTCACATTTCTATTTTCATTAAATCTGAAGCAAAGGAAATCTATACTAAGATAGAGCTTTGTCGCTTAATCATGTTAACGTGAAAGGCCAAAAAAAAGGAGAATTAAGAATTCACCCATGATTTCTGTTTTTCTAAATATCAAAAATTGAAAATCGAAATTTGTCATTCCTAATTTTCAATTTTCTTTTTTGATGAAAATTAAATGGACGGAAGGTACACGGACCTGTTTGAATTGAGTACCTCAAATGCTTAATATTTACATATAATTCTACGAGTGCCTAATCATAAAAAGCTCGGAGATATTAACTACACCAAGCTACTCTAAAATACGAGGAAAAGAAAAATACAATGATGATCGATATGATGCTCTGTATCATGCAAATGAAGCTTAAGTACATGCTTTCTCTTTATGGCAACGGATATTGACAAAATCAGACGTTTTGTTGGAAATACTACCCTAGAAATACCAAACATTTGTTGAGAGACATGCTTACTTCTTTAACTCTGGTGGATGAGTTTTGCTCATGTCGATTCTTGGCGATTTCTGCAACTTATTCTCTTTGCTTTTCACTTCAACGTTTCTTGACGTATCAAATCTGAACCGACAGTTTTATGTTCAGCGGTCATTGTCGAAAGCACATGATACGTTATGTAATTTCGATGTACTTCCCTTTGGTTTTCTCGATTTACCTTAGCATTGTTTGAATCAAAGAAAGGGGATTTTCCTCGTATTTTAAAATGTCCACGACCTCTTACGCCTATTGCAATCTTCCCCTTCGCCGTGAAAACGCTAAGAGTAGTAACATATGTTATCAAGTCCTTCGCAGGTCGATTTGTGGCACCAGCCTTCGAAGAGATTTGAAGATCATTCGATCCTTGATTCAAAAGGAAGGCTCGAAATTCATGAAAGTGTGGTCCAAAGATACGAAGCACCCCGTGGGATTTGACAGTCAGCATTTGTTTTTCGACAGGTTCAGAACTTGTTACACAAGTCACGGTTTTGAGCGAAAACCAGAGCTATTGTATCAACTAGGTGCGTGTGAAAACTCCAAGAGGATTGAGTCTGCATTGGTTTTCGAAAGTCCCGTAGACCAAGACGCGTTTCTTAATTGTATCGAATCGAAAGGGTATAAACCTTGTTTGCTCACTGTCTCAAAAGATGGATGGTTGACTCGCTATGATTTGAAAACAGGAGTTGTCTTGCAGAATGTGTACTTGTCAAAACAGTACAAATTCAAACATGTTCTTTGGGAGTCTGATTTACATAGGATCGTTCTTAAATCTATTCACTTCTCTAGTGTTAATAGGCCTTTAATGTACTTGGCAGTCTTTTGTATGGCTCCCTTACAGTTCCAAGCCTTGATGCCCATTGAGAAATCAGTGTTTGGTCAAGACACCATTGATGCAACAGCCAGTAATGGATTTTTAGTTATCATGCATCAAGCGAATAAAATCAGATTCTACAGTTTGTTGGAAGTTATGGAAAAGTATTGCCTTGCCGCAAGACTCGGGAAACTCTTTGCAACTTCATCGTCTTCAAATTGTCATTGGGATATCACGTTGCCATTTACCTCTCCGTTTATCATTGGTGAAGAACCAAACGGATTACCAGTAAATGTCACATTTACTTCAAAACCTGTAGTATTGTTTGAGATTATTAGCAATCAACATGTCATCTCGTTTGGTGGGCATCCTTGGCATTATATTGCTTGTCCACCTGCTCATAGCAGTGTGTTTCATGTTCGTTCTGTGAAAGACTCGATGCTTGTCAAGCATGGCATTCTGGAAATGGATTCATTATCTGTTGAACCTGACCAGGCCTATTTTCATGCTGATAACAGTGGTCGTATTCTTCACATTGGTCCTCATGTTATAAGGTAATTATAAATATCTTGCTAACATTGTTTACTCAAGCTGCTGCAGGTTATGGCTCGCTTTGTTTTTTCCCTAGATTGGCATGAAAAAAAAAAAACGAGCTTGAGCAGATTATAGCCACCTTCACAATTATTGGAAAATTTTAAGGTGGCTCTGAATCCACTCCAGGGAATTTTTTTCTAATTTTGCAAAGTGTTTCATCTTAGCCTGCTGATCAGTTAATGGTTCTCACCAAGTTCGTATGTATTTAAGCATTTCCAGACAAAAAAAGGCATCTTGTTAAGCAATGATTATTATTATTATTGATGTTTTATTTGGTATTAACGTTGCATTTACGTGAAACAGTGTTTTAGAGTTACCGGTAATCCTTCCAATAAGACTTTCCCTTCAAATTGTTGAAACCAGTTCAAGCCACCTTAATTACGAGCAGAAGGGGCTGAAAGTTATTATTCTTTTTGTTGTGGTTTGAATCAAATCATTTTATCGTACACCAAACTCTCCAGTCCCTTGACACCAAGGTTATAAAAATTGTTGAAATCCACCTGTTAATTTGCCCAAGATATTTGAGTTCTCAGTTGCAATTCGTCACTCTAGAGATTTCCTGCCTAACAGGGAAGCACTTTGATGTTGTCTATAATATTATTCCCTGATAGTCCTTAGCAAAATGAACTTTATAATACTTGACTTGGTAAAAGACTGGAGAGTGAAATAAGATGCTAGATACAGAGCATAATTATTTTGGTTTAGCCAGTTGTACATCCTGGACAAATGCAGAAATATGAAGGATTTATGACATGTAATATTGTATGGTGGACCTTACAAGATATGCATTCTGGCAACCCTGTAAGACTTCTGAGGCAAATTTTACTAGCCAATTGCGCCAGCAAACTTTAATTTATCTGAGCGTAGAATTTACCTATTTCGGGCAATATTATTAAATTCTGTTTAAAGATGTGGCCCTTTCTTAAGTTGAGAGTCTTCTGACATTATTTCATTGCATGGTGTTTGTGTTAACTAGTTTGGCCATGCACTAAACATATGTCTTGGAATACCAATATTTGAATGACCCTGTTTTTTGCCTTCATTTGCATTGTACACTATATGAAAATCATTTTGAGAATTTTGAACAATAATCTCTTTTTGATTTTGTTTCAGGTGTTTGAAGTTATGCTCTGGTGAAACAACACTGTCATCATTTGAACTGAAGAGCTGTTTCTCCTTAAATCTGAAAAAGGAGGAGAATTCCAGGGAAAGAATTAGGTTTACTTCCTCAGGCAGGGAAATCAAAGCCAGAAGTGATCAGGTTTTTAACAATCCTGGCTTTGAAACCGTGTTAGATGTTGACTATGAGGATGAACTGGATCTGTTGGTAGTTCTTCGGTCAAATGACTGCGAGGACACTCCCTGTGGTATTATTGGATTGTACGACAATCAGACAGGGTGTCTTATACATGACACTGTCATTGAGAACTGGATTCAAGATGCAGATCATTCGATAATGATGGAAAAAGATACTATTGTTCACATCATGAAAGACTGCAATAGGAAATACTCCTGTAGCATATACCGACTTAAACCATGATAGTTGTAAATTACCATGATTGGT
This sequence comes from Montipora capitata, assembly GCA_949126865.1. NCBI lineage: Eukaryota > Metazoa > Cnidaria > Anthozoa > Scleractinia > Acroporidae > Montipora > Montipora capitata. The sequence continues at coordinate 54,247,071 of OX421445.1, forward strand.
TATGTCAGTTGAATAAAGACCAACATGTTTTAAAATTCATGTGCAGTAAAAGGAATAGTGGGCAGCAGAACAAGGGGGGATGGGGGGGCTCAAACAGACATATTAGAACTTTTCAGATGATTGGGGCATGCCTAAAAAACATCTCCAAGCCTCTAGGGTCTTCTAGGATAGTAAAAAAATTTCTAGTTTCTAAAGAAACTGTGTTGCTGCATAGGTGGGAGAGTGAAACAGGAAAATTTGGTTTTATCAAACTTGTTGATAAAGGTCGAATTACCACCATGAACGATTTGGAAAACTGACGTTTCGAGCGTTAGCCCTTCGCCAGAGCAAATGGCGAAGGGCTAACGCTCGAAACATCAGCAATGGATGAGTGCTTCCGACACCTATTGAGTCATCCAATCTAGTAGAGAAGTGTCTTTTTCCAGTGATTACATCTTTTGTCTTGGAACAAGTGAGGCATGGCTTCTGTGGAAGGGTATGTCAACACCAGGACAAGTTCCTTAATCTTATACCATGTCTAACAGCACCCTGCGAGCAGAGCCTCTTCAAAACTGTGAAGAGAGCGAGAGTTAAGAAAGGCTCTGCTGGCAGGGTGGTCTAACAGAAGACAAACCTGCAAAATCATGTGCGCAGTTAACCTTGGGAATTAGGTAATGCGCATCCTGATTCACTCAAAACTTCATTTCTGTAACATACACAGAAATAACTGTGAGACAACAAAGAAATCCTATAAGAGCCACAAAATTTGATATGGTTTCTGACATTGCAGAATGGTACTTGTGTGCAATGCGGCCAAACCGGAATGTTGGTTTTTGCAAAGATCATGATTTCAAGCTCAAACAGTCCTTTTATTTATTTTAAATATTTCTCAACTTTCATATTGGGGGGGGGGGGGGGGGGGGTGGGGGTTGCAAGAATGGTGCAGTGGTGAGAGCACTCGCCTCCCACTAATGTGGCCGGGGTTCAATTCCCAGACCCGGCATCAGATGTGGTTTGAGTTAGTTAGTTCTCTACTCTGCACTGAGAGGTTTTTCTCTGGGTACTCTAGTTTTCCCCTCTTGAAAAACCAACATTTGATTTGATTTGCATTAATTTGTTGATTTCAGTTTACAGTGTCCCCAAACTTCAGCGCTAGAAGACTAGACACTCAAATAAAGTTTCAGAGTGGGTGCCTTTTTAGTGGTTTTGATAAAGTCGAAGCCTGTGGGCAAGCTCTCAGTTTCTGGATGCAGAGTGAATGAATAGTGAAATACCGTACCATCCTAAAGCCACTCATGACAACCGCGGCGTCCTCCTTCTGGCACCCCAACGTGCATAAAACCTCCCCTCTCTGATCACTGGAGCCTTGGATCTTATGTCTGGAGATTTTCATACACTCTTGGGTTTAGATATTTCATGCAGGTAAGAGACCCAGGTTTGAAAATTAAGGAGTAATTTGTCACCCATGATATTAGTAGCTAATCAAATTGTATGCTCGTGAAATTAGGAATAATTTCACTTGAGTTTTGTCCAAAATCAAATTATTTCCCTCGCCTAAAGACTCAGGAAAATTATTCCCTAATTTCACTGGTCACCATTTGATTGCCCATGCATATTATACATACATACTCACTCAGTGATCTTGGTCTTTCAAGCAATCTGATTGGTTCACTATCTCGGAGTAATTGAGCATTATTCACTCCCTAAAGGCTGGTTTATACTTACGACGCAAGCATAAGCATATGCCTGAAGGGGGTAGTTTCTAAAGAAAATTTGGTGCTGCGTCGGTGGGGAACTAGTTTGTATAAGCACATGCAGGCGCATTAACTTGTTGTTAATTAGTGTCTTATGTTCTAATGAAAGGTACCAATTATCAAAACGCTACTGCGTCTGCGTTTGTTGCTTGTGCTTATGCTTGCGTTAAATGCTTGCATCGTACGTGTAAACCAGCCTTAGGAGTCAATAATGCGTGATCCAAGCACAGGCCGACAACCCTAAAAATGCGAGAGCGTGTGACGTCACGTTTTTTTGAGACACTTGTAACGGCCGATTCAACTGATCAAGGAAAATGTTCCATAAAAACTTTAAATCGCGATGTATCTTTAGAAAATTCATTTTATGGACAGCCAGATAAATAAAGTTCTCGGAGTGATTTCCGTACAGGTCCCTACTTCATTATGCATGCAGCATAAATTAATTATGCATTCGCGCTATTGTTTTGTAGAACAATACGTATACCCAAGGGAATCGAATTCATACATGGCTAATCTGTACTTACGGGATGAATAAAAATGGATCTCAAATTCTCTCTCCCTTTCTATCCTCCCTCTCTATGTTCTTTGCCCGCATCGGTCTCACCATTGTTTCTTTTTGTCCCAGCTTTCTAGCCCTTAGTCTTGTCCTTTTTGTCAGACCCTGCTCGGCTTTTTCTGCCCTTTTATATATGTCAATCGCAGCTTGCCTTGAACTCCGACTCTCTTGACAACTGAGCTAACGTGTCAAGTTGCTAATTCACACCTTAAAAATGATATTTATTTTGAATTCTGGTTGATTATTTACATAAAAATGATAAGTAATTATATACACGTGCCGTGCCGAGCACCTACAATCGAATCTACAACTAGTAGGTTACCGTTCAGAGATCCCTGTTTTGCTACTCTTGAAACAACCCCACTCCTTTAATAATGCTAACCGTAACCCTAATTACGACTAAAGACACTGTTTAGGCTTAAGGTTCAGGGGCACCCAACGAATCTGTTCCTCACATTATCTGTTCCCCAGAGGAGTCTTGCTGGCTGGCAAAAATACAGGTGTTTCGATGAGTTGGCTGGGAAATTTTGTTATTGATAGAGGTTTTGCCTGGGAATTACTGACTTTTTCTAGCATTTCAACCCGAGCTGGCTGTAGAAACTCTGAAGACTGAGGACAACAACAAAAAAAAAAAAGGACCCCTTCCCTCTTCCAGAGAGTCGTCACAAACATACGACGGCTGGTCAGAGTGATTGCACTTGCGGAAAAAACCCTGTTTTGTCCCGGTTTTGTCGCTTTTGTTCGGTCGTTTTGGATCGAGGGATTTGAAAGCGCGCGGAATTCCTGGCTGGGAAATAAATTTGATCAGCTGGCTGGCAAACCAACCAATTTTATCCAGCTGGCTGGGAAATTTCTTGTGTCGTGCTGGGAAAAAGGAACAGATAATATTTTCCCAGCAACACTGAAAAACACCTGAAAATGCCTTAATAACATTTATTTTCATTAACTGGGGTATAATAATACATTTTACAACAAATTGGTCGTTGGGTGCCCCTGAAGGTTAGTCCCAGTGATAGTTTTAGGCTTATCCAGTATTGCCGTGATCGGTGACCTGCTTTTCCTTCATGCCCCGTGCTGCACACTTATAGAAGATTGTATCACGCTTCCAATCTGATTGGTGCATCCTTCATGGGAACTGACCTTTCATGCACGAGTTCATTGCAATAATAATCGTTTCACGTTTCCCTTCTTTTGAAGCAAACTTGTGTCTTCGTAAAAATTAAAATGGCTACCGAAGTAATAGAGTCAGCAAAGTGAGATTTGAACATTTCTGTGAATTGTCTCTGCTTCAGTATAGCCGATCCCGAGCGGTGCATAGAGAGGTGCAATGAACACAATTTACTTTCGTTGTGTCCATGAAATGTCCAAAACCTGTGTGCAAACGCGGTCAGTTGGCAAAGACAAAGTGCATCGGGAGATGGATTTGTTTCGCGCTGCTCAAGAAAAAACTACAATGGATAACCTTCAATCTGCCAGAACTCATGATTTTCTGGCAGCAAGCTTTCCTTGAAAAAATTTTTGCCATAGAAGCCTGTGGCCGGAAGGTTTAAGATTGCCTACAAGACGAGCAGGGCTAACATCATCTCACAGTTAACGATCGCTTAAACTTCGTCGACCCGAACAAACGAGCCTTTACTGAGCAGGGCATTGAAAAGACATGATGATGGGGAGTCAAACGAATTATGTCTCTTATAGGAACATCCATGGATCACTACCAAAGTTACACACTTAGAAGCATCATTGAGCATATTGCCGATCTCTACAAAGAGCGCTAAACGAAAAAGCGCACTAAATGCACCGTTCGTGATCCTGAAATGGCCGGGCCTTATACAGGAAAGGAAGAAAACATACACTTTGCAGTGTCTCGGCGAATTCGCAAACAGAAAGAAAGATCAACTTCACGAAAAATAGAGCAGGTAGCAATTTAAATTTTTAATAACGGTACTTTTATTTGGTCTGTTTGTTATGTATGAGAATCTGAACCCGATTACGACGATTGCCTGAAACTCCAGTTCTTTCGCTTATTCTGCATAAAAAAATGGCTAAAATTGCAGGAGAAGTTCCAAAATTGCAGGAAAAAAGTTCAGTTTTCCGTAATTCAGTCAGAAGTTCAACCGGTTTTTTAAAGTCCATATAAAACTCAAAGAAGGAAGAACAAAGCGCCACAGTCCCAAAGGACGTCTTTTGTTATCACTATTGTTTTCTTGAAAAAAAGAAGCGTATGCATAATGAGTAGGGACCTGTGCGGAAATCTTGCGAAGTTCTCTCACCCTTTATTTTCTGCGTTTTCCTGAGTGATTTGATGGGTTTTTGGAACGCTTCGATTTCCCCTTCAGGTCCGACGCGTCGTTACGAAACGAGGACGACGACGCGGGCTACGAGGACTTCATTTTAAAATACGAGTTCGCGTTATTCATATCACTACGAAACTATTTCATGTCGTTTCGCGTTAAAAATTTGTAGTAACTGTTGAGGAATTAAACTGGTATGAGTGGGTTGGAAGCGTACAGAGAGAACTGAAAATTAATCGTCATGTGCTAACGTCCTCCACAGAACCTTGAATTTGGTCATTTCACGTCGTCATTTAGGAGACGACGGCAAAGAAATGTACCAAAATGTAAAACGCACGTGCAGAGCCATTGTTTTTGCTCACTAAACCTATTGTTTTGTAGCGTCGTCTTTGCAGTCGGCGTCGTCGTTTCGTAAGCTCCCTAATATAAAATTTATATACAAGGCATGCAGTTTCCAAGACCGCTCAAGGCCGAGAACCTCCAGAAATTAGCCGAATTTTTCCCACTTCCAAAGGTCGCTCCCAGACTTGGGCACGTAAAAATTCGATAATTTTTCTAGCATCCTGCCAAAAATAATCATATTTACACGGCTCTGCAACCTCAAAATCTTCCTCGATTTTCAAGCTTCGCTCAGGGTTTTTACTATCGTTATATGATCGGGACAGGAGTCATTGCGCATACGTTCTGCGCATCTCGAGGTACTCAGATTTCCTATTGCTGGTGCTTATTATAATACATGGATATTTTTGTGCGGTTCAAAACTATGCGGAGAAAGCAAAACTTAGCAAGTGATCTTGGTATCCAAAAAGAAAATTGGGGGTAACCACGCATTTTTCAGAGATAATTGAGCTTCAATTTGGAAAAGAACGCCATACATTGCTTTGTATTTTTTAAAACTTTTGCAAATATTGTTGATGAAATATCTTCGAAAAATGCGTGGTTACCCCCAATTTTCTTTTTGGATTTCAGTAACACTTGTCATGATCTGCTTTTCCCGCATATTCAGTAAACCCACGCAAAAGTACCTGCGAATTAGTAGGCACCCTCCTTAACCAATCAAAAAGCACAGATTAATAATTTTTTCTCTCTTGGGAGAAATCTGAAACCAATACCGAAAGTATCCTAAACATGCATAAAAGCTAACCTTGAGCCAAAAAACTTTTGTTTAGGCCTAATTAGACCCATGGTTAGCTTTCATAAATGTTTAGGATACTCTCTGCATTGGTAAAACATGACCTGTGAAAAACACCAGCCGTTTAGGACGTTTGAGCGGGGCCGTTGACAGTGACATGTTTTAACAAGCTGCCTTTCGATTTAGATTGTTGATGTGCTTGCTGGTTTGTGACGAGTATTTTGACGAAGGCTATTTGGATTTGCCATGTTTGAAGCTTCTGTTAACACTTTTCGCGCATGCTTTTAACCGCTTGCACGTTTTCCACGCATGAATTGAGATATCAATTAATCGACTTTGAATGGTTTTCTTCTGCAAATGTTTAGATCACATACCAAAACATACCAAAACAATTATTCTTTTCAATTTCGGTAAATAGCGGCATAATATTTACCTCGCCCGGTAAATATTCTGCCGCTATTCACCTCGATTTCAAAGATTTCAGCATTTAACATATATATGGGTTATTGTCGACCAAGCGTGAGGTTACGATGGCTGGATATTGGCCAAGTTCTTTTTTTGCGTGTTTATTCGTCTCGGTCCATAAACACGCAAAAAAAGGACTTGTTCAATATCCAGCCATATTGACTAAACAAGCTTGGTCAATAAAGCATTTATTATATGGGATGAAACACCACAAAGTGATCTTTGATCTTGCGGGACCACGCGAGAAATCCCGAGAATGGGAAACTAGTTGCTTGGCGGCGACGTGCGAAACGATGACTGAAGGTTTCCATGGCATTTCACGCTGGTTAACATCAACCATGCTTGCGAGTAATGGTTAGCAAACCCTCCCCCCCCCCCCCCCTCCGGTTTTACGGTTGTCGCAGCCTCGAATCCCGGCTAGGAGTTCTTTCGCCCGTCGTTTGTTAAAGAATCGTTCGTTTTGCAGTAACCCTGGGAAGATCCCTGATTACACAATCGATCATTCAACTTTGAATCCACTTCCTTTACAACTATTGGGAGGAGTCTCTACCGCTTTCGATTTTTATTTTAAACATTACTCAGTAAAATTGACCTTTAACTGGTAGCGGCAGTTGTGGCCGAGTTTTTTTCGCAATAAATGCAGGCAAATTTTTCCAGGAAACATCGATATTCGACTCGCACTTTCCACCTTTCCACCATGAGACCAATGTATGTAGTTCACTGGAACTTTCCACGAACGGTTCTAGAAATAGCACGCGTAAACTGTTTTCATACGCCATTTCTTTGCCAATAAATGACATGTTTTCTTCGTGGAAATAAATTTAAAACAAAGATTTCCAATCTGTGGAAGGCTACAGAAGGGTTGTACCTGACTTACGTATACGAAACAAATGCTGTGTGTATTAATAAACGTAACAGGGCATGAAACTCGATATGGGATCAATAAGCGTCATGCGTTTGATTTTAAAAGCGGATCGAATTAATGGCCGAAGTTTACCTTCACTTTCGACGTATTTGCGTTGGATGTACGTTATTTCAGGTAAGGTACCATTTTCAAAAGATAATTGAACGCGAAGGCAAAGTTTCATGTCGCCAATTCGTGATGTCTAGAATCCTCCACGCATTTCGCGCCAAGTGCAAATTTACTTCCGGTATGTAAATTGTATGTGTTGAATGTGATACACGTTCTTTGAAAGTCCGCCTCAGTTATTTTAGAGTTAATCCCTGAAAATCGCTCAATTTCTTTGACCCTTTTAACTTCCTAAATTGCTTACTATGCCTTTCTGTTCGCAGGCTCGTACTTCCGTCACGTCTGTTAAAAATAATTTTGACGCCTAGATTCCTCTTGAAACACGTCATCACAACCTCGTTTACATATGGTGAAGTCACAGTTTTCGTAATTCAATAGGTTTTGTTGGTGGCACGGAGTCGTTTTTTCTATGGAGCCTGTTTAGATTAGAATTATTGTCCTTTGGTAAAGTGTTTACTGTCGAAAGCAATTATTCGAGTAATGACGCCTTAAGGAAGTATTTCACGAGGTGAGTTTGCTGTCTACGGTCGTTTCGTATGTGTATAGACCGATGTCGATGAAGAGATGATGTCATTTCCCTCATTACTGTTTAGATCGTTAACCTCCGGTAGAAAAACGTTCGTTTGATATTCAACTGACAAGGCTTTCTCATCTCTAAAATTCTGAGGTATTTCTTCCAGTTCAACAGCATGAGATCGGAAATATTTCTTCAGCTGCAAAGTTTGTAAAATACTTCACTCCCTGGGTTTGCTCGAAGTCATTGCTTTTGCGCTTCAACTCGAAGCGTGTTAAAATTTTTCGCTAAGCAATGTTTCAAAGTAATGTTTAATATTTCTTTCGCACATTTCATAGACCTTATAAAGAAAAAGATTTCTAGATCTTCGGGTTTCACCGAAAATTTCATGAATGTTTAAATTGCTGTGAGACGGAGTTTTAATTTTGGCAAAGCTCACCCGCATACATATACTGTCAGGCGTTACATAAAAGGGGTGAGTATTTTTCAATTTGGATTTCATCATCTACAATGCTAACAATGAACTATCATAAGACAGTTTTGATAAAATAAAATTAAATCCCTACTCAGCACCGAAACTACATTTATGCTTATTTATCATGGGTGTTTTTTTTTAAATTTTTATTCTTGATCAATGTACAGAGAGCATTGTTTAAAGTTACGTCCAGACTCGTGCCTTATATGTTTGTGTCATTATATTTATTCGTGCTTTGTTACTTTTTTTTGTCGAGAATAATGTACAGACATTTTCTCATCATAGCTATTCATATCATTATGAACTCGCTGTTGGTCATGATTGTTCCGCGGTCCGTTTCTTTGCTACATTCTTAGTTTATGTTATATTTATAGAAAATTGTATTGGCACATCACATGATAACAGAGACGTCTTGTGGCAAAACGAAAGAAAAAAAATGGCATAAGTTGAATGCGCAGACATCCCAGGAAATGTACATAACTTAGGGGATTAAAACTCTGTTTGAGAATTTCTGCTGAAAAAATGTGATTCCTCAGATGTCTCAGATTGGGAATATTTGTCCCAAGTCACCTTATTTATTTTAGCGTTAAGCGTTGAGTGAATTTCAAGAGTCCTTACTTGTATCTTAATATCCATTCTTAAAGATTTATCTGCTATTAGATGGTATGTCCTATGGGCCTTGAAGTGTTCTTCTTGTCTAATTTTTTTTCAGTTGAAACAATTTCCTAACAGCGTAATAATTTGTAGTAGTACTTGTCTTTTTGTTTAGCCTTACATGATTCACTCACTGGCTGTTTAGATATTCACTTCAAAATTTTAAATGATATCTGCTTTTTATTGCAATTATTTCTTCTGTTGGCATAGTTACCCATTTAAATTGTGCAGCGAATACAAAGATTATTGAAGGTACTTTTAATATCAATGGTCACTGCAAATTTTGTTACTTAAATAATATAACAAGTGGTTCCTTTTGTGCCAAAGATTTTGAATCTTTGTTCAGCCATTAGAATCTGACAGGAACAAAAAAAAGGGTAAACTGGGATTTAGACGTCTTGGAATGTTGCTCCAGGGAAGTATTGGTATACATACTAGCTAAGTCATGGTGAACATATATTAAACAGACAATATATGTTTGACTAATATAACAATAGACGTTAACTACACATCACAAAAGGAAAAAAAAAGCTGTTATAAATATGTCACAGTGCATACCTGGTAACCACCACCCACATGGATGTTTCTAAGAGCTGAGAAACTGAACTGCCAATTTCACCAGATGGAAGAACTGGTTTTTAACTAGTGACTTAAAATAAAACTAAAGGACCCCCTCAGGGAAGAGGAGGCTCTGAAAGGGGCGGGGATGCTCATCATCTCGCTTTCGGTTTTGGTCTCAAAATACCCAAGTGTAGAAAACTTTTTTGTGGCTTATTTTCCAAAATACTGTAAATGGCTGGATTTCTAGGTCAGTCTTTGTGAGATCTCTTTACCCAACTTTCATGGCTCAGTAATCTCTTGGCAAAATATGTAAAATTCTTGTTGTACTTAAAAGTGCAGATGATAATAACTTGACCATGCAGCTACCAGTTTATAACATTGGTCAATTTTTTACTGTCAAGGTTCATGGATCGTGCAGCAACAAGTGTTTTTTCTCTTTTAGTTTCTTCTGGCTACAGCTGCTATAAAATAGTGTGATTAGATAATGTAAGTGTTCTTTAAAAGATGTTAAGAATAAGATCAGAGAGGGTGAAGTAGACATTAGGACCAATATTTTTCTTGTATTCCCAACAATAATTATTATTATTATTGTACTTGGGAAACATGTCCAAAATTCTGAGAGTAACCAATAATATTACCAACATTTGCTTGGAACTAAATCCCCCTGTTAGGGTCACATGCGAACATAACAATGTGTCCCTTGTTAAATAGAATAATGATATATAAGTTTCTTAAATATAGATACACCAAAACAGCATTACCATGCATTGTAACTAAGCTCTTAAGGTCACCATCTGTCATCTGTGAGGTTCATTCTACATGTAGTCCTTTAGAACGCCCTCTCTATCCCCTAAGAACTCCGGATATCAGTGATGTCAGAGCTACATCAGTATGGATTTTTTTTACACCACTAAATATATTCCATTATTTTTATTCAGTCATAAGAAATAGGATTAAATAATAATCTAGTATTTTTAATTAGCCTTTAAAGTCTTACAAAATCCTTTTGATGCAACACTATGTCATTACTGTTAGACAGCCACTTCGGAATGTTGAATAATGATGATGTATTCGTATGCAAAACAATCTTGACCTGAAGCTTGCATATGTATTAAGAATTACAGTAAATTTTATGTGGTAGAAAAAGGGAGCATGTGATTAGCCAAATTCATTGCTAATTCTCATGTGAGCTTTAGATTTATTTCAATCGATGACTTTTAACACAAACCTAAAATTGCAATGGCTCACTATTTACTTTAGCAATGGGGTGAATATAGATTCATTACTCCTTTTAAAGAACAACATAGTTTATAATGTTGCTATGTAATGATTATACAAATGCAGCTTATGAAGGTAGTGTCTAATCTTGCAAACTCCACTCCTTAAAAATTAAAAAATCTTTCAATTAATAAGCAAAGGAAAAAAAACAGTTTTGGATACAACTTCATTTTCTTGGAATTGTATTATTACTGTTTTTCTGAGCTTTGAACTAGATGTTCAGGGTCAATACTGAACTACAAACTGTGTTACAATATGAATTAAGAACTTAATTGGTAAAATTTAAGCTTGGATACTTGAAAATAGATATTTCAGGTGACAGGGATTAATTTAGTCATATTTAAATAATGCCAACACCAAGTCACATACAATGATAGAAGACGCTAAGTATGTAAACTTGTACTGTTAAATTGAAACGGTGTTTACTTAAATAATTAATAATTGTTGAAAGCAAATGTTACATTAGGAATGTTAATGGCATATATGCGTCATTTGACTTTCGAATGCTTTTGGTATGATGTCATGTTTTAATACTTCTTTGATAATACATATGTTGAATATTAATATTGAAACCCATGGTACAATGTACCCATTAGCTTTGTTTTTAAATCATACAGCCATTAATATCAGCCGTTACTGTAGTGAACATTGAGAGTAAAAAAAGTGGTCATAAATTAACTCAGATATATGTTATTGAAAAAAAGGGTCAAAATAATACAATACAGGACTCATTCTTTCAAGAGTATTTTCATTTAATTTTGTCATACCTCAAACTTTTAGTTGGAATTTTCATGGTTGTATGTAAAAAATACCTGATATCAGTTCTATGTGTCATATTGCAGAGTGAGGTGTGAACACCGCCATATATTTGGCCAGAGGCTGTTAGATTCATGGCCCAGTAACCCCAGGGTGAAAAAGACACTGCATAAAAATAACTGGAATTAGACTGAGCTGTTCTGAAATTAAACGCAAAACAGAAAAGGGGCCGAGACTGTTCGTGACACAGCATGTCATGCCAAGATGTAGAACTGCCAAGTACCAATAACAAGCAAGTACAAGTGGATAACAGAAGTGATGTTATTAGCAAAAGAAAACAAAAGGAAAATTGTATCAACGACATGAAGATGCACAATTTTACTGAATGTTGCAGGTAAATATAGATTCTATTACATGTATTTCTTTGAGGTTTAAAAGTATCATTTATTGTGGAATAAGTGGATAGTTTACCTTTGTTACATTTAATAAGTCGATTGATACTATTTGCTTTGTGATTTGAGCTGCAATTGAAATATACCATAATTATGTGTTTGTGAAAATCAGCTATTTGTCATCTTCAATGTTGTTCAATGTTTATATTCAACTCTTTCTTCTTAGGGATTTTTTATTGATAGTTGAAATCATCAGGTATCAGTCAAAGAGAAATTAGGTGGTACTCTTTGGGTAAAAGCAGTATTATATTATTATGTTTGTGCAAGTCATTTTTGTTGCAGAAACTTAAGTTGCTTTTCAAGTAAAAACTTAAGTGTTAAAGTTTGGACAAGTTCAAAAGCCTCAAATTGGGACATCATGTTTACAATGTGCTGAAATTGCACTTGGTTTGCACATGCCAGTTTTTAGTAATTTGCAACTTTACCCTGGGGAGCAGGGCTGGTGCAGTGGTGAGAGCACTCACCTTCCACCAATGTGGCCCGGGATCGATTCCCGGATTCTACGCCATATGTGGGTTGAGTTTGTTGGTTCTCTACTCTGCTCCGAGCGGGTTTTTCCGCGGGTACTCCGGTTTTCCCCTCTCCTCAAAAACCAACATTTGCAGGTGTAGCTCAGTTGGCTAGTGCGCGGCTTTTAGAGCAAGACGTCCCCAGTTAAATCCTCGGTGACTTCAATGTCTGTTTCGACGTTCCTCTGATCCGTGTAGCTATAGCCTTAAATATCTGTGAAATGGAGCACTGACAGAGGGAGGGGGGTAAAAGGCGACCGTCGGCTTCCATTGATAGCAGTTTCATAACTGAATGAACTACCGACGTTAAATAAATTGACTTTACAAAAATTGCATGTGTATCTAGGATGTCCGCACAAATTGAGGATTTTTGGTTTGGTTTTTTAGTCATTTATACTCAAGTTTGACCAAAGTTTTGGGAGGGAAGCATTTGCAAGTGATCAAACAGTTGATATTAAAATTTATGGATACTTGTTATAATAACTTATCTTAAAGAAATAAATCCATGCAAGAGAATTTTAGAGGGGTTTTGGAGAATAAGGGGAAAAAGCTTGTTTAAAGTTTGGGAATTAGGAACAAAAATAGATCAATCCAAGGGAAAATAAAAAAGCTGGGGACAAGCTGGGAATTCAGGCCAACTTTGAAGTGGTCAGTATAAAATACCAACTGCAGACAAGGCTCCAGGACAATGATGTTCAAAATCTGTTTAACCCTAATCCCAGGTTAAGAATTAAACAAGGAGTTTATTTCTCTACTCCCAAATGTTGTTCAACGCTGATATTCGGCAAAATTTTACATTACAGGAAGCCAATCTTGAAAAACAAAAATGAGCAAGAGGAACGTCACCAAAAAGTTGAAAAAATTAATATGGACCAAAATTTCCGCTAATCCTGGATTAAGTTAATCGGCTTTCAATCAACCGGGCTTTGTTGTTCAAAGACTGGATGACTTTAACCGGTAGATAGATCACTAACTGACAGTGTCAATCTGTGCAAAGATTTCAGTATTTGCTCAAGTAACCATAAATATGCACTCTCTGAACACATATAAATATAGGTGGGAACAAAAGCTTTGGCCAACGTTAACGTGAAGTATATTTTATACTCTGGATTGTGACTTATTCACTGGATAAAGTAATCCAGCCTTTTAAACAACTCAGAGGCCGGGGATAAAATGTGTGCAGCAGCGAAAAAACCCATTTTATCCTTTATTAGTATAAATACACAGGTGATTATACAAAATCGCGCCCTCTCATTGGCTCGCTCTCTCAGATTATCAGCCGATAATCACCTCGACGGACAAAATGGCTGCCAGTAGTCGTTTTGCCACTGTAAGTGAAGATGATTTCGCGTTGAAATTTTTTTTTCTCTTTTTGAAAAAATCACCAGTGTATTTATACTAAAACAATTATTCGCCTCAGGCTCAGTGATTATAGGTGAATATTCACCTCGACTTCGTCTCGGTGAATATTCACCGATATTTTTTTTTTAAGCCTAACCTTGTCATAGGTCGAGGGTTTGGGTTTTTTCTGCAGTCTGTAGTAGGCATGTTACACTGACCGATTTTGAAAGGGAAGTTTACAGGCGCTTTGCTAACAGGTCAGGTATAGCTCCAGCTTCTAGCGACGACTGATCCCTCGCATTTTTTATTCACTCTGGTCTTATTGAAAGGATCTGGTCAAAAAATGTATAAAGAAATTTAAAATAATTTAATTAATATATAGAGGACATTTAGTGTCAGTTCCCAGGTATCTCTATGAAAGGCACGCGATAATGAAAGTTTCTTTATATTTTTCATATAGGATGTGGATGTGCTCGCACTGCAGCAAGAGCTTCGCGTCCTCGCGGGCCCTGAAGATCCACGAAGTGAAACAACACGAAAACGCCACGCGCCATGTGCTTAAATGTGGCACGTGCCAAGAGGAATTTGAGCACGCGAATCTTCTACACATCCACATGCGAGTTCATCACAATGTCAAGGTGCGCTGTCCACGCTGTAAAGACATTTTCGAGCATCCTAGCGGTTTGAAGCTCCATATCAAGGCGCATCATTCGGAACCAGTGTGTGTTGCTTGTGGGCTGAAGTTCGATCACGATAAGCTGCTTCGCCTTCACATGGAACATTATCATAAGATTAACGGCAAGGGCGTGAAACAGAATGCGAACAGGAAAGGAGCGAAGGTTATTGTGCAAATGAATCCAACAAATGATGCAGTGACAGGAGAGGCGTGCGCGGATGGTGAGCATGAAGATAATGGGATCGCACCAAGACAGAGTCCTGGGCAAATGAATGGAACGGCGTCAAGTGGATGGGAGTTTCATCAAGTGAATGACTTTGATGAGGAGGCGATGTCAAATGACAGCAGTGATTCAAGAGAGAATGGTAGCACAGACGGCGAGGCAGGGGACGTAGACGTCGACCAAGGTAGCGACAGTGAAGCTGCTGAAATAGACAACACTAGAGAACAACACGATTTTCCCTTGGCAGCGGGGATGAGTGAATCTGAGAGCTCCTTGGTGAGGGTGGATAGCAACTGTTGTGAGGGAGTGGCTAGAGGAATGGACCTGAAAAGAGCGAGTCCTGGATATAGAGCAAATAACGGCTGTCAGGAAGGTGTGGTTAGAGCAATGGATGAAAAATCAGGAATTTCAGGATTAGTGGTACAAAGCAACAGTCATGAAGGGGTTGTTAGAGAGATGGACCAAAAATCAAGCAGCTCAGGATTTAGGACGGAATGCGAAGGAGTCTGTAAGAGCTCGGAATTAAGAACGGAAACCGAGTACAGCGAAGGAGATGTCACAGAAAAGGAGCCGAACTTGTCCCCATCATTTGTTGAACGTAAGGACGTTCCAAATCAACAACAGCGTTCTTCTGTCATTGTTACCACCGGCCGCGTCTCTCCAGTTTCACCACCGCGACAATACCTAAAGCAAATAGCGGAAAAACCCGAGCAAGCTTTCAAAGAATCAGCGACTGCTACTGCATCTCCTCCCGACTGGGATCGTGCTAGTCCAAATTGTAGCCCTCATTCCCTCGCGGCATCTTATACGGGATCCTTTCCTGGGTCTCCTGCGTCCGCAACATCAGAGGGCGAGAACGGCGACTCGGAGTCCACTAGTCACAAATCGCTCGCGGCAAAGCGCGTCACTTTACGGTGTAATCGATGCCAGGAAGAATTTGTGTCTAAAATGGAGTACCTTCATCACTTGATTTCGCACCAAAAGGCAGATGTTAGCACGACGCAAAGTGAGTTCAATCCAGAAAATGACACTATTCAAAAGCTAAAATCGAGTTTAAGAATTAAGATGGAAGCGAGGCGAAGGGATAGCCTGACTGATGATGGCAATCAAGGATTTAACACCGAGAAAAACGCTTGTGGTGAAACAAATAACTCGATGTCCGGCAATCATACGTTGGGTGCATGGAATCAAACCAGTCTTCGCATCGGTACAGAAGATCCGTCGCGTAGTTTTACCCTGGCATGCACGCTATGTAGCAAGGAATTCCCTGACATGGGAGAACTAAAAGCTCACATGGAAAGTCGACACAAGAAACCTCGGTGCATAGAGTGTGGACTGAAATTTGACCACAAGAACTTGTTGAAGATTCACATGAACTCCTATCACAGCTCCTTAGAGATGCTGCAATGCTACCATTGCAGCAAATCGTTTGCAAACCGTTCGGAATTCGTTACCCATGTCACCTCCCACGAAACTTCTCTCGGTAAAACGATGGAAATCCGAGGCGGGCATAAACCTCTCCGACGAATATCGAGCGCTCCTATTGGGGGTCAAAGTCAAAATCGCATTTCCTCCGAAAAGCAGTTGTTTCTAAGAGATAATCAGAACGATGTTTTGAGTCACGGAAGTGATGCAAAGAATCGAGTGAACGAGAAGCCAACTTTGATCCGCTCTAATCATTTCAAGAGCCCATTTGATCATTTGCAAACTTACTGTGAGCAGCGGTTTTCACCGTTTGGTGTATTACGGCAACGTCGAGAAGAACCGCAAGAGTGGTTTAGCAAAGAGAGTGCTAACGTCTTGGTAGGCCCCGAGGCAAGGACGAGGATTTTTCTACCGAAACGTCACGGAGCAATCGAACCAGATCCTCAACTTGTAAGCGGTCAAAAACAGAGAGAGGCGGAAGATTTGACAAGACATTCGCCTGCGGGAAGTGAATCAGACCGTGACTCTTTCACCAAGAGGTTGACGACTAGGTTGGAAGCCGTTAAGCATCCATTGTCAGCATTTACCGCTTACGAGAGAACTGATTGTCCGAACGAACTTTCGAAGCACATGTCACAAGGAAGGGCAAGGATAGAGCGCGAAGCTCTTCCCCTTTGTAGACCACCACCGCTTATTCCTGTTGTTCACCCGAGACTTTCTGGAGGATTCACTCGACAATCGGGAACTGCTGTTTTGAGAGCACATCAACCCGTCACAAGGACAGCATCAGCAAACTCAGCGCTGAGTAATCCAAGAGTTCTGCCTTATCCCGCCCTCTCCTCTCTCAAGTTGCACCGAGCAGTTCGTGGAGGCCCGGTACGGGAATCCACTCGGGAAGTCCCTCGAGAACCCCGGGAGAAGCGCCCTCAAGAGCCTGCCACTCGTGAGAACATTAACAACATCACCAAAGAGGCCCTTCTCAATTCGTTGTCCTTGAAAAGGAGAGCAAGTGCCCCAGAACTTGGGACTCTTGCAAGACCGCTTGCAGAGCCCCAGCGCTCAGTGGTGCCTGAATCATCGACACTAAAAAACGTTCTTAGTGATAGTGGCCATACATCTGAGAACAGTGAAAGCACACTAGCTTCACCTCCTCGTCAACCCAACGAGAGTTATCAACCAAGGCGTAAACACCAGCATGATTTTACGTGTCATCACTGCGGAATTTCTTTTGGTCACAAGAAACTGCTTAAGATTCACTTGGATTGCTATCACGGATCAGCCCAAGATCTTCAGTGTCTTCGCTGTGAAAAGAACTTCCCCAGTCGTTCAGAGTTTCTTGAACATTTGATGTCCCACGAAGGCGGTGACGAATTATTAGCGTTTCAAAGAAAACGCTTAAGGTTGGATCGACGAGCTTCACTACCCCACGGAGAGACCGTTATTCGGCGCGAACTTAATATGAACGTCTTTCAAACAACTTCCTTTCCTAAAGAAAAAGCCGAACAGCGAGGTCGTGAACTTGCGAATCATCAAGGAAGATTTCAACATCCCTTAAAAGGGGAATTAAGCCAGCGGGAAGATGAAAAAACCCATGAGTATTCTCACCCCGAGAACACAGACGTGAAGCGAGAATGTGAAATCTCCGGGGTCAAGTCTAACACTGAGAAGAATAACGAGGACGATGGCGCGAACTTTTGC
>OX421445.1:54272339-54279839 GCA_949126865.1 Montipora capitata
TTTTTTGGACTGTTGAAAAAAAAAAGTTTGATTGCAAACATCACGTCCTCCAGTTTAAAATTGCGGGAGAGAAAGTTTCATTTAAAATAAATAAGGTTTGTGACCGCTTCGCGGCTCGGTAAATATCCAACATTAGCCAGCACAACTTCAGTGAATAGTTGCTAATTATCCAACACCAATTCCATTTCTGCTAAATGGAGGTTTATCCGGAGGAATGCGGTGTGCACCCTTCAAAACACCAGGAGCAGCGATAAACAAGACATCGAAATGACGCTTTGATTGAGTTAATTCTAAAGTTGTAATGCACAAGAAGTAGGGTCTAGCATTGATCTTCACGATCTAATTCTGAGCACTTCTTTCTTGTAAGTGGAAACCACTATTGACAGTTATGGATGCTGGTTAACGTAAACTGAAAATTTCATATTCTTTTAACTTTATCTCGCAAACAGATAGTATCCTTTAAATCCGTGTTTGACGCATCACTAGCTCATTTGGTGCTTTCCTTTAGTTTTTTCTTCGAAGTGTGAAGTTAGACGAAATTCATGTAATATTGGGGAGTTTAAGCACGCGACGTTTTTAAACTGCGGAAGTCAACCGGAAGTGAACTGTTTTCCCTTTTAACTTGTCTTGTCACTACCACCTTTTACATTGCTAAGTACCTTTCCTCCATTAGAGATGATTAGGTTAAAAATATGGGAGACACTACTGTCCTGGCATACGAAATGTTCATTTCCGGTTACCGTCCACGGCTCAAGAACGTCGCGCGCTTTAACTCCCTGTTAACTGAATCGAAAACCTGTTTAAATGAATCTATTTTTTAAAATACGACCCCACCTCTGCCTTATCTCTCAGACCAATCGGGAGGTGTAATCTTCCGAATAAAGGACGATGAAATGAGTTTGGGCCAACTTCGAGCAAACGGCTTAGAAACTTTGAGCAGACTCGATTTTCATGAAGAGGTAAGTTACTCATTGATAAATATTGGTTTCTTCACGTTAAGTGTTGACGTACAGCATTTTCGCACGAGTAGGCTGTTATAAGATAAAGTTGGCCGCAAAGGCGAATAACTAAGCAAACCATTCCTCAAACGACCAGTCACTTCCCTTTCACTTCACGTGACACGAGATAAGTAGGATCTTGCCTCTCCCATACAAGTCCTATGAGTCAACCTTTGCGCGCGTATCTTTCTATTTTTAGAACGCCACGAGTACGCACTCTTTAGAATGGCCGATCGGAATAAAGTTATTGTAAAACGAAGACAAAAATAGCAAGAACAATGCATGAAATTTGTGCAAATTGATGTAAACGTGAGTCTCCTGCTGAAGGGTTAGTTCTAAAAATGGAAAGATAAGCGCAAATGTTGACTCGCGGATATAGTGCATAGGGAACCTCCTGGTCACGGACTCCTGTTTTAACTCAGTAGGGAATTCAGATCAAGTAGAATAGGTTCACTCAGACGATTTACTGAGTCGAAACAGAAATATGCGCTTTTTGAGAAAACCAACATCCATGACAGAAATGAGAAGAGCTGCGTTAATGAAATTTTCGAATCATTTTTAACAAGGAAGTATTCAAAGAGAGTGATATTCGTCGAAATAATTGAACGCTAACCGTTTTGACAACAGTGCTAGAGACTAGATAATGTAGAGAAGCCATAAGCTCCAACATACTAAGTGTTGTTGAGCTGCAACGCTACTCTTATTGGGGAATATACAATTCAAGGTTCCCTTTACAAAGGCGCGTTTTTCCTATGGTCCAAGCGATGTGCATATTACAACGTGTTATTTTCAGAATATGTCCAAAATTCTTTAGACAAAACTCGTATGCAACTCTTTCCATATTTTATATAGTTAAGCTGTAACAGAGTAAAACGCAGGGGGACCTTTCCCTGTTGCGGCCATTTTTCTTTAATGTCTCATGCCATTGGTCGTCTCGGTCTTTCAAATTTAGCGCCATTGCACCCGTGAATATCCCGGATGTGTCACACAATTTTGCGCGATGGCCAGTCAAAGTTTACCGATGCCCCGCCCATTTTCCTTCCCAGTTCCTGCTCGGATTGCTTTGCTTGCCCATTTGTTCCCTTCTTATCACCACTCTACATTAAGGCAATACCCGAGTTTGTTTATTGTGTTTCCTTATGTGTAATCAACTCTATCATCTACGAGTTAGCAAGCGTTCCCACTCTCTGAATACCATAGTCACAACAAACTTACCTTTTCGTTTGCAAGATGTAAGATGCACACAAAAGCAATGGAAACTGACAGATTCTTCGACATGTTCTTGGACAGTTTTCCAGGAAGTTGAGCGTAAAGGTCTTTGAATGACTGGGTTTGCATTACCCTGCTTTCATCCTTTTGTCTACTGTCCGCGGGATCTGGTGGAGCATTTTCCTGCGTGGAAAAATACCAAAGCACAGATGTCCAATGCCATGTGATGTTACCGTTAATTCTTTTTGATCATTGCCGATAAGGAAAATCGTGTAGATTTACGAGTAGCAGGCGAATCAATCCACAGTAAAACAGAAACAAGTCCTGCATCTGCATGGAGACTGAATATCAGTCAACAAGCGCGTAAATAATTGGAATGTTATACAAACCTTGTCTTCCAGGGAACCTTGAGTGAGAATTCCCCACATGGCGGTCTTCAGTCTCTTCACATCCATCTTTTTCGCAGTTTTAGCATAACCAATGTCAATTTTCTGAACCTGTGAGAAATTAAATGAAACGGAATAAAAAACAATAAGGGGAAAATGGGCGCATGCGTATTGTTTACGTAAATTTTCAAAGGTGGGACAAACCTTATTCGGTTGAGCGACCAAGCCATCGCCCGCGAACATGGTTAGATCCACCCCACTCTCGTTCGTGAAACTGAGGCCCTGGGAAGAGTCGGCTAAAGTCGTGTCTTGGGATAAAGGAAATTCCGCTTGCGTAATATCCTGGCCGGGAAGTGCGTTTCCAAAGTCAACACCATCGAACCCTCCATCGTCATCATCGTCACCACAATCCTGTCAAAATGGATGCATTTGACACTTTCAAAATGAGGATAAATGTAATTTAGGAAAAGTTAAAACCAAGCCAGCAGTTTTGCCTAGGATATTTGGGGTCTCCAGAGAGGTTTGCAGGACATTGCCATGTGTTTTGGTTCGAGATGCTTTTTCGCTTGCTTTCTTCTTTTCCTCCCTCCCTCCCATTTTTGGTGGTAAGAATACATTCCACACACTGGGTTTTCTCAGTGATGTGTTGGCAGGTGCCTGGGAGGTGGACTGTGGCTCGGCTGTCATGGTGACCTGCTTGCTGCTGAGGAAACTGCTGCCTCCTCTCTTGAGACCTTTTCAGCACCTACCGTCCAATAAACTGACGTCGTGTTCTAACTAAAGCTAAACAACTTGACTGATATTTGAAACAACTGAAAGAGCTTCATCTATAGGAACTATTTTGAATCTGTCAAAACAAGGTAGCCATTTTAATGACATGTCAAGCTGCAAAAGATGGTGGCTCTTAGTTTCGAATCTTCGTATGTAATCGACGAGTGACCATTCAAATGAACCGCGCGGAACTTTCCTATGGCCCTGTCTATTGATTATCTGGTTGCTCTAGAGGAAGTGCAATCCTTAGATTCTGTGAAAACTGGTGGATACTACAAACGAATAATTGAAAGCTCCACCTCCCCGAGACCCATCAAGTAAAAACCAGAAAATATATCTTTACCGTGCCACGGAACGAAGAACAGTGATATAAATTTTTGCGCAAAATCGTGCATGGCAATGGACACTCCAAGTAATGCATTCCTGCTTTTGAGAAACCCACAGCAATCGACTCAATGGGTAATTTCCCACATAACTTCCGCATTTTTTTTCTTAAAAGCAGTCTTCTCTAGGAAACCAAATGCGCCCTTTGCAGCTGGCGATCACATGGTACAAAAGCCGCTAAACTGGAGAGCAAATTGCTCACTGGGACATCTAAAACAAAGCATCTTAATTTAAATTTTCTGCTTTAAATATCCCAGTGCGCAATAGACCTTATTCACGATGGCCACCATTTTGGATTCGCTATTATCATGCAAATTGGCTACACACTTCTGAGGGGGCAAACAACACAAGTTCAAGAGGTTATAGCAAACATCTTAGCCACACATATGATTTATTTCACGTTCATTAAATTTTTAGTAAAATAGAATGATTACACAAGTTACTTCGATGTTTTTTTAGTAAAAAATGAGCAGATAACGAAGTAGAAAGTCAAAATGTCAAAGGCAATCAAAAGATTTAAAATTATTATAAAAGGTACTTAATTCTAAATTCTAAAACGTACTTTTAGTAATGTTATTTCAATATTTCGAGGAGCCGATTTTCCACTGTTTGTCTTTTTTCCAATAATTGCCCCCCAGCATAACACATGGCTAATTTGCATGACAATTTGAAAACCAACATGGTGGCTATCGTGAACTGATAAGGCCGTATATGCTCTCCAGTATGGCGGTTTTTGTACCATGTGATCGCCAGCTGCAAAGGGTGCATTATTAGCAATACACTGGAAAAAAATGTGTTTCAAGCCTCATGGAATTTCGTGCTGGGACTCGCCTGCAAAACGAGGCTAAAGTAAACTTTGAACTAACTTAGTACAGTTCCTACATTACGTGATTACCTGCAAGTCCGGACAGAAATTAACACAGTCGTTTGCATTCTCGTAGTTATACCAAGCAGAGCCTGGTGAGCAAAAACAAAAAAAATACACATTTTTTTTTAAAGTAAAGCCTGATAGAGCACTGCGGTGGTTTCGTTCTTTTATGTCGCTATGTTGGTGGACGAAAAACAAAAGATCTCTCATTAGCTCCTTTTGTTCGTGCACCAGCAATTGTACATTGCAGCATTGTTATCTGTCTCTCTAGAGATTGGTTGCAAACCACCTCTTAAATGTAAACGTTCATGCAATTAACAGACCGTCCTTAGGGCGAATGAATCAAACGATTGAAAGAATCTTAACTGGCTGGAGGCAGATCAGATGGATAACTAAACTTGCAGCCGAGAAGATGAACGGTGACCAGCCCGAAGAACTTCTGCTGATGGTAAGAGCAAGATTTCACCACCGGAAGTCAGGATTGTGAGCTGAAATGGGCTTCTAACATCCGGGCCCAACCCTAGCCTAAAATCTGTCCTCAGACGTAATCTATAACCCTTGCCCAACCAAACCTAACAGAGGAAAACCTTTTAAGGGTTTTTAGAAAATCGCAGATATGAACTTTGCTTAGGCAAAAACGAAGGGAAAACCTGAAAAATCCAGGTTTGAACGGGATTTGAAACAACGATATCTGCGATACCGGTGAAGTCCTCAACAAGTTGAGCAAATGGGCCAGTTTCGAATTCTCACGGATAGACTGGATCTAGCATGAGGGTAAGCGCTTTCCGAGCCAATGACCCAACACGCCGGTGCTTATACCCGGTTTCCGTAGCATTAAGCGACTAGGAGTATTTTTAACTCCCCCCTGGATGGGATGCTAGTCCATCGCAGGGTTACCCCCAGCATTACGCAGGTACCCATTTATACACCTGGGTGAAGAGAGGCACCGTGGGAGTAAGGTGTCTTGCCCAAGAACACAATACAATGTCCCCGGCCAGGACCCGAACCCGGACCACTCGCTCCGGAGTCGAGCACACTAACCATGAGGCCATCGCGCCTCCCATCATGAAATAGAGGCTAATGCGGGGGAAAATAATTTGCATATGAAAAGCGATTCCACCGCATTAGACTCCATTTCATACTCGATCCAATCCAACCGTTAGAATACGATACTGGCGAATAAGCAGAATACCAACAATCATGTCTCTTCATATTCAGATCCTCCAAGGGTTTATTACGTACTCAAGAAATAACCAGCGCCCAATTGGCTTGAAAGCGAGCACTGCACCTGTACCGTAGAGGTCATGGGTTGAAATCCCATTCAAGATAAACATTTTCGGGCTTTCATGTCGTTACCGCTTAATTAATGCTGATACCTTCAATGATGATGATATAAGAATCTTAATTATTATTTCCGCAGTTCCAATATGTGTCTAGCAAAACCTCTACAATGGTCAATGAATGGCTACAACTGAGAGATCCGATCCCTCATAATTACCTACCATCGTCTCTAATATCTGTTTGAGCTTGCACTTGACGTTTTACCTTGGAGAGAGGGCAACCAAATGAAAAATGTAAGGTTATTTGCTATTTTGCCGGAATGTAGCAGAGGCCTGGGTGAGACTGGCAGTTGCTTGGAGGGCCACGTAATCGCGGTTCGTATTTTGCGATCATTAAGCGAGAATGAGGCATTAGAACTACGGTCAGCCTTCGCCGCGTTCACAACTCAAGTTTCGTTGATTGTTAAAACGAGCTGAAAGAATCTTTAATACCTTCGTTAGGCTGTATATGACAGCAATCATTTACATTAAATAGTGACTTTCAATGAGAATACCGTAAAACCCCGAGGGTCGCACCACTGCACGGCCAGGAGTGCGCGTTCCCCGGTTTTTCAAACTGCTGTTGTTTTAGGGTTTTACGTGTCCGGCTCATTGGTCTTCCCATTATGCTCGAGTGAATGTAAATAAATGGCACCGTGGTTTGGCTGGCCAACGCGCCCAGATATCATCAAGCTCAAGTGTCCGGTTGAGTAGTGGAGGTAAAACCGGTGTTCATCATCAACAACCTCACAATTTCCCCGCTAGAGGTAATTCCTAAAACTATTTCCTGTACTCACCATTATTTTTGGCTTGATGAAAAGTCTGAAGAGCTTATCAGCATCATAATGGAGGTCGTCAGGTAATGTCGTTTTGTCTGCCGTGTATTTTGCAAGAGTTGCTTTCGATAAAGTCGTAGCAGCCTGGCGAGAGAGTAAACACAATGCACAATTTGCTCCCAAGTAAGGCTCACACGTACGAGTTAATTTTGCAAAACTAGCCGTGACGCAAGCATTTTCCCGGGAGTGTCATTGTGCAAACTATCATTGGCCAGTTTACCAGTAAGGCTCGCTAAATTTATAAAGGCTCCCGCAAACGAGAAAACGCTGTTTCGCGAAATGTTTTCTCGGCGCGCAAACGAGGAAACATTTGCTGAGGAAGCAAGCTGTTTCTGGACAAATTCAGAAACACATTTGCTTCCCGGGAAGCAAATTTTGCTTCCACAACAAATATTTTCTGGCGCCGCAAAGGGGGAAACATTTGCTTTGGTCCGCAACATTGTTGCCTCGTTTGCGGGTGCCTTAAAGTTTGTTTTTGTCGCTTGATTCAAGCATCTCACTGACCTCGTTTTCCGGAGCTCAGCCTCAGCTTTACGACTCCGTGCCTTTATAGTTCAATTTACAACCCGACAGCATCAAAGGAATTAATGGTTTGGCAGACAACTGCATGAAAACCACTTTAACAAAACTGAATAGTTGTAAACAAGTTAAATTTTCAAGTGAAGCTATGATCCTCGCAGTTATGAACGCAATTTTTGCATTTGCGTAAAGAAGCCTGAAAAATTCAGG
>OX421445.1:54284839-54287339 GCA_949126865.1 Montipora capitata
TGATTAATAAAACATTTCTTTTGTTTTCCCATCATGAATTATTAATGAGTTTTATAATTTATAAAAACAGTACTCAAGTTGTCCGGATTAACTAGTCTAGCTAAAAATAAACAGGTGCCTTTTTGAAATGAAGGCTTAAAACTTTGGTCACTTAGTGTTCAGTTAACATAGTTTTGAAAATACAAAGAAAAAGTAGAATTGATTTTTGGTCATTAGCACTTTAACAAAAATGGCCAATTTGAATGATAAGCAACAAATGGGGGAATTGGGGGGGTGGGGGGGGGGTATCACGGCCCCTGAACCCTTTTGGTTAATTTGCTCCATGTACAATTTTGTAAGTGGAGAACAGAGAGTATGCACTTTACCTCTCCATTTCTTGTCCATTTAGTGAATTCAAAATCAGCAAAATGAGGACAAATCTGCAGCCCTTCAAGGTTGATTTGACTATAAACATCTGCAAAGGTAAAACACAAGTCTTGCTTAGTTCCGCTGTCAAATTGAAGGAGGTGGTTGACAGGAATGTGTTGCTGAGAAGGCCAAACAATAAAGATCTCATGGTACACCATCAGAATACAAAAAAAGAAAAACAGGATATCAAGCAAGAGGATAGATATGGCAGGGCTGCCATTAGGGATGGGGGCAGGGGATTTTCCCTGCCTACCCAGAATTTCATCCCCACCTGCTTTAAGAGAGGAACAATATAGGTAATATTAATTGCAAATTCACTATTTTCTTCACCAACTTCTCTAATTTTCCTACCTACGGTGCACTTAAGAAGATAGCAACAGCCTGGTAGGTAGGCGCTTTCCGAGCCAATGACCCAACACGCCGGTGCTTATCCCCGGTTTCCGTAGAATTAAGCGACTAGGAGTATTTTCAACTCCCCCCTGGATGGGATGCTAGTTCATCACAACAGCCCGGTAAGATCATTGTAAATGTGGAGATAAATGACGAAAAACAAATCCAGAAGAATGAGGAAAAAAGTGTGTTTGCCATGTAAATATCATGTAAGAAACAGCAGTTACTGTTGATTCAATAAAAGATGCCAGCACTACACAGGGCTGTGATTCAATAAGCCATCAATCGGCAAAATCAGCAGTTACTTCCATAGTTTTGGAACATTCACAGGTCTGCTATAAATAACTTGTTACGAAAAAGACAAAACATAAGGGTCTAGTACTAACTACTTTTAATTATGACATTCTCCTTCCAATCAAAACCATTTTTTACTATCCGGACTCAAAACTGGAGACTTCAGGGCTCAAAATTGCAACCAATACAGTCACATTTGCAAGTGAAATTTTCCCTTTGCAACTAGATATCTGGAGAAGTGGCAAATTTGCAACTTGTTTTCACCTTCGCTCTTTTGAAACAAAAGGGTTAGCAGTTGCCACTTTGCTGCTACTTTTGCTAAAAATAAAAAAGGAATTAATTTAATTTAATTTTTCTAAAATTTAATCTAATTTTGCCACAATTCATGGAGTAGCAGTGGTGTTGAACTCATGACCTCCCGCGTGACAGCCTGGTGCTCAACCAACTGAGCCACTGGTGCGCGAATAAAGATTATTTTGTTTCTCGCCGTGAATTTTCATGAGGTTAAACGAAGTTTAACCAAGTAAACAACTAGGAGCGACTGCAGCCTATTGGTCAGTGGTTTTAGTATACTTGCGCATGCGTGGAATACCTCGTGCTTTGGGCTGTATCGTTATTTATCAGTGTGGCGGGAAGTAGGAGCATTGTGTGTGGAGCGTTTAGCGGTTTTTGTTCCCTCCCTCCCCACCCTCTGCTTTCCACTGTGTATCAGTGTGACGGGTGCCTGTTCTTCTCGGGGGCGTGGGGGCTCATGGCTGGGTTGTCAGGTTTGCCAGCCATCGATGCAGTCTCCATCTTGGAGCTGGCTGCCAATAGTGAAAGCTCTAGGATGTTTCGGGCACCCAACCTCCAAAGAGCGACGATGTTGTTTATTTCCATATGAGACAGTGTACTGTAATCGTAGCGTAATTTAGCTGAGATGTTACGTGCACAACTCCATTCCTTCGATCATTCGCCATTTTTAGCGGTTTCTTAATACAAACAAGTATTGGAGGCTCATATTTGGTTTTGCTAAACTGCAGCGCGATGATTTTGCAACTAAGATTTCTGAAATTGTGACTGGGTTTTTTCATTATTTTCAAGCCCTGCAGTTACTGAGTCATTCTAAAGGACAAGACTGTCCCTTACACTTAAACATACAAAAAAAAAACAGTATCAGTCAATGATGGTTAGTCTCACCTCGCAGTTCAGACAAATCAACCATATTGCAGTCCTGGGTAGTTTGTCCTTCTGTTGAGGCCTCCCTTGTTGCCATGGTTACAGTAGTGGAGTCCAGTAAAAGCTCGCAGCTATCATCACGAACAAACAGGTGATTAAGAAGCAGTCCTCCTGTACCACCCTCATCAAAGGCAGCAGAAGTCTTATGGAACAATGGATCAACCTGAGACAAATAACATTGACAGTACTG
>OX421445.1:54294839-54297339 GCA_949126865.1 Montipora capitata
AGCGCAAAGTAGGAAGACCGAAACAGACCTGGCGCAGGAGCACTGATGCAGAGGTGAATGCCATTGGTACGACATGGGCACAGCTGAGGAGGACCTCACGGAACCGAGTGCGTTGGAGGAGCGTTGTTGCGGCCCTATGTTCCACAGGGAACCTAAAGGCTTAAGTCAAGTATTTTTAAGGGTCCATCATTCAAATTCCCATCGTCTACAGCAAAAATTCCTTTAAAATAATTATCCTGCCTCAACTAGCCAATATAATATAAAGATTATTGGACATGGACATGGAAATTTCATGGTAATTGTTTTATCACAGTTTTTTTTTTCCAATTCAAGAGGCAATAGTACATGAGATACAGCTGTATGTATATTTGTACCCAGCCAATATAATAATAAAATTATTGTCCCCTTGTAGCGGCATTGTATGGAGAACGACACATATAACAATACACTCCATTAAATGCAAGCAAGTGGCTGGGTATTCTGCAGTTTAGCTGTATATTTTAGTAAACTGAATTCTGTAGGTGCTCCTAGTGAACCACCTCTTTTGCACCCTTGCCAACAATGTTAAGTTTATGCACAATTAATTGCCGGCTGCAAGTGCCAAGGAGGCCTGCTGGTGTAAATGGAGCATCTCCATATTGAATTAAACAAATTTCTAGTTTCTAAAGAAACTGTGGTGCTGTGTCGGTAGGATATTGAAACAGGAAAATTTGGTTTTAGAGCAGTTTTCAATTGAGTGTCGAAAGTAATTAGCGAATTGCTTTGGTTTATGATTACTTCACTCAATGATTGGTTCAAAGTTCTTGCGCCATTTTTTCAACCAATCAGATGCGAAACCAAAACCAAGCGTGGCTCGCGCGTGCACATTTTCCCACGCTTTGTGTCGGTTATGTGTTATTACTTTGAGATGTGATTGGTTTACTGGCTTGTCTCGGACCTTTTTGATTGGCCAAAGTAGTTACTTTGGTTTCGGTGTTAAGACACTCGTTTGTAACTCGCTCTTTCAAACGTGTTGATAAAGGTCGAATTACCACCGTAAACGATTTAAATATCGTTCACGGTGGTAATTCCACCTTTATCAACATGTTTGATAAAACCAAATTTTTCTTTATTGAATTATTCTTGCCATCTAGTGTGACAGACATCTGGAAGTTTAACCTTGCTGGAAAAAGTTGCCAGGGAACAAATTAGGCACCTACAGTCTGTAACATCAAGTACAAGACTTGCCCTGAAACCTAAAGTTCAGTTTTCCTTCTCCGTAATAATCGAAGGAAGATCTGATCACATGCTCACCGTTCGCTGTCGAGGCGACTGGCACTCCTTGGTGTACTAGCAGGACTTTGAAGGCTTACTGTTGTTGCTTTGGAAAGCCGTCTCTGTCTTCTTTCTGCTGCGTCGTCATTCTCTGCTAAATGAGTTACCGGTGTATTGGTACTTGTCAGAACAATTCCGCGTCTTCGTCTCGTATTTGGGGATACGAAGTCCGGCGTTCGAAATACAGAATCTACGTCCGCCATCTTTGTTCGAGCTTCACACAAAACTAAATTCTGAGGTACTTTAAATTAATAGAACGCCAATTAATAAATTATAGGTCTTTTGTGGGACAACTTTACAGCATAGAGTCTATAAATAATCGGAACCTTATCAAAATATTGCGGAAATTTCTCTGTCCGAAATCATACTTCCCGCTCAAAACAACCGTCCAAAAATCAACACGTGATCTTTCTTGCTCTTACCCTCCCCTCCCTAATGAACGTCAAACAAAACATGGCTGGTTTCGTGACAGCAAATCGCTGGGCAACGGGAGTAGAAACTCATAAAACTTCAGAGGGAAGAATATTGTGTACAGGAATTGGATGTGTAGGGTGTTATCCTGATGTGTTTGCTGCAGACGCTAATGAACTTGGAGTGTGTGATGTCGACTTAACTGCGGGTATTTTGGGCCTTCGATCTTTCTTAGACGAAGGTGGCTCTCAATATGACTTAAAACGTAACGCAAATAATTTTTCGAAGAAGCAAAAGAAAGTGAAAATAAGAGAAAAGAGGTCAGGAAGAACAACTCATAAAGGGAGAGTCTGTTTTGAAAGAGCCGCAATAAACCAGGAAGCTGATTGTAACCTTCCGAGAAGCAGACCTGTTGACAGGAAGGGACCAACGGAATTACATACCGTTGCTACCCAAACAGAATTTCCCGATTTTGGAATAGATAAGCATACAGAGCCCGTGCCTGTAGAAAAAATGAAGGACCCATGCATAAAAGAAAAGCTTACTTCTGCCGAAGAAAGGAAAGCTGTTTACAGTGAAGGTACCCGTTCGGGTGATCATACTGGACACACAGGTGATGACACAGTAATACCCCTCAACGTAAACACAACTGTCAACAAAACAACCCAGAATTTAGAGACTTTGTTTAATCAACAATTATCTGGATCCGGTAGAATAAAAATCTTCGACGAATTGTTTATGGTAAATAGGAAAGACAAGTCCCTAAGCTCATACA
>OX421445.1:54299839-54312339 GCA_949126865.1 Montipora capitata
ATTATTTCTTCTGACTTAGCTACTGTGTGACATGTATTTTTGCCAAAGCCAGAATAGCCATGGTTTATGGTAAGCCGTGGTTCGCTAACTTCTGGCTTCTTTAATATTGTCAATCAAAAGAGGAAGAAAAGAGGGAAAGTAGTGATGTTCATTTGCTTGAATTTTTTGATTGAGCCATTCACTCCTGAATTGATATTAATGATATTATTTGAAACTAATTTTAGTTCAAGTGTTTATGATAAGAGAAGGTTTTTAGGTCACTTTTAATTTCACATTACCACACACTTATATTATGCTCAATGCGAGATTCAAAGGTGTCAAAGTCAATAATGCTGTGTAAAGATTTCAATTACACACAAGAACAGCAGCATCTTCTTACCAGATCATGGACAATCTTTGTTGAGTTGATTTTAACCAGTGTTTTTCAGTTAACTCATCTTGGACAACATTGTGCACCTTTTTCAATGATTTGATAGAACAAAAATAATGATTATTGTTTTCAACATCTTGAGAATTTATTAAGTACTGTTTTCTGCATAATAAATGATTATAAGTGAGAACCTTTTTTTAAGTAATAAAACTTGAAGTGGAACAAGACAACGTCCTTGATGCTAATTTGGTTTATTTCATGACAATATTTGTCAGATTTTGTGACAGTTTTTTGTAAAACATAATTTGCAGTTCTCAAATTGTAAGCAATAAAGATAACTAAACATAATTTATGAAACGTTATCAAACTTTTTCAAGCTTTGACAATGGCAAAATGAAGCAACACTCTCTGCTTAATGTAATAATATTATCATTATACTACTTTTCGCACTAACAACTTATTTGCACTGCCTATAGGCACCTATGCATGCACTAGCTTTGAAGGACTCATATCAATGACTCCTAAGTCATTAACTTAACCCAAGACCACCTTTTTGGAGAAACTTTATCCTAATCTTCTTAAACGACTCTTCTTGTATTACATGTAATTACACCAGACAACAGTATTTACAACTATTTTTGCCAGGAGTTCCTGGATTTTTTGTACAAAAGGCAAACAACATTAAATGACAAAATATTGAAAGAGAGCTATGATCAAGATGGCAGGACAGCACTTGCCCTTTTGCCATTTGGAACTTGATCGGAATTGAGAAAATCCCATATAAGAATGGTGTCATCGTGCGAACTGCTCACTATTTGGAAATCATCAAACTGCAGTCTGAAAACTCTGCCTTGATGTTCCTGTGGAATAGAGACACAAAATGCTCTTAGTGATGCCACTGTTGTAGGAATGAATTGACAAATGTAGGAAAAATTTAAAATGGACAAGACAAAAAAACTGCAATGGAACATGGACATGAAAGAATTTAGAGATTAATGGTTAGAACAGTTTAAACAGCCTGCAAGTGGACTGTTCCGTTGAATGGCATGCTGTCACCAAGCCACAGCATGCCATTTTCAACAGAGGAGCCTGCTTGCAGGTTAAGAGTTCCACTTGGACATTTTACATTTAAGGAAGAAGAATTTAGAGACTCAAATCAATCAGATCATTCTCTTGCCTCTAATGAAGGGGGTCGTTATCATCATCAATAATTTTATTTAATGTTCCTTTCAAGCCTCCCTCCAGATAAATATTTTTTTCAAAACAATAATTGGACCCTTACAATACTGGTAGATTGGATTTTAAAAAATAAGGGAGAGACCCTTAATAGTAAAAAAATGTTTCTCAAACTTTGTTGTTGCAGTTGTCTAACACTCTTTTATGGACTGTTTACAGTTACACATTCTATATACAGTGCTTGACTTTCAGGAAAAAAACCTAGGGGCTAGCTGGCCCTAAGATTTCAGATTTGGTCGGCAGCCAAAAAAATTTTTGGCCCTTTGAGCCTTACCAATTTCAACAAAAGGTAAAATGCGAGCAAGGCCGAGCTGAAAATCAGAGCACGTAAAGCCGCCTTGACAACCAGAGATAGTTAAGAAAAGTTGCAAATTTTAAATGTTGGATAATTTGACTTGAAAATAAATAATTGAAAAAAAAGTTAATGTACATCAATCATAACATTACGAACGAATTCGATTGTCACAGAGTCAACTGTTCCAGATATCGTAATTATGATATCCCCATTTTAAATATACTCTCGATCCCTGGAAATGCTTTTAATTCAAACCTTCTCTTAACGTGCAAACGGACTCAATTGGCGCAAAGATATTCTCCTGTTTGAAAACTTGTGAGCCTTTTTTCTTATGCCAATGCTAAAGAACACTAACACTGGTTTTCCTTAGCGACGGATTCGGAGTCATAGTCGGAGTCGTAAGGGTGCTTATGACCTAGTGAAAATCAAAGATTGGAGACATAGATGGAGCCATAAGCTACAATAAGTAGACGGCATCAGAGTCAGAAGAATCAGAACATCCCCATTTTCTTCTGACTCCGCTTATGACTCAGTCACTTCTGATTCAGTGAAAATTACATTGTCGGAGTCGGAAGAAAAAGCGGAAGAACCAACCAACCACAATGCTTGGAATCAAGCATTGTGATTGGTTTATTCTTCCATTTCTGCTTCCGACTCCAACAATGCACTTTTCACTGGATCGTAAGCAATGGAGTCATAAGCGGAATCGGTATTCTGCTTCCAACTCTGATCATGGTGCTCTGCGCTTCCGATTACAACTCCGGACTCTGACTCCGTCGCTAGTGAAAACCAGCCTTAAATCTCCACATTATTCATTGTACCTTGAGAATGGTGTCATGATGACACCGAAATGTTGCCTGTTAATTTTTTTTATTCTCTTGTTCAAATTTGCAACATTCGTGGCAGTGGCACATTTTTTGAAAGTGTTACTAAGTTAACACGATTCATTATGAACCACAATTTTATTTTTTTCTTATTATTTCTGAGAATTACAGAACTTTTTCAATGGAAAAAGTACTACGGTACATACGTAAGCTGGAAACCAATTTTCATGCCGAGTAAACATGTGATGAGGCATAGCAGTGTACACGCAAGTACGCAGTCATTGCATTTAGCTTGTGTACATAATTATTTTGAAGTTACAGTTAAGACTTTTTCTTTATTCAAATCTATTATGTACACTTTCCAAATAAAATTAAGAGTTTTTAGAAAATCTTGGATGTCACTTTTGGAATGAAGTTAACGAAATGTAGATTTCAAAGGACATGTTAACCTGGCTTTCAATGGCCACGTGCGTTTAAGCTAGAAGTATAGTCCGCTATTGGACATTCATTGCACTCATTTGATGAATTAAAAAATTAAATGATCATATAACAAAATATCTTAGTAGCCAGGCTGGTGATTAAGTGTGAAAAGTTAGTCACCAGTGAATAAAATCCGGTTGCAAAATTGGAGACCCCAGTGATCGCCACATTGAGCACTGCTATATAATATGTTAATGTGGGGAAGAATAATCCTTTAAAAACTCCCTTGACTTAAGCATTTTAGAAGGGCTCTAATATTCCTCCTGATGAAGAAGTACATATGCATCCCAGAGCTGCAAATAATTTCCTGGCTGGCGCCGGTCAAATTGTCTGGTCAAACCTATTTTTGCTTGGGCATATCCCATTTTTGGCCAGACAAACATCGATTACGTCTTATCGCTATAAAAGTCCCCCTCCCTCCTTCACATGATGTTTAAATATGAAACAAGAACATTTTCAAACCATTTATTGTACATGAGCATCGATTTCAGTGCAAGTGGAACGCATGGTACAGCAAAATCAGTATCACATTAATTTTGTGCGTACTACTATTGCTTCAGTTCTATGTCTTATACATGTATACGGCTAGTTTTGAAGTTGATGAAATTGACTGAGGCTTGCAATCTAGTTGATTTTCATCATAATACAAGCTAACTGATATGCATAATTTACAGCAAGTAACACAAGTAGAATCCACATCCGCTGATTTGACACAATTTGAGCACGGAATTTTATGAATAAGGGTAAATCTTAAAATGTTTCACTGCTATATCTTATTAAAAGGGACCGGGGAAATGATACTAACAGACAATTCTCTTTTTTCCATTTCAAATACTAGAACGGCAGCCTAATTTTGCTACTGTTCGTCAACTTCAAGTCTATACTCCATGGGGAAAACATTACCTAACCTTTGCGAAGTATGACGTCTGTAAATCCAATTCTTATCTACATTACCATCACTGAAAAGCTTCTTGGTAACCTGAAGCTTTTATTCGGGGCGTGCCATAAGTGATGATTGATTTCTTTCCTTTGAGCCTTTTTAATCTAAACTTACTGCATTTTTGCTTCAGTAAGGTTTGAAAAGAATTTTTCAAATATTTTATATAAATGACCCACGCATCATGGGCGACACGTAACACAATGAAATCTGAGGTCAATCGTTTGAGATGAATCACGTATATAGGCCAGAAGTTTACATGTTGTCATGTGTGAATTTACTGCTAAAAAGGTGTTTCCCTGGAAAATGGAATGTTTTTATTTAATCACGGTATTTATAGCTTAAGTGATTCACACGGAAATGTCGACAACAAAATGAAAGTAAACTTGCTTTCTTGTTATTGTTATTTTCACACTTAAATTTTGAAGACAAAGGGTGCCATTACCCTTGTACCGACACTGAGAGGTTTTGTCGTCCTTCTCACATCATGTTTACAAAACCCACACAGACTAATAAAAGTAATTCACACCCCATGAGTGGTACACATCTGTAAGACCCGCTAATTTGCGGTGACAACTTACAAAGCGAAAAGGTGCAACGACAGCCGGAAATTCTATGACTACTACGAATCATCTATTAAAAGTTCTTGGTCTGGTAGTTTAGAATCCATCTTTTCCCCTCCTTTTTCACAAACGCCAATAATATTGAACCTTTAAATATTTAAAACTTGAAACTCTAAATTTTTTCCGTACCAGCGTTAACGACCAGACAAATTGTCCGGCCATTATTTGCAGCCCTGCGGCATCCACAGCACCCACTTTTTTCCCCAGTAATTCAGTTTAACTCTTTTAAAATGATAAAATAGGGTTAGAGACGAGAAAAGCTCACATACCACAAGTGTTCTGAGACATAGCGTCCCTGATGGAGCTCTTGGGTCTAACGCTGCTTGAAGATCCCAAACTTTGATTTTCCTGTCAAAAAATATATATCAATAAACTAAGCAATGTGCAGCTTCCTGATGTACAAATGTAACATTCATTCACTGGCTGAAACAACCACAAATTACAGTGTACCATGTCAACAGTCATTTAATTAATAAGTATGCTGGAGAGTCTTTGCAGTTCACTTACCCATCATAAGCTCCACTAACTATTCGCTTGTTGTCAAAACGAATGCATCTAAAAGCCGAAAAAAAAAGAACATAAGTTTGTTTCAAAGCCTCCAAAGCCAGCTAGCTAATTGCATGATACAGCTACAGCTTTCTTTGTAAGTGTTGAAAGATTGTTCCCTTTCACAGGAATCAACATTCAAAATTGTGCAAATTTGGCTGGGTTGGTACACTGTACTTCCAAGATTGCACAGGGATGCAGGGAAAATTCATATCACATTTTAGTACCCAAGAATGTAGTTAAGAGGCAATAATTGTCACT
The DNA here is from genome assembly GCA_949126865.1 of Montipora capitata. NCBI lineage: Eukaryota > Metazoa > Cnidaria > Anthozoa > Scleractinia > Acroporidae > Montipora > Montipora capitata. Next base: position 54,305,412 of record OX421445.1, read on the forward strand.
GTTTTTTTTTTGCAGATCATTCCAGGTTGCAATGGAACAAAGAAATTCACGGAGACCAAACCAGTAGAATGGAACAAGCATATTGATGTATTTGTACAAACAATAATGAGTGTAATATGAGAAAAGATCTTTTTCAAACAGCCACGGTATCAAATTGATGGTTTAATTAAATACGCAATAAAGTGCAATTTCTATGTTACTGGTTAAATCCTGTTCTCCGTGTATAAACTTCTTTCTAAGGCATCCACGATACCAAAACATTGCTTAATCACACTGTATTTTATTTTGTCCTGTACCACTACACCTTTATTGATTAAAGCGTGATAGAAACTGTTGCCATATTACAGTACCTGACTAATTCTTCATGTCCTTCAAGCACTCTAAGACAGGCTCCACACTCTATGTCCCACAATCTGTATTAAAAAATTATGGTCAATGATGATTTTTTTTTCTTATATAGATAATATCATGATTTCAAGTGCAATTTGGAATAAATAAGCACAAGTTAATTTTTTTCCAAAGAGGAACAAAATTACACAAGTCTTCGAAAGAATTTGCAAGTGCTTATTTACTCCAAATTGCATGAGAAAAACCATGTGATTAGTTAATAACATATGCAAAAGTTTCACCTTTAAGGCACTAATTTCAACTATCTGCACTAACTTCACTTTCTGCACTCTGTTTGGGATTACTGACATTCACTCAGCTAATCAACATGCTGAAATGTTTGCATATACATAATTATATTATAATTACTAAAACAATAGCATATGCAGAGGCTGCATATCTTGTTTCATATTACATGTATATCCAACAATTCCCACACCAAGTACAGTATACGTTCTTGAAATGGCATATCAGAGTTAGACTGAAGATCATATTGGTCAGAATGAAACAGTTTTTAACACTCTTGTTAACAAATCAAGTGTATTTCATATTAGAGAAAAATGTTAAGTCATCATTCTTCTTTAGCAAGTACATGTATCTGTAGGTTTATCAATGGCAAGAAACTCCTTATGTATGTAGGCTGTACATTGTATTAAGCATTAATCCTTTGACGCCTAAACCAGCGTAAACCGGCCAGACTTAGTATTTTATTCTGTCCAACGCCAGATTATTTTACTCATCAACGGGGAACCCCCAGGAATCAATGGGTTTATTACAGTAGATTTAAGTTTTATCAGCTCAATCACCTTATGGTATTATCTGAAGATCCACTAACAACCAAACGGTCCCGGTACTGTAAACAAGCTATTCCACGCTTGTGTCCATTCAGCGTTCTGATAAACTCACATGTTGATGTGCTCCAGACCTGAGAATGACAAGCAAAATACTGTTAAAATAATGCAATTTAATAAAGTTAACAACAAAGAGCAAATACCCTAAATTTGTTCATCAGTGGTTGATATCGGTAAGTAGTGCTTGGCCTTGCACGTTGTCGCATGGTTCTTCAGTTACATGATAGCAATAATATTTTCATTAAAGATTTCACTTGTAATTTTATGCCCTTTGTGTTGAGTTGGCTTGCTCTTCCTTGCCACTCCCCTCCCACTTTCTCCTGTTTTCCAGCGTAATAGGTGCCTGACAAGGAAGGGGGGGTTCATGCCTGAGTTGCCAGGATTGCCAGCCACTGGAGCATTAATCTGGGCTTGCTGGATGGATACATTGAGTAACAAGTGGACAAAAACCTAGTACAACTTCTGTACGACTGTTTTAATTAAATATCTTCTCAAAAAAACTCATTTCTAGCCACACCAAACATCAAAAACAACTGTTCAACTTCGTAAGAAAGACTTGAAAGTACTGGTGAAATGAAACTGATGATGAAATTTTACCTGTGTATTCTAGTACCAGATTTTTGTCCACTAAAAACTGAAATTGCTCGATTTTCTATCGAATTTCTTCTATAAAATAATGCTGCTGAAAACAATTTGAACATTCCATTGTACAGTTCAACCAGGTTCAGCGTCTACCCCTGAACTTCATTTTAAAAATGGAGTATGTGAAATTAGTTATCGCTATGGAACACAACCTTTGCCTACAAAGAGTATGAAAGTTGATTTGCAATAACTGTAAATTTACATGTAGTAATGGCAAATAAGATAATCTTAAGCTTAACATTTTCAACAGCCCTTTTGAGGTGAAGCATCATAACCACAGAATACACATGGCAATGATAACTTAACAATAATTTTTATCTAACTTCAAGATTACTACAGATCCATCAGCAACTCGAAAAATAATATCTGCAGAGCAGCATTGTGACGGCTAGGATACTTCAATAAAGTTGACTCTCTTAACTTATTCTGGTTGCATTGCCTGTTAGTATCAATAATGATGGTAGAGGTTTAGGGTCTTTCTTTCCTGATGAGGTTCAATGAGTGTGATGCCAACAGTTGACTAAGACTCCTAAAGTCAAGACCATAGGGCAGTTGGCATTGGCCTAATCTCCCTTTGCCTTTCCCCGAGTGCTCACTTGCAATACCATAAAATTTGTACGACGCTAAGTGGAAAGGGAGACTACCACTTGTCTTGGACAACGAAGACTGTCCCTTAGCACAAAAAAGGTTCTGTCGCCACAACAAAGGCACTTCAATTACCTTAATTGTTCTGTCTCCTGATGCTGATACAATGTATTTTTCATCAAAGTCTACCACATTAACAGCAGCTCTATGTCCCACCAGAACTCTCCTCAGATTGATGTCTGTTGGGGATTGCATGTCCCACACAGCTATAGATCGGTCCTTTGAACATCATCAAGAAAGAAAACATAACTTAGCATTTTATAAATTAGTTTTCTGTGAATGTGCTAAAAATTAGTGATGTGTCACTGCCATATAGTTGAATATGTTGGCTACGCGAGAAAAGTAGCAAACAATAAACTGTTTCAAAGTGTTGAATAGTACTTGTGTTAACTTTGCATGACCTGTTGTCCTGACTGTAACAGGTGGCTGAAAAGAACCACTTGCTGGCAGCTGCTTATAACAGCCCTGAATAGCAAACACCACAATGCCAGAAAGAGTTGTATGCCATGTAGGGACTGTATGGGTTATTTATTAAGGATGGTGCCACCTATTGTTTAATGTTATTGTACAAGGTTCCCAATCGAATTTTGAACAGCCCTTTGCTGTGCTATTTTCAGCCGTAACACTGAAACTGATTGAAACATTCATCTACTGATCAAGGCGGTTTTAAAACTGTAACACATACTAGAGACACTCTGACATAACAGGTGTTACGGGTTCAATTAAGAACCCTGATTGTACATCTGAACTGAGCATCACATCCTAATTTTATATTTCTGTGGTGTGATTTAATAGCAGTGAGGGCACGTTAAAAGATCATAAACTTGCAGCTGTGTGAAAAGCAAAAGCAAATTATTTTTTTCTTGGGAAGGAAGAAACTACTTGAAGGGTACATGTACAAAGTAAGATAAAACCGACATTGGGAACATTGCAAATTTAAAGGCATTACAACAGTTACAATCATGTATGTCAATCAAGTTATTATTTAATTACATGTAAGTAATATCAGAACAGGGTTTCTTGACCATCGAATAGACTGAAAAAAATTGACTTATTCTTCAGAGGAAATCATTCAGTGTCAAACAACAAATTTGCAAAATTGGTGAAATTAATATAAGAAGCAAATAACGAACTGGGGCCGGTTGATCGAAGCGCGGTTAGCGCTAACCATTGGTTATCAAGTATCAGAACTTATAGGGTTTCATGGTATTTAACGCTGTTTAGCGCTAATCATGCTTCGAACAACCCGGGCCTGATTGTTTGGATCCTGTTTCATAAAAATACATGTATGTGGCAAAAATCAGTTTCTCCCTCTGCAAAATTTTGCTCTTGACATGCAAGGAACCCTTTGTCAAACATCCTCCCACAAAATCAAGAAAATGAAGGAAACATTCTTCTGCGTGGGTCTTTTGCCATTGCAACTATCCCAGCATGCACCACAATAGAGGTGGAAATGTCTCTACTCACTGGGCAGGGGTTTCCCAATAGTAAACCTTAATCCTTACATGTTGGAAATAACTGATTTCAAACTTTAAACTTGCCATGGTCATCCACAAATTTTAGGTTATAAAATGGTACCAGAAACCCTTGTTTCTGATGGTACTCTAGGTCTGCTGATAAATCTGAACAGAGGACGGCCTAAATCGAATACAACATTGAGAGGAATATTACTATTAATGTAGCAATTGTGCTTTTCACCTTTGAACATGTCACCATCATGCCTTCCTGGAACCTCAGATGAAGGACAGCCTCACAATGATGGATTAAAGTGTTTAACATTTCACCAGTGTGAACATTCCATACCCTATAATAGGAAAAAAATTGTCAGAATCTTACCACAAAAAAAAAACACTGCATGAGCAGCGCTCGAAATTAAAAAAAATCCAGTCACAATTAATTTTTTGTGACAGGATACAAATTTATTGGCAAATTTGCAAATTTTAGTCACAAAGTAATAAAAATTATTGTGCTATGTTGTGTTGACAGCAGTTTATTAAACAAAACCAAATTTGAGCTCACAATACTTGCGTGAAAAGAAACCACTGAAAATGGGGAATGATTGAGGGAATGGCCATTGCAGCTAAATTAATAATAATAATAATAATAATAATAATAATAATAATAATTATTATTATTATTATAATAGCTTCATTTATCAACCTTTGGAAAAATATACAGTAGACTTAATGTAAAATTAGCATATATCATAAAACGCGTGCATTAAGATTATGACTGTATGCTTAATACATGTAGGTTTAAATTATCTTTGTATTAATCTTGTTGCTCTTGGTATAGGCTCGATTACCAGCCGCTGTTTCGGGAAATGAGCCAGCGCTCACTCCCGAAATCTCGGCTGGACGCGTGAGGTGAGCCATTGTTAATCTCCGCCAATCAGAAACTCGCCTGCACAAATCCGTCTGGCATAAATTATATGTTTTGGCTGCGAAGGTATTCTTCGACCCGGCCTGTTCGAGGTTTACAGTGCTTTAAGGTAGGAAACATCCAAGATTGCGACAACGAAAAGTGTTCGAGAAGCTGGAGAATGGGAATTGTGTCGTTTTCTACCGCCTGAGTTCGCAAAACTGATTTTCCAGATGGCGCCAAGGTCAAAATACGGCTTTCAAATCCATTGCTATTGCAATTTTCTCCTCATACTTCGCTAATGTAAGAGCAAGTAAAATTCCTCAAGATCAATTGAAAGTACTGCTGAGTTTATTGCTGGCAAAATGAGGGGGCCGATGAGGTCGACTGAGAGCTAAAGCAGCCGAAGATTTCGTTGATGATTCGCCGGTTGAATTCAAACTCACATCGATCATTTAACCACAAACTCAAGCTCGTATCATCTGGAAACTTCGCACAGACGTTTTAAGCATTGTTATGTAATTTCTGTTTTCTTAAAATCAGTGTTTTTGGGATGTCTAATGCTATTTCCCCGCAACTATTAACTTCGCATAAATTATATTTTGAATTTACGTCACAGACACAATCTATCGCTCACGCGTCCAGCCGTCTCTTCTCGGGGAGGATACCCGAACTCGAGTGAGCGGGGGAAATCGAGCCTACTCTTGGTATAAATGACTTCAAAGCATTGGTCGCAATTTCGAGTCCTTTTGCCAAGATAAATCTATTTGACCTAGAGAAAACACAAATTGCCCTTTTTCACTTTTTACACCAGCTAACAACACAATATGTTGCTTGAGAAATCTTAACAAAACGAGAAGTCATTATTTTGTCTCTTAGCTGAACTGGTGAAGGGCAAGGATAAAAGTTTTGCAATGCCAGCATACTTTCAAAACTGGAACACAGTTTGAAAGCACTAGGTCCATCACCTCAGGGATAGACCCATTGATCCTCTCCCTAGCTCCACCCTGGGACAAAAGACTGCCAATTTTATCACCTTGACATACAGTACCGGACTGAAGTAATTAATCTAACAGGGAAAGCGGAAAAGCAGGAAACACTAGGGGAATGCCAAAGAAATCTGAGAAATGTACATGTACATGTAACTGTGCAGCCTGGGAAAAGACAAATCAAACGAATTTAACATTTACATACAAATTCGTGTTGCTTATCTTTGAAAATTATTGCCAGAAGAAAAACTTAGGTTAGGGGCACATAAGCAACCCTGATGCCAACAACAAAGTGAGTCCCATGAAACAATACTTAAAAATACCACCAGTTGTGAAATCTCTGCCCATATACATGTATCACATCTTAGTGTTTAAACAAAAATTTCTTTGCCATTCCCTCCAAAGCAACTTCATGAATCTTGACTGTCTGGATCTGCTTTTAGATCAACTTGAATATCTTTACTGTCAACATTACCTTGGGAATAATGAAGCTCAAATTATTAAAACAAATGATTATTAGCTAGCAGCTTGCCTTTACCTGACAGTGGAATCACTAGAGCCAGTCACAGTCACATTCTCATCATATTGAAGACAAAGAACAGACCCAGTGTGGCCAGTTAGTACTTTGATGCATTCTAAATTGTTTTTGTCCCATATCTAAAACAAAATCATTAAGACAATGAATACAATACATTGTATAAAACAGTGATTCAAACAACTTAACCATTCAATCGCTAACGCCCGTATTGCAAGTGGAGCTTGGGTGGCCCAGGGGCCAGGGGGCTACCGAACTCACACCCCAAGGCAGAAGAACACCCACTGGGCTACCAACCCACAACCCAGCCATGAGCCCCCCTGAGCCAAGCCCTCCACAATAGCACCCATCACACAGAGGCCAGAGAACCAGTGGACGTAAAATGAAATCCCAGAGGGAGACCTTAAACCAGAACAGGGAAGGGGGCTTGGGGGGCTCTGGACTATGGAGCCACAGCCCCCAAGGGCCCAAGAGGCACCCAAACCCAGACAAACCTGGAGGACAGAGAGATACCTGCT
>OX421445.1:54317339-54319839 GCA_949126865.1 Montipora capitata
GGATAGAGACTTCTAAAAAATGCATTGGCTGGGGGATCTGGGATTTGTGCCTTGAATAAATATTGTCCCCTAAATAAAAGAAAGCAATAAACAAATAATATTCATACAGATTCATCTTAACAATTACAGATACTCTTTACAGTTCAGCATATCTAAAATTAGAATAACTACTCAAGACCAGTGAGCCATCAGGTGCCTTCTTAAAACACGACCCAGAATGTATTAAAAATCATTGAAAAAATGTTTTGGAATTAAAATTTTAAAGAAAAATTATTTTTCTTTTACAATGCTGTGGTCATTGTTATCATAATAATGGAAATTAAGTTATGTCAATACAGAAAAATATCCATTCAAAATTTTCTTAGAAGGAAAGCCTAACTTAGATGCAGCTGAGTTCCATTTGAAAAAAAAATGCTAAAAAGAAGATAGCAAATTCTTAATTACTTGATGGGCGATCAGTATCCATTATATGATAAAAGGTGTTTATAAAAACGTTGAAACTGATCTAGATAAAAATTATTAAAAAACTTAATTTTCGACTGCAACTGCGGTCTTCATCAGAGTGACTAAAATATGCTGTTCGAGAGTAATACGCTAAAACTAAAATAGGAAGTTACTTTATTCCCTAGGGCTTCAATAATGTCTTATAGACAGAAGGGAAAGGCTTCCGCTCGTTCACCGCATTTTTGTCTATTGTGGAGTGCCATGATTCCAAAAAGATTCTTTTGTGCCAATTATTGACATTCCTTTCTAGAATTTCCACATAGCCAGTGTCAATGTCATGGTCAGTGGTTTCGGCGTGATCTTTTATTGCCGACTCTTTGTTGTTATTAGTTCCTGGTTTATGCTCCCCGCCACGTGAATTCCATGATCTCTTTGTTTCCCCAATGTATGTAAAATCACACGAGCGGCATTTAACCTTGTACACAATGCCTTTTGTTACCTTGCCATACGTAAAGGGCGTTTCAGAACAAGTCAAAAATGTGCTTAACAAAGCGAACATAAAAACTGCTTTCAAGCCTATTTTAACACTCGCCCATTATTTTAGGAAACCAAAGGATCGCCCAAAAGAAACGAAAACAAAAGGCATTGTGTACAAGGTTAAATGCCGCTCGTGTGATTTTACATACATTGGGGAAACAAAGAGATCATGGAATTCACGTGGCGGGGAGCATAAACCAGGAACTAATAACAACAAAGAGTCGGCAATAAAAGATCACGCCGAAACCACTGACCATGACATTGACACTGGCTATGTGGAAATTCTAGAAAGGAATGTCAATAATTGGCACAAAAGAATCTTTTTGGAATCATGGCACTCCACAATAGACAAAAATGCGGTGAACGAGCGGAAGCCTTTCCCTTCTGTCTATAAGACATTATTGAAGCCCTAGGGAATAAAGTAACTTCCTATTTTAGTTTTAGCGTATTACTCTCGAACAGCATATTTTAGTCACTCTGATGAAGACCGCAGTTGCAGTCGAAAATTAAGTTTTTTAATAATTTTTATCTAGATCAGTTTCAACGTTTTTATAAACACCTTTTATCAAATTCTTAATTTATTATATGAATAAGTTGTTTAGCCTTATTTTGAAAATAAAGCTTCTGTACAGGACTACAGCATTTAATTATGTTGTGGATACCAAATCACTTCTCTTTTTCATAGTCTGCTGACTTTAAACCTAACTAAATGACTAATGTTATATTATTGTTATCTGTGGTTGGACTTTCAAATTTGAAATTAATTTGCACAGTACTGAAAAGTCAATTGGAAAAAGGTCTGAAGATTGACAATTTATCCTAGATTTGTGTAGTTAACCATGTTTTTTAAACCTGCAACAAAAAGGATTTGTGCATGCACTAAAAGAAATCATACCATCCCCTTCTTTCTGACAATCCTCTCCACAGTGGATCCGTTCGGACTCTTCTTTCAATAAGCTTTTTCCACAGCATTCCATCAGAAATTACTCTATTCCATTCCTTGCAGACCAACTCAGCTGCACGTAGGGACTCATCATCCAAAAAGGACAAGATATTTTCCGCAATGTGATCCAACCCTTTTTCTGGTAGATGGAAAAACACAAATTTTAGCAAGTGAGTTTCAGAAAAAAGGGACTACCAAAAATACAAAAAAGTGCCTTCTCCCTTTAAGAATCATGTTTTTCGGTTTCAACTGATTCACAGCATACCCATTTGTCTTCGTTTTCTTACATTCATTTGCAAAGAAATGAATGGGCATTCCAGAATCTGTCTATCTCCAATCAGCATAAAAAGGTACATACATACATAATACTTAATTGACCTCTCCCCATAGGGGCTTTTCAGGGCCAATGAATCAACGAAACAACAGAACACAACACTACAACTGTTAAGAATCCCAACTGGCCGGAGGCAAACCAGTTGGCTATTTACAAGTGCAGCTGGGAAGTTGAACCAGGGACTACCAGGATCAAATTCAACGAGTGGTCAGAGTGGGTCTTGAACCCGGGATCTCCTGATC
>OX421445.1:54324839-54327339 GCA_949126865.1 Montipora capitata
ATTCCGGATTCCGGATTTTAGTCAAACCCTTAGAAAAGAAGGTTTTGCCGTGGAAAAGTAAGTTTTGCCGTGGAAAAGTAAGTTTTCCGTGAGAAAGTAAGTTTTGCCGTGGAAAAGTAAGTTTTGCTGTGGCAGCTGTGGGTCACCTTACGTAGGTATCACGTTTTTCCCACCAAAATGACATAGGTTTGCGCGCGCTCACTGTTGTTCTATGAGAAAATCTCGTACTCGTAGTCGCTCTCGTCATAGAATCTAAAGCTCTCTATTGTCACATTAAAAAAAAAAACATTAAAAACAGGAAATCCACTAAAAATTCTTCGAACAAAGTGTATGCTCCTCGTAGCCTCTTGTCAAAAGCATTTGACACGGTTTCCCATACTCGTCTTCTTGCGGCTCCTCGTATTAATGGCTCCTTGTTCCAGTGGTTTGCAGATTATCTCACAAACAGGACCCAGAAAGTACTAATTAAGGGTGCAACATCCTCATCACTGCCTGTCCTCTCTGGAGTTTCCAGGGAAGCATTCTAGGGGGAGGGGAGGGAATAGGTTACGAGACTTTGTCTCGGTTAAATACGCTTAAGACTAGGGCTACATTGACTCAGTTGGAACCATATTCACGTGTGATCAATATATTTATGTATAAGTATTTTGTATTTATGCACCTACAATGTATAATTCAGTGCTGTGCACTGCAAGATGTTGAGATAAACAAACATCATCATCATTACTCTTCTTATGGTATATAAATGACCTGCCCAACAGGTTGTCTAGTTCTCATGGCTTATCTTTTTGCTGATAACTTTAACTTTAACTTAACTTTATTTACAAACAATTCATAATTATACAAACAAGGCCATGCCGGCCCGCAGTTAGCATCGCTATTCTAGGCCGTCCAAGTACACTGCGACATTATTACTGGCTCTCACAAGTAAACAAAAAAGACAATTTAAATTTTACAAGAACTCTTGGGTTGCACTCATCATCATCGTCCCTCGGCATCCGAGGCATCCGAGGCTGGGTTGCACTGAAGAGCCATTTGAGTTTTTATCTTAATCAGCTTCAAGAGGTTTTAAAAATATATTTGTTTGCATGTTTTCAGCTCGGTACCGTGCTTCGTTTCGAAAGTAGAGCAGTTTGAATTTCTGAGTTTTTCACAGTGCGTGACATGTTGACGGCTTTCGAAAAACATGCCAGTTGCATAAGAACATCGATTTCCCTCGTGTTTTTGTGGCCTAAACAGCCAATATACTAGGAGACGTGTCTATACGAATGTTTCCTAGCTCATTATACAGCAGAAAGTGTTAAAGACAGCCAAACTAGATTCCAGATCAGGGGGCGTGAGATTTTTAAGGTGTACGCACAAGAAGAATGTAGGGTGGTCTGGGGGCATGCTCCCCCAGAAAATTTTGAAATTTAGGGTCTCGGAAATGCCATTTCCGACTATTTTCGAAAGACATTTCAAGAAATAAATGCAGAGGAAAATGCAGTAGTTAGTTGTTTATTTTACCCATCTTCCGAGTTTTCTCCGTAGCAAGCTACAACACAAACAGGGGGTTTACAGGACAAGACGTCGCAAACTCAGTTATAAGATCATCATCATCATAACATATCCTTAAAAAATAACCGGGAACTGGGGGAATGGTGATACTGAAAACGTTGGCCGTGTAGCACTTATATTTGAACAGACTCAACTGATTAGAGTGTAATGCCTTGTGCGAAGTGTTAGATTTCAACCCCATATGAACCATGTCAACGTTAACCCTACTAATGGAAATGATGGGCCCACACAAGGACAGAGAAAAACTCTGAACAGGGTGGGAATTGAACCCACGACCTTCGTGTTATTAGATCACCGCCGCTCTACCGACTGAGCTACAAGTACTTGTACGTGTTCATTGCCGTGACATTAACATCTTCAGTTCCCATGGCCTTCTCCCTTTTGACTTTGTAGCTCAGTCGGTAGAGCAGCGGTGATCTAACCCGAAGGTCGTGGGTTCAATTCCCACCCTGTTCTCTGTCCTTGTGTGGTTCCATTTCCATTAGTAGGGCTAACGCTCACATGGTTCATATGGGGTTGAAAACTAGCACTTCACATTACACTCTCATCAGTTAAGTCTGTTCAAATATAAGTGCTACACGGCCAACGTTTGCAAAAACGTAATCCTTCCTTGTACTTGTACATGTTCATTGCCGTGACATTAACATCTTCAGTTCCCACGGAAGCAGGTAGCACTTCACATTACACTCTAATCATTTAAGTCGGGTGATACTGAAAGCTGACACTGTGTGGGGGCTTCGAAGGGTATACTGTTTTTTTTTTTTTGCTTTCGTCCACTATTACGTTTCTTGCCGTTAAGGCGTGGCCAAACGGGTCCTTTGAACATGTTAGTGTGACATTATGCAACATTGTTGAATCATCGAACATGTTGCACTCGTTTGGTCACCATGTTGTATGATGTTGGAACTTGTTGAACGAAGTTTGATTTCCATCAAACATCGTC
>OX421445.1:54337339-54357339 GCA_949126865.1 Montipora capitata
AACACGCTATCTCTTGTCTTAAGTGCTTGCTGAGCCCCATTTCTTTTAGTGCTGGAAAGTACCGGTAACTAGCACCCTGAGAAAAATTATTTCTCAGCAAAGTTAAAAAATCTCTGGAGCAGATTCAGAGCCATCCTTAAATCTTCCAATTGTGAAAGTTGAAACAACAACAATGATATTCAATGTAAGGAGAAATGTAGGCTCGGAAAAATATCCGAGTCCCATCTGGGACTCGGATATTTTTCAGAGCCTACATTTCTCCTTAAATTGTGAAAGTGGAAATGAAAATAACTGGCAGTAAAAGGTGTGATGCCAGTGTCTTTGAAGTTTAGGGTACAAAGCATTTGATGGATTGCAATTTGCTTTTCAGAGTGTGATCCAGAGTCTTCGTCGAGTGAAGAATTTCTCATTGGTCCATCTCATGATGCACAAGACATTTGTAAGTACATGTACCACTAATTAGTTGTTTGCTACTGGACAGTCATAAAAGTCGTTTTGTTGACATGTTTGGTTCCAGTTAGAGTTAGCTTTAGGGTGTGGCCAGGGTATTGCACTTATGTCCAGGTTTGACCTTAATTAGATGCAGGCCCAATTTTGACATCCAACACAAAGTGTCCCTTTAAGTCTAAGCATTTGCTACCTATTAAGGGTAAAGTTTAGCGTTATTTTTAACTTTGGGTAAATGCAGCAGTTAATCTTTACTTAACCCTTTGACACCCAAACCGGCCTTAAACTGGCCAGACTTAGTATTTCACTCTGTCTAACGCCAGACGATTTTACTCGTCAATGGGGAACCCCTGGGAGCCAATGGGTTAAAGAGCAGCATTTGGGGGATACTTTGTGACGTAAATTCTCTGTATTCCGAGACACGAGTGATGTTAGAGTTGGCGAGAAGAGCAACGGGACACTTTGTGACGCTTATTGAAATCCGCGTTCATCTAATTAGGGTCAAACCTGGACATATCTGTGCTAATGGACAGTCATAAAAGTCGTTTTGTTGACATGTTTGGTTCCAGTTAGAATTAGCTGTAGGGTGTGGCCAGGGGTTAGAGTTGGCGAGAAGAGCAACGGGACACTTCGTGACGCTTATTGAAATCCGCGTGCATCTAATTAGGGTCAAACCTGGACATATCTGCAACACAGATATTTGGCAAAATTTACATTAAAGGAAGTCATTCTTGAAAAACACCAAAAAAATGAAACCAAAGTTTATGCTAAGCAGGGATTAAGTTAATTGGCTTTCGAACAACCGGGCCCTGGACATTAGAAGACTGGTCAAACACATCAGCAAAAATAGTTAGACCTCAGCAAAAAAGTATTGTTGGCAAACGCTTGCAAATCCGTGTACCACCAAGATTACATACATGTAAAGTAGAGAGATTCATGATGAGCCATGTCTACTTTCAATGCAAATGTCAGGCTAAAGTTGCCTTTTGCCAAAGAAAAAATCGGTAGCTTACTACGATTTTCTGTTAAGTAAGGCATGTTTGGCGTGCCTTTTTGGATGACGTGATTTGCTCGATTCATTGGAAGTGGAAAAGGTTGCCCTTGACAACATTTTAAGTTGAACATCAAGAAATTCCTAGGTGCCTTACTCAACTGAAAATCGCAGTATTTGAGATAAGCTTCTTTCTTGCCGCGCTGTCCTGTAGGCATTTCTAGGGGGGCCTTTTTATCCTCCCCACAAACACCGTTTGTGGTAAAACCAGCATTAGTCAGAAGGAGAAAATGTCATGTTTTCCCTTCAAAACGCCTGCAGAATTATCATGGAAAGACTTGATGAAACGTTTCTCTACTTGTAGGATAAGGAGAATAAACTGTAGGCCCCGTCTTGCAACCCTTGTTCTTGAACCACGCTCTCTTCAAATACTAGGGCGCGAAGTTCCTGTATTTTTAGCTTCGAGACTTTGTGGGAAGTTCTTCAGGTTCTTACCTGTTAATATTAGGAGACACTGAGTCCTACTGTATTTCGTCTTGCAAAGCCAGCCCAAACAAATCAAATAACAAAAAAATATATCGCAAGAGACCCGCAAGAATGTCGGACTGAAGTCTCACGCTATAAATTGGAACGAGCTTGTGTTCGGCTCGATTCACGCTAAAATAGACTGCGAGCAGTCTGTCCGCAGGCGCCCCAAGCTCAGTGTGAGGGAAAGCCAACAAAAATATAAGGATTTGTATGGGAATCCCGATAAAAGACCTGTGAAGATAATTTTACGAAAAAAATGTTAATTAAAAAGCCCAATCCTTTTTGCCATTGTGGGTCGCTTCCTTCCTGTGTGGTTTTTTTCCAGATTCGACGGAAGCCATTATCAGTTCATCGGTTGTCAGCGATTATAGTAAAATACCAAGGCTGAACACTCAATTCTCACGAGCCCACCACATTCAGTCAAACTTTCCTGGTTAAAACGTTCCGTTCTCACGGTTAAAATTCCACCGTAGCCGCGCAATTGAAGCCCTGCCAGCGACGTCAGGTGGCTGTTAGTGTCCCAAAGGAATTGATAAAACGATGAAAAAGAGCGTTTTTAACACACGGCGACCGTTGTGTTTCCGTTTGGTTACGAGTCTTTGTTTGTGGCTTGGTAACGAAAGACAAACATACAAATCCTTATATTTTTGTTGGCTTTCCCTCACACTGAGCTTGGGGGCCTGTGGTCTCTCTTTTGCTCTAAAGCCCGTTTCACACGAGCAAGTTTTCCTTGACAAGTGTCATTGACATTGTTCATATGCTCATGTGTATGAACGACAAATTTTCTTTGACGAGTTTTGCCTTGACAAGTCTTATTTGCTGGTGTGAACGAATTAACAAGTTTTCTTTGACAAGTTTTCACTGTAGCCAGCAATACAATTACACAGCGGACGACAAAAAAGCAAACCACGGGGCGCCATTACAGTGAGTCATCACAAGAACAAGGCCGCTGTGCGCCCGCAGTTTCTCAATTCTCTTGACAGGTTTTCCTTGTCGACCCGTACAGACGAGGAAGTTTCCTTGACAAGTGCACTTGTCAAGGAAAAAATTGACATGTTCTTCTTTACACACCAGCAAATAAAATTTCCCAAGTCAGAACTTGTCAATGAAAACTTGCTCGTGTGTAACCGGCTTAAAATCGTTGAAACGAACGGTTTAACCCTTTCAGCCCCGATAGTGCCAAATGGCACTTATAGATTTTACTCTGTCTAACGCCAGACGATTTTACTCGTCAATGGGGAACCCCTCGGGGCTTAAAGGGTTAACGAACTCTTCAAAATGGCTGAAACTGCGGGTCGCAAATACCGCGGGCGTTTGTAGGACTCTAACCAACGCCTGCAGTATTTTCAACCCGCAGCTTCAGCCATTGAAAGTTCAACGTACGCGTTCGTTTCGACGATTCTTGAACAAAAGAGAGATTGCTCACAATCTACGCCGAAAGGTTGAGACAAGTGTGCTTTGGGGCGGATTTGCCCACTTCCGTCACTTACTCAGTTACTCATTCATGAGGCTCTAAGCAGTACGTCACTTCCGATTTGTGTCATATTTAGAAAGCCCAATTTCTTGAGAGCTTCCTTGATTACGAGTGGTTGTCAGAATCTATATTGGGTATTACGTTATTTTCAATTCATAATGGTAATAGAACTGAGTGGAGTCCAATTCGGTTTGTAATCAAACGAGTGATAACAAAATCGCGGGAGTCCGATTTGTTTATCACGATTATGATTACAGACCGGATTGGACGACACGAAGTCCTCTTACCAATTACCGGTAATCATAAAAATTACAATTTCCGAGAAAAGAGGAAGAGCCAAGTTTTGAAAGAAAGGGAAAATTTGCATTAAAAGACGGACAAAGGAGGTGTAAATTGTTTAATGTCGCTCTTAAAGAAAGAAAGCCTGTACACTGTTTCTATGGTGATTGAAACCAAGGTTGTGATTGGTTGATTTAAACTACAACTTTGAATGTGATTGGCTTATTGAACTGTCCGTTAACAAATTGTCCTATAACAACTTGGCAAGTGAAGTAGTGGAAAATGGGAGTCCTTTAAACCAATCACAATCGATGAAATTGTAATTTTTATGAATAAGGGAGTATACTCGTTCGATTACTCCCTGAATTGTATTCCATTCAGTCCTATTGCCATTATTAATTAGCAAAGCGTAGTTCTTCATTTCTTTCGGCTTCGGCTTTGAATAGTTTCTTTATTAAATATGCGACCGAGAGCGCTAGGGTAGAGTGTAAGACACGCAGATTTAAAAGTGGATTCAGTAACTCAACCTCTAACCAATCAAAAACGGAATCGAGCAAAATTCCAACTACAAAGTAGAAAAACAATTTGGTCTAAAACAAACTGTATAAGAAAGAGACTTCCCTTGAGTCTCCTTCAGTTAGTGCTGAATTTGACAGGGTACCCTGTTTTTGAAAAATCAACGGAAACGAGGCCAAGAAAGCACCTGGCAATTATGAAGATATATTTTTTAAGCTCGATGAAATTTCGTTCGGCGAACGAGATACTGATATCCACTTTTAAATCTGCATTTCAGGGGAAGGTAGCCGTGAAGAAGGAGTTGAAAATGAGCAAACATCTCGAGGAGAAAGATTCAAACTCCCACCGATTTTTCAAGCGGCCGCACATCGACCTAGGAATCGGACTGTTGATGACTCGGAAGGTTTGTTAAGAGGTCAAAAAGCTCGGACATTTGAGCAGGAAAAGCCATCGAGAAGTTACGTTCACGTCGAGGTGGAACGAGAACAGAAGTCACCAACTAAAACGTCCTTGCTAAGGTCAGGAACGAAGGACAGTAAAGCTCAACCAAAGCCGCTGGAAAAGTCAAGTCGACAGAAAAGTCAAAAACGAGAGAGAAGTTTGGAAGACAACTTGAATAAAAATTTGAAACTGGATAAAGATTTGTATATCGTGGATGCGAATAAAGATGTCGAAAGAAAAGCCAAGCGCGAGAAAACGAGACGAAAGAGACCGACAGCGTCTAAAAGTCCGCAAAAGCATTTGCCGATAGTGGAGAGTTCTTCAAGTCATGACGTTATAGTAGCGTCTACAGAAATTGAAAATAAGAGTTCAGTTGTAACTAAGCCTCATCATTCAGATATCGATGAAACGAGCAAAAGAGAGTATTTTACTTTGTGCGAAGGAGACATGGTGGCCATTAGAGTGCCAGAGAAGCTGTACATGAAAGGACAGCCTTGTCTGGGTAAAATAACAACGCTTGCGGACCAACAAGGTTTGTTGACGGTTCATTATTACACAGGAAGTTACGATGGCCGATGGAGACCTATGATGAGTCGCACCAGTCCCTACCTCAGAAAGGTGGCTACCGCTGACGTGCTTTGTAAATTTCAGCTGGCGTCGGATGGAAAGATGTCGCCAAGCACACAGAGAGAATTGAGGACAATCGTTGATGATGATCGTAATGAAAGTGGTGATACCACGTGATTGTATAGGAAACAAGAATATGGAATATTGACCTCGCAAAGGAAGATTTCCAAGCTTTACACGTGTGTAACTCAGTCGTACACTGAAATTTCGGACTGGAAGCTTTTGCAATTCAACTCTTGCGTTATATGTCAAGAGAGTGACGATTTTTTTAGGGTGTACTTCAGTCAAATTTTGTATACTCCAAGCACATTACAAAAAAGGAGAATTTGTATGTGGTCAGTATTTAGTGCTGGTCATTTCTCTGCCGCGTTAAACGTATTGCGATGTGTTAAAAAGCGAGGACCAAAGGCTTGTAGTGTTTCAATGCACTTACGACGGAACAATCCTATAGGCTTTGCAAAGATCTCAGAACAGTTTTATAACATGAAACAGTAATGAAATACTCAGATATTTTAGGATAAAACAGAGTACTTGCCATGAAAATTATATTTTGAAAAAGCTATCGTTTTCAGGAAAGAATTAGTTTGGAGTTAGTTTTACATCTATGATACTATTTTTAACAATGAAAACAGTAATATTGTAAGAATGAGGAAAAGGCCATTTACAAATGAATTAAATAATCCAGCAATATATGGCGTTTTATAAATTATGGTATATCCTAGCCTAATGACCACTGTAGTCAAGACTTTGTAGTGACCCGCGCGAAAAACATCTTCTCGCGGCTTCGTCGTTCGTGGCTTCGGCCTGCGGCCGAAGATTTGTCGCCCTTCGTCCGAAACCGAAAATTCCCGCCGCACGCGAGAAAAACCTCTGGTATCCAGGGTAACTGCCGACTGTCCTCACCATAATTTTTTTTTACTCCAATAAAGCCCGTGGGTGCATTGTTTTTTAACTCATTTTTGCGTTGCAGTTGCGGCTTTTTTTTAAATTGGAGGGTTATTGTACAAATTAATTTATATCAGGCTCAGTGAGGTGTATTTGGTGACTGAATCGTATAAACATACTACCGCGCTTGCTTAGACTTTGTAATGCCAAACTTATTTGCTTGGTTTGTAAAAGAGCCCTTTAAATTTATACTGCAACAGCGCTTGATTGCGTTCGACGTTAGGAGAACGCAATTACTAATCCTGTGGTACTTGGGGATCCTGTGCATAGGGTAAGCTTTATTCGCCCAGCTTTTTCAGCGCCTTTTTCAATTGCGCAGTCATACGTTCATGTGCATCTCGGTTTTGATGCGTCAGATACGCAAATGACGATTGCCCACCTCGTGATTGTTTTTATGGAGTCAAGTTGCACCAACAGGCTCGTATTTTTAGTAATAATCTCTCAGACAATTTCAACAAATTCCAGATTCAGTTGACAACAATAAATGCAGCGCTTATTCAAAGCCCTGCTTTATACGAGAAGGCGCAAATGGACGGCTTTATCAAATAGATACAGTATTTCAAAAGTCAGTGGGTTGTTTTTTTTTTGTAAAGTCAAAGGCACCACAAACTAACTTTGTAAACATATTTGCCGTTATCAAGTTAATTGGGCAAAGCAAGCCACTCAAATACCACCGGAATTAATTTTGATCCCCATTAATTGCAACAGAAAACTACGTTAGTTTCAGTTTGAAAGGTATCTAGATTCATTTTATTATTATTTTTTTTGGTTTTTATCCCTATTCCTTATTTCGATGGCCTTGGGGAAAAGGATTAGTGTTCACAGGTTGGGCTTTTAATGACTTTTAGTTTGATTTGAGATGACTCCCAACTTGTACGTATTTCACGAAAAATTGTGGTCAGAGCACGAGTCCTTAACCAGAAACCTGCAACTCCAACACTAGGCCTATGGAACGGCATTTTCACAGTTCAATCAATTTTCAGACGATTTTCTTTAATACGATACGGATTGCACGAGCTTAAGAAGATGTATGGAGTTTTGTTGACGGTAAACGTTTTTATCCACCTAAAAAGGCTTTTGATCCCGTAAACCATGGGATACTTTTAAGCAAATGAAATTCCGACCTTGCCAGAGACAAATGTCTTTGGTACTTTGAATCGTCAAAAATATTTGTGAGGTATCTGAGCAATAGGCAACGATTTGTTCAATAGGCCAGTTTCGTATTCTAACGGTTGGACTGGATCTAGCATGAAATGGAGGCTAATGCGGGCAAATTAATTTGCATTTGAAAAGATTTGCCCGAATTAGCCTCCATTTCATGCTAGATCCAGTCCAGCCGTGAGAATTCGAAAATGGTCTCTTCAGTGACACAGTGCGACACTCGAAAACTACTTTACGTGTAAGAGTTAACTTTTGACAGGTCTTCTAATTTCTTTCCTTTATGCACAGCTACGAAGAATCCGACCACTGCGCGTCGTAGAAGAAGCCAGTTCGACGCAAAACCACTTCCCGGACCGATCAATACGCCCGTGACATTTCACGCCCCTCCTTCACGGTCAGACGTGTTACGGCGGGAATACGACAGACAGAGAATGGAGCTGATGCCCAGCAGCGGCGTGTCAGCGGATACACGAACCAGAGAACTTAGTGGACAGGCAAAACCTGCTCCTAGGCAAAAGAAAACAAGCCCGAAATCAGATACCAGGTAGGACTTTCGGGGACTGCGTCATAAATAAAGGTTCTTTTCGCTTAATTACTTTCAATTCACTTCACCTCGCCTCTCTTCACCTCACTTTACTGACTTTACTTGACTTAACCTTAGTTCACATGCGTTCAGTTGAGTTCACTTTACTTCTCGGTCGTTCCTGATAACCAGGGGTTTCAATAGGGTCTTTAAGATCTAGGACGCGGTCGTCAACGAGAACGCCACGAAACAGCAATATAATTGGTTAAAAGAGGAAAAATAATCGTGCTGCACGTGCGGCACGCGATTTAGCACATATTCGTGCGACAATCTGCACAATAACGACGTGACATCACAAATTTGAGGATTTGACGACGACACGAGCGTACAAATGTCTAGCCTGCTAGCCCAGACGTATTTCCAGCGATCGTTTCTCTCCCCCGCGACCGCCGGAAATACGTCAGGTCTGCGTTCGCAGACTAGCAAATGTGAGCCTTTCAGTCTCTATTTTTACTCTGAAAACGCTCACACCAATGTATTTTTAGAAAACTTCACCCACATTGTACGACGCGAGCGAGGTGGTCTAACCGCGAGAAACTTACGAGAGCGCAAAGTTACATTTTGAAATGACGTTGTATTTGACGTTGCCCTTGTCATTGCTAAAACTCCTCAAAGTCTCTAATAGAGGTTTTGCAGGGCAGCCATGTTGCATGGCAGGAACAATAGATTATTTTTCCCATGAGAACAAATGTTCTTTCTAATGCAGAACATTTTCATTGTTCCTGCCAAGCAACATGGCTGCCGTGAAAAACCTCTATAGGGACCTTAAGTGAGAACGACGACAACGGCTACAGCTACGAGAACGCCACAAAACAATGGGCTTAGTGAACAAAAACAATAGAGACCTTTAGATCCACGTTTACGGCTAACCGGAAACTGCGGTTTGAGGTCTGCGGTCTGGCGTTAGAAGTTGTGATAGTTCGTACATTTAGATTCAAGTAAACATGTACAACGGTGAAAAGGCCACCATATTGAATTTCCTCGATGCTCAGCGGTGATGTTTCAGTCAACGAAAAAAAATAAAACCACTGCTTTTTTGATTCTTTAGTTCACATGAAATAAAAGATGCAAAGTTGCTTTCTGTAATTGCCCCGTTCATACGTTGGATAACGTAACTTCCACGCCATAAAGAGCTGAGGTAAATGACGTACGTGAAAACCTTCCTTCCGCCGTTGAAAACGTCAAAACTTAGCCTCGAACATGACGGCAAGCTCTAGTCCCGTGACTTCCAGCAGTTTGAGGTTAGCCGTAAACGTGGATCTCTAATAGCTCTGCAAGCCCTGTACGTGTGCTTTACATTTTGATTCATTTCAAGTGCCGTTCTCGTCTTGACAACGACGTGACATTATCAAATTTGATGTCATGTGGAGAACGCGAGCACCTGACGATGAATTTCAAAATTTCTCTCTAAATGTCCACACCTTTCTCACCAATTTTATTGTTGAATTGTGGACTCGTACTTTCCATGCCGAGCGACACGGAGTAATCGCAAAATTATTGCAGTAACGGGAAATAATATTTATAGACGACGTTCTCGTAGATGTCTTCGTCATCCTTGCATAAGGTCCGTCTACGTGGAGGTTTACCGCCGCCTACCACAACTATCTCGTGTTTGTATTCGGGCTACTCTCTGGAAAGGTGTTTAAGTGCACAACTGTCAATCTAGAAACATAGTTTGTTCAAAAAGTCTTAAAACTTGTTCCTTGTAAAAAAAAAAAAAAATCTTTTCCATGCCCAAAATTCTGGGAATTGCATTTCCAAGGTTGTAGATTTCATTTTTTTTCTGAGGAAGCATGCCGCTTTTCCGATCAAAGCGGTTTATAGAATAAAATATTGAAACTCCCTGCCGCAAACACTTTGTTTTGCGAGGGACAGATAGGTAAACTCTTTCATTACAGTTGTATGGCGGTTATGGGATATCATGAACGGGGCTCAATGCTTAAAGTATCTATTTGGGATCCCGTAGGAGAAAAATCTTTTTCCCCGAAGCATAGTGCAGTATTATAAAGGTGCAACTCAACCGTTTTGTTTGTTTTTGAAATGCAATTTTGTTTTCTTTTTATGAAAGGTGAACATTTCCATGTTGATTAGTTTTTGGGATGCGATTTGATCAGTAATCAAACGAATACTTTTTCTATTGTTGGGTCTCTAAATTGTCGACACTGATCTTGCTATTCGTCTTTTCCTAAGTTCCAGGTCCGCTCGATTTCAATACGACGCCAATGCGACTCCAAGATTCCCAGATTATGAGTCTCGTCTGGCGGATCAGCAGCAATTGGCGATATTAGCAGTGATGAACGAAAAAGAAGCCTTGCTTTTGCAGAAAAGAAAGTGAGTACTTCGTACTCGGATATTCTCATCAGGCTGGGCCTTACTAGGCATCGAATAGAGGATCTTTTGAGCCTCTTTCGCATGCTTGCCCTAATCCAACCTTGAAAATACAAGAAGATCTTTGTCAGTCAATAGGCCATTTTCGAGTTGCTGTTCGTCTCGGTTTCGAATTGGGTACGTTCGATTGACCGTATTCCGGAATAAGAATACATGGAATATAAGGTTAGAAATCATTCATTTTCACGGAGATTCATATTAAAGTTGTCAAACGCCCGCTAAAATGCTATTTTAAACATATCCTCACCATCCTTGTTACTTCAAAACGCCAGACATACCGTTTCAAATCATTACTCCGCGTATTCTTATTCCGGAATAGGGTCAATCGAACTCACCCTTATGGCGCGTTCGATTGACGCTATTCCGGAATAAGAATACGTGGAGTGATGATTAAAACGGCGCGTTTCGAAGCAGCAAGGATGATAAAAATATGTTTAAAATAGCATTTTAGCAGATGTTTGACAATTTTAATGCGAATCTCCGTAAAAACGAAGGATTTCTAACTTATATTCCATGTATTCTTATTCCGGAATACGGTCAATCGAACGCACCCTTAGTGTTCAGCTATTGAAAGGGAAATGAATTTGATTTGCATAAGAATGCGCAACTAATTTCCATTTGAATGGTTGTGCACCAGGACTGGCTTTGAAACTGAGGCAAACAGCAACTCGGAAATGGGCTATTGGTTTTGAAAAAGGGTACAATTCTAAATATAGTGCTTGTATTTTGACTGTTTGTTAACTACGAGAACTTTCAAAAGAGAAATGTCAATATCATCTTAAAAAAATGCTTATCCTCGGACGTAAAAACAGATTTCAGGGCTAATTTTGTGATCTAATTAGGGTCAAATCACTAAATTAAAGTTAAAGAAGCTACAAGAATCACCTGGCGTGATAATTGACGAACACCTCTCATGGTCTAATCATATAGATGAACTTAGCAAGACTCAGAGCGCACTGCCCTCCAAATCTATCAAGCGTTGATCTTACCCCACCTTGACTATTGTAGCTCCGTTTGAGGCGACTGCAACTTAACCTTAAGTGATAAACTTCAAAATCTTCAAAATAGGGCTGCCGGCAGGGCGATTACCAGGTCCAATTACCACACAAGCGCCACTTTCCTTTCAAATCTGTTAAATTGGGATGATCTAATTACACGTCAACATTTAATTTAGCTTAAAGCCATATTTAAACAATCAATGGACTCACCCCAGCGTACCTCCAGAATTTACTCGCATAACGCAATACAAGTTAAGAAACTTAGAGGCTAAACTTGAGTTGCCTATGCCGCGCACAAATTATGGCAAGCGCGCTTTTTGTTATAGCGGAGCACTGTTATGGAATAGTTTGCCCATCAGTTTGCGAAAATCAGACTCCCTAGGATATTTCAAAAGGAAAATTGACCAACCATGTAGTAGGTGCCGGTCGAGCTTCCACACGGTAATCTTGTAAAACAGTGTAGTTGTAATGAAACTTTTCATTGTAATATATACTGAAGATTTTACCGTGTATAAATAAATAAATAAATAAATAAATAAATAAAGTATTTATGTTTGTATCTATCTCGGGCGCGAACGGGTTGGGGTCCGTTCTCGTAGTTGTCATGTTGGGCAATCCGGCGGAAATACACACATCCACATTTTTTCTAGGGTCTGTTCAGTCTGTGGTAAAAAGAACATCGGCATAGACACTCCCTGGAACTCCCTGGTAAAAAGAACATCGGCATAGACACTCCCTGGAACCTCTTCCTTTTGCTTGTTACAAGATTTTTATGTCATATCTTATTCAATTATTGCCGGGGTTGGTTTTTGAGCAGCCAAATGGGGCACCGAACTAAAGTCACTAATCTTTTTCTAGCCCACTCCTCTCCCCGGGTCGCTACATCATCAGAATATTCGCGCAGCCTTCTCGCTAGCGCGATATCCAAAACAAGTTTACCTTAGGCTAACACATGCATGGCCTTTGAATTGATTGTATTTTTAAGTACTTTCTTTTTCTGTGGCAGAGACAAACAGGTTCTTGATGATTGGAGGGAACAGACCAAAATCATTCGACAACAGAAGCAACGGCTTGCGGCTACGAGGGGCGCACCCTCTGGTAAGTTGGCGGTATTTATCAACGCAGGGCCCGTCACACAAACGCTCACACAAACAACTTGTGTGGGGAGGAGCGTTGCGTGACCACACAAAGAACGGCTGCGTAGGACACTACCCGTCCACGCGTATACGGATATTTTTGAATCCGCAACTTTTTCTTCGCGAATTGCCTTCCGTCCACGCGCCTCCCGCGAATCCGGCTTGCGAATCTGCAACTTTTAAAATCCGCTCTCCAGTGTGGACAGAAGACGGTCGAATCCACATATTTTCAAATCCGATGACGTTACAAACTCAGATCCAGTCTTTAACGCGTTAATATTCAACATGGCCGCTGAACGAAATGCTATCGTTTCTCTTGTCGCTAACTCGTACGCCTGATGGCACATGGTCACAGAGGAGTCCTATCCGGATACGTGTCGACGGGCAAATTCGATTTGAAAACATTTCGTGTGGACGTGAAAATTGTTTTAATCCGCAGAGAAAAGTTGCGGATTAAAATATATCCGGACACATGTGGGCGGGGCCTCAAAAAACCATTTTTCTTTTTTATAGATTTTGTTTAAAATAGATTCTAGTAATTTCCCAAGGGGTCCGAGAGGGAGCAGTTTCGAATCAGACCTCTCGGGAAATTAATCAAAGGAACAAGAAGGATCACGTGCACCTATCACTGCCGACCTCCGTAATACATATAGTAGCGCGTAAACCAGTCGAACTTATCGCCTGAAGAAGACCGACATTAAGCAGTCGAAACTTCGTGGTCTGCAACCGACCGCAATGCGAAACAAACGATCACACGTCTTATTATTGGTTGTATGGGACGTTTATTAACATGGCAAGGTGTGAGATAAGCAGTCAACTCCCAGTTCATTCAACGCTTCAGAAGTTGGTTTTTTCTTATATGTTTCATTGTTCGTTTTTTTAGTCGAAGTTAAAGCGCCTTACGGAACCGAGAAGTCGATCAAAGAAGAAGAGAAGGTGGGCTATTTATTTCTTACGTAATGACTAGTGTTCAGCTACAACGGCAGCAACCACACAGCCTTTGCTGTTGCACAAATAGAGAAGGATGTCTAGTAAGCGATATAAAAGCATCAGCATATGATTACTAGTGAATCACAGTTAGTGGTAACAGACCAATAAGAACTTGCCACAGGGCTGTGCGGGGGGAAAATGATGTGTGCAGCCGCGAGCTCTCGATTTTGTATCAATTAATCGTTAGTTTTTCAAAGATGTTGTGTTTTGCTTTCTAATCAACCTTCGTTTGTTTTCCTTACTATTTGTTTCGTCGTTTATAGTACTTCTCTCGTTAACCGTGGTTTGCAACCTTCATTGCTTTGTTTGTTCCTAATCTCTGGTTTTGTGTAGTTTTCGTCTATAGAGTGAACAGTTACTACGTTTATTGTAATTATTGTCCTGTCAATTCAGATTGTCACTGGTTGGTTGTTACTTCGAGGTCACATGACATCTAACAATAAAACTGTTTCCCGCCAAAAGTGTCTGAGCGGACAACAGTTCAAAATCTGGACTGTTACCCGCGAATGTT
Source organism: Montipora capitata (assembly GCA_949126865.1). Classification (NCBI taxonomy): domain Eukaryota; kingdom Metazoa; phylum Cnidaria; class Anthozoa; order Scleractinia; family Acroporidae; genus Montipora; species Montipora capitata. The sequence continues at coordinate 54,351,355 of OX421445.1, forward strand.
GACCAACGACAGCCGTTGCTGTTGCCGTTGCACGTTTTTCTTTTTGTGCTATATAACAAATCACTTAATGACTGGTTCATCGGGAAACAGTTAATTTTGTTTCCTCGAATTCCAATGTTTCCCTCGGCTGCGCCTCGGGGAAACATTGAGATTCTCGGGAAACAAAATTAACGGTTACCCTCCGGACCAGTCATTGAGTGTTTACTGTTCGATTTCTGGTCCAAAGTTTTCCATATTTTGATTTCTGTATGATGTTTTTGTAATAGACTCCACAAGGCTACGCAAAGCGTCTGAAGGAAATCTTTGAGGAGAAAGACGCAAGAGGAGCCGCAAGAAGGTAAGCAACAGACACTACTTCAAAACGGCAAAAACTGGAACACAGTTTACCTATCTCAGGCTTAGTTCGGCCCGCTCAGCTGACTCCACTCACTGCGACCTTGGTTATTCACTGCTCTGCTTTAGCACAGGTGCCTACAACTCTAATAACTTGGTCTATGCAACGGCATCTTCACCGATCAAGCTTTTTTTTAGACGAGTTCTTAAATAAGATTTAGCTTGCACGAGTGTTTCCCCCATTCCATAATGCAATACGATTTGGGGGTTTCTTTACATAAAAACAATATCAGTTATACTCTTTGGGACATGCTTCCGGCCCCGTCCCACTAAAGCGTTTCCAAGAGTATCCGGTTTCGGTGTCAATGGAAACGCATCGATCGATCCGCGTCCATGCTACCGTTTTGCTTGAATACGCTCAATGACATGCTGTGTCGTAGGTTGAAGAACATGCGCATGCTTGAAAGAGATACGGCTTCGATATTTTCGACATTTCTCGTCGATGTGAGTTTGAAAACTGTAAACAACTTTCACTTAGCTTTGGCTCGCTTGCTTTGTTCCAAAATCTTCTCCACCTTCGATGTGGTGTTCCTGCTCCATCAACCAAGATAAGGTGGAAAGGGATTGGTGGAAATAGCGAATTGGTAATAATTTATCATGCAAGACTTGTGATTAGCTAGAAAGGTCTGGTTTCGCGGGAAAATCAATTCAAAAATAACTCCGTCTGTAAAAATGCCGTTCCGCAAATACAATATTGAATAAAGTTGTGCGCTCCTTGTAATGGGTTCTTGTTTAGCGGAAAAAACTCCAGAATCAGCATGAGCTATCTATGTAGAAAGCCTCCGTTGTACATAGAGTTTCAAACACTAAGAATACTTTTATACTGGCTATAATCTTCTATCACTCTTTGCACACATTATTACTTCTCCCTTACAGTACAATTTTCACTTTTTCTCAAGCTTTCCCCATCAATTAACGAATTCTTCCTCCAGTCATTATTATTGACTTTAAAACTAAAAAATAACTCAAATCTTTTCTGTAGCAGTCGCCGCCACATGCAGTCATCGACTGCCAATTATTATATTATTGTTTTTTTGTTTTCCATAGGGCTATCGAGGATCGCGAATTGGAGACAAGAATAAAAATGCACATGGAGAAGTTACAAGATCACCGGACAAAAGCGTACGGATCTATCCAGGAAGAACTAGAGTCTGCAAGAAAGAACCTAGAAATGGCAAGTGTTTTAAAATTTGATTGCAAAGCATTTAAAAATCCTTAACGCGGAGAAACAAAGAACCTTCCTTTTCTCCCCTTTCTCTCGTCTTCCCTTTCTATAAACAACAGTTCGTGGACAATTGTGTAGCATATTTTACAACTAACTACCGTAAAGCGAACACCGAAGTTATATTGGCCAATCACAACAGCCGTTTACGACCGAATGCGGAGCCAATCACAGCACAAATATACACGTGCATCCCGTGCGGGAAAACGTGTGCAAGAAAGTTACAAATTTTCTTGCTTTCGTCTCTGATTGACAGCAGGGGTGTGACGTACTTGATACTTGAGAAATTGGAAGATTTTTTTTAAAGATTTTCTTTTATGAGTAAAAGCCCTCGTAGGCTCCCTCATCAGCAGTCCCCAGTTCCCGGTTATTTTTGAAGGAAAGGTGATAATGATGATGTTATAACAGAGTTTGCGACGTCACTTGCCCTTTGCTTGTAAAACCCCTGTTTGTGTTGTAGCTTGCTGAAAACTCTACAGATGGGTAAAATAAACAACTAACGACTGCATTTTCCTTTGCATTTATTTATTGAAATGTCCTTCGGAATAAGTCGGGAATGGCATTTGCGAGACCATCTGAAATGACGATTATCGACAATTCGTAATTTTCCGTGGAATGAATGTTATCGTCAATTTAGATTACTCTGTCCCAGGACTTGTGGTAGCAGATGAAAAGAAAAAAAGTCAAAGTTGAATCCCTGGACGGGATTTGAACTCGGAGCACCCAATGTGAAGGAACTGTTTTTATCCACTTAACAACTAAAGATCAACTGACTGACAATTGCACCGATTATTTATCAAATCTAATTAGTAGCAAATCATTGCTGAATAGTGTTTAAGTCTAGTACTTGATTTTAAAACGGTTAGCTTTCTCTTGAGGTTTGGTTACCGGCATTTTTTCTTTTTTAAAGTTGTTTCTTAGCCGGTGATAATACACGTTTACAGCGGCATTCGGAAGAAAAAATATATTATATATATATTTTTAAAAGAAAGTGTTCTGTCAGTTAGCGATGCGGTAGTCTAGTGGTTAAGTGAAAGGGTTATAGACCTTATTCATAAATGGCGGTCACATTTATAATTCTTTTGTCCACGTGCATGTTAGCCTACCAAGCCTCATTTTAGAGCAAGAATTCTTTTCAATTCACTGTAGGGTATCGAGGCTTGGTAGGCTAATTTGCACTTCGACAAAAGAATTATAAATTGACCGCCATTTATGAATAAGGTCTATTAATCGAACATTCCCCGGTTCGTGTCTAGCGAGTTTAGGCATTAGGGTTCGGATTTTTTGAAAATAGATATTCATTTCCCATAATCCCTATCTGTATTAAGCGCTAAACGGCCTAAATTGACGATAATGGTCAATTCAGAGAAACTTAGGAATTGTCGATAATAGTCATTTCAGAGGTTGAGGATGGGTTGTTGGAGCGCCTTCGGCACTTGAAACATTCTTCGTGTTCGTACACGTTCAAAATCTCACGTTACGTCCCTGGACAGAGAACGTTCTGCACCTGCGCAAAGCACCTTGAAATTCCTAAAGGCCCATGTTAACGAGGAAACATAGTAGGGGCAGCCATGCTTCCTGGAGAGTCTTCTCTTTCGCACGCGCACGCAGTTTGTTGCGCATCGAGAAGCAAAGGTGTCGGTTTCAAAAATTTTGCTTCCCCAGCAAATAGTTTATCGTTTGCGCGCTGCACGTAACCTGTCGAGAATCAGTGTTTGCGCAGCACTGTCTCCGTGATCGGGAAAGCCCTTACTGATGACACACAGCAACGCGATGGTCGCTGACTATTTGAATCTGTTCGCAGGCTCGTCATATCCAGCGCGAGGTGAATGACAGAAAGAACTTAGAATACCGACTGAGAGCTTTCACGGGCGACGACGTGACGTCATCACATTGGAACTCAAAGTCAAAGACGAAGAGTTCTAAATAAAACAAGACCTTGGGACCAATTTATCGAAGAAAACCAATGCTCCATTTAAGATTTCTTTTACAAACTTTAAGATTAAGATAGGGTATTTACATTAATATATTTGAGGGGAATGTCCGTATAGTATTTGTCCTGCTTTGGGCGAGAAGTGTTATTTTGAACACACAGTTTTGTTTTTTGTTTTAAATTCTAAATTATGCGAGAATTAACGAAGTTTTTCCGTTTGTAATAATTTCTGTCATAAAAACAGATTTTAAACTGGTGTCGCTAAAAGATGTGTTGTATTTTTTGCATTAATAATCGTTTTCTTCGAAATTTTAATTTATTGAAGTACATACGATGTAAATAAAGCCACCCTGGTTAGCAAATGTTAACCTATGGTCCTTTTATTCTTTCTGTGGGTTTAAAGTCCATTTTCATCATGGACTGGATTTGTCTCCATTGGCTCCGAAGTCTCAACCAAGCTTTGTAAACCCATTTTACACCAGCAAGTATTCCTTGACAAGTATCAGTGCTCGTGTAAATGATGAACAAGTTTTAATTGAAAAGGAATAGTTGCTCGTGTAGACGATGAACAAGTTTTCCTTGAAAAGGAACAATTGCTCGTGTAGGTGATGAACAAGATTTTCCTGGCATATTTTGGCGGTCTGTTGCACAATATTGTTATCAACGATTATTAGTTTTATCTTACAATTGTTAGAGAGGTTTTCAATTGAGTGTCAAAAGTAATAAGCGAATTGCTTTGGTTTTGCATTTACTTCACTCAGTGATTGGTTCAAAGTTCTCGCGCCATTTTTTCAAGCAATGAGAAGTGAAACCAAAACCAATTGTGGCTAGCGCGTGCACTTCTTTCCGCGCTTTGTGTTGACTGCGTGTAATTACTTCGAGTTATGATTGGTTTACTGGATTGTCTCCGTCCTTTTTGATCGGTCAAAGTAATTACTTTGGTTTTGGTTTTACGACACTCGATTGAAACTCGCTCTATTATGGATTGACTCAAGACTTGTTGGTCAGACGTGAGTCGATTTACAACCTGAGGCAAAAACTGTGTTTCAATACACCGAGGCCAAGAACTGATTTGCTAAAAAGTCTATTCGATTTCTTGGTACTATACTATGGAACCGACTTAACAACCAGATGAGGGGAAGTTTATCTTTGGAGATTTTTAAAAAAAGTAATTTGGGAAATAGACTCAGAATTTTTAAAATTTTAATTCATTTGCTCTATTGCTCTTTGTTTCCTTTTGTGATATTATAGTTCATTTCTTATGTAAATTCTAGGTTTTCATTTCTAGTTCTTAATTCTAGTTCTTAATTTTATACACGACCACATCAGCAATGCTTTAATTTAGTTATCGTGTATACATAATTGCTTTACTTACAACACGACAACAACAAAACGCCAAGTTTGAACTTTTGACGACAACGTAAACATGAAAATGACAACCTTTTAGTCTCCATTTTTTCTCTGAAGCCGATCGTTCTAATTTATTATTTAGGATACTTTGCCCACATTGTAGGATGTGAAAGACACTGAATAACCGGCAAAATAATACGATAGAGCAAAATTACATTTTGAGGTGACGTTCCCGTCGACGTTTTAGATCACAGTCTCAAATTCCCCAACAGGTGGTTTGCAAACAGTCTCTCGAGACACAGATAACTATGCTGTAATGTAGAATTGCTGGTGGACGTACAATCAGAAGGATCTAGTGAGAGATCTTTTGTTCTTGTCGTCCACCAACATGGCGGCGATGACGTAACATCACAGCAGCCATGTTGGTGCACAGGGCCCGGTTGTTCAAAAGCCGATTAATGCTAATCTCAGATTAAAAATTAACCAAGGAGTTTTATTTCTCTACTCCCAACTGTTGTTCAACGGTGATACTGGGCAAAACTTTACATTAGAAGAAGTCAATCTTGAAATACAAGAAGAAGCAACAGAAACTTTCACCCAAAAGTTGAAAACATGAAACGAAAGTTTACGCTAATCCTGGATTAAGTTAATCGGCTTTCGAACAACCGGGCCCAGAACAATAGAGAAAAAAGGTCTACTGGGTAAGCAAAACATACCATAATTTGCTATTGTTTTGTGCACCAACATGGCCGTCTCATCACGTGATTGAACACCATCTATAGAAGGATGCCAAGTTTCTATACACCTTGTTCCAAAATGGCCACTGATTTATGCGCATACAAATTGGCCCTTGTTGCCTCGTTCAAGATAAAATATTCTTTTGAATTTTAAGCTTGAGAACGAGGCATCAAGGGCTAATTTGAATAAAAACTAAAGAATATTTATATGGCGGCCATTTTGGAATAAGGTGTATTTTGGCTATTATTGCCCGAAATTGATGCAAAATGAAGTGTTTAAACAGTTAAATTTCGATATATTAAATTCAGTCCTAAACAACAGGCATCATCTCGAGGCTTTAGGGAATAAA
>OX421445.1:54367339-54384839 GCA_949126865.1 Montipora capitata
ACCGTTACTAGCGGCGCTTAATTTAGGGGAGAAAAATGAGAATTAATCTCCAAGTGCTGACGTTCTCCATAACACCTCAAACTTGGTTATTTCACGTTGTTACTTTGCTGAAGACGGCAAAGAAATGGACAAAAATGAAAAAAAGCACGTGCTGGGCGTGCAAAGCTATTGTTTTGGCCCACTGAATATGCAAATTTGTAACGTTCTCGTTGCCGTTGCCGTTGTCGTTGCTAAAGTTCCCTATTGAACAAGGTTTGGGAGACGGGACCTACCGTTTATTTATTTATTTTTTAATTTTTATGTCAGGGACCTACCGTTTATGGTCCTCATTCGAAAAGACTTGAACGTCTGACCATTTGCGGATGTAATTACAAAGGCAGCACTTTCTCCTCAGTTGTTTTAAGACCTTGAGTGTTGGTCCGGCCGGAGTTGAATTCACGACCTCCCGCGCTCTAGTCCGATGCTCAATCAACTAAGTCAACTGGTCGGCGGTTGGTACTGAATGCTTGAAAAAATCATTCTTTAATATCTTGATCTATTTATATAAGCACCAATAAAATAACCAAGTGAGCTTTCGCGCGAAAACATGATATCCTCACATGTGAAGATAACATGTTATCTTCACACTTCAAAAGACCACTGTTGCTTTAGTTACATATAAAAATCGCGCCTTTCGATGCCTTTCGCGAAATGATTTAGTATTTCATTGGTGTTTATATAATTATTTCACTCCTTCGCTGCGCTCACTCGTGAAATATTTTTCAACACTCGAGGAGAAATTTTGTATCTCCGCGCGGCCATGTAATATCCTCTATTTCTTCGCTATGTTTCCTTATTACCTACCTTTCGTTTCGGGCGGGTCAGTTTTCCCAGCTGAGGTTTCCGTTGGTGAGGTCACAGAACTGTTGTCAGTTTTCACTGTTCAATGGAAAGAAAAAAAAGTTATATGGTCATCAAGGCCAGTGGCTCTTAACTAAGAGAGAGCGTCCATCTTACAATTTGGTTCCAAGTACAGTTCAAGATATCTTCGACCAAGGTCATTCTACCGAGAGTTACAAACTGAGGAATAGTGACAGCGTAGTGATTTTAACCCTCATAGATTCAAAACATTTCACTTTGATCATAATTTACGATCTCAAAAATCATTAGCTAGTTTTAAAAAAACCATCAGAAATAAGAACTTAGAAGACTTGATGTATAATTCCGGCAGAGAATTGTATTTTATGCAATGCTTAAGATTCATTTTCTATTGTACTTTTGCACTTGTATACACGTGATTTTTATTTCAGCTTCGATTCCCCGATTAGTTTTTGCGCTTGTGCTTGTTCTGGCTTTGAAAGCTAGACGCGTTTTAATTTGAGACTTGAAGAAGCTATTATTATTATTTTAACCCAATCGTATGCGAAGCTCTTTTCCGAAAGACATTTCGCATCCAATGACCTGAGATTCAGTTAAAAGATTATACCAATAGTTTTGCGCACATTTCAACCTAGACTTCAGAATTAGGCAATTCATTTCATTTTTTGTACATCAAGGCGCGCTCGTAACTTGGCTTTTATAGATTATGCTAGTGCTTGTAGCAGTAATCATTTTTTGCCCAAATTGTGCTAGTTTTTCCAAATGTTGCCTCCTTTTCTTAATATTATTCTTTTTGCAAAATGAACGGAACAAGTCCAAAAAAATGTATCACGACCGTGTGGCGAAACTTCTTCGGTGTCTATGGTGTCACAAGCTCCTATTCTATTGTATTTTGCTTTCCTTGTCTTAAGGCAACAGTCTCTGGCTATGTTTGCTGGTTCTGGTATGGTCTAGGTCAAGTTGTCGGGCGGCATAGACCGAATGCATAAATGGTAGCCAAAAAAATATTATTTTGTTTATGTGCTAATTAGACTCACTAGCCTCATTTGCATGGACAAAATGCAATAGAAATGTTGCTTGAGAGCGAGGCTAGTAAGTCTAATTAGCACATAAACAAAAGAATACATTTTTGGCCGCCATTTATGCATTCGGTCTATGGCTGACGCCATTTTTCAAACTTGCAAATGAGAGGTACTGAGACCAACACCATCTAGCAACTTCCGGTTCCCGTCATCTCTTGCCAGACTGCCAGCCTCCAGGGAGGCCCTCCCTTCGTTACTAAACCACAAAACACTTATCAAAAATGGTCTCAGGCTTAAATCTGACGAAATATTGCTAAAACAAAATATTTAACAATTATTCCATGAGCGCGCGTTGGATATGAGATGATAGATAGGTGGACGTGCGTACGGTCGTCAACATATTTTCTTACCCATAGTGCTACGCGTGCGCCATGGTGGGTAGGTACTTGGTATATTTTGTCATTTAGTGGTTATCTATTGCACAAAATTATCTAAACACGGTAAAACCTTCAGGGTTAGCGTTAGGGTTAGGTTAGGTTAATTGTATAATTACTGAACGTTTTATACCTTGTTTAAAAAAATTTGAAACAATAGAAAAAGAGACACCAAGTACCTACCCCATGGTGCATGGATCTCCGCATCATGGAAGCCATATTCGCGGAAATTAAAACTAAAAAGAGCCTTATCCTATCCCGAGATGATGACTCGGACACCAACACAAGGACACCAAAAGTCTATGACCGGAAGTCTCGATCTGCCATGTAATGCGGCCCATCATTTTGCAGCACCAATTTATTTTTAGAAACGGGGGGACAAAAGATTGAGCATGATCACGGTCAAGTTAACATGAAGCGTGAGTACCACTGTTCTCGATTTTGAAGTTTCCAGGATTTCATAACCAGTCCATCTACATGAACTGTGTCCCAACTGAGTGGCTTCATAGATGAGTTGGTATAATAGACCATTTTCGAATTCTCACGGATGGACTGGATCTAGCATGAAATGGAGGCTAATGCGGTCAAATCTTTTCAAATGCAAATTAATTTGCCCGCATTAGCCTCCATTTCATGCTAGAATCAGTCCAACCGTTAGAATACGAAACTGGCCTATTACAGAGCATTGCTCCGGGATCGCTGAGGTCATGGGTTCGAATCCCGTTGGAGCCGTCTGAATTTTTCAGGTGTCTGTAAGAGACAATTGCTTCAATTGCCCACTTCACTCTCTTTCGTCTTAAACCCGGTGCACTTCAGATATGTACATTTCTTTCATTTTCAATACTGCTGCAAATTGGCCATTTCCGAGTTGCTGTTTGCCTCTGGTTCAAAACGAGTCTTGGTGCCGAACCATTCAAATGATAATGAGTTTGATTTGCATGAAAATACACCACTCATTTCCATTTGAATGATTGTGCACTAGGACTCGCTTTGAAACCGAGGCAAACAGCAACTCGGAAATAGGCCAATATTGAGCTGCATGGAATTTTCTATAGACGTCACAAAGTGTCTCCCGAGGTCCGAAATCTCCATTTATTTCATGTTGCTAAGGGTTCTGGTTGGGTTTAAGGTTCGAGAGACAGTTTGTGACGACTACATAAGATAGCGTGCATGTCCAGTGTTGGATACCCTTCAATGAAAAAATTCAACAAGAAAACAAAAAAAAAATGCAGGTCATGTTTTACCCGACGAAGCCGTTGCTGTCGGCTTTTCTTCATCATCAGGCAAATGCCAGTTTCCTGCAAGAGGCCAGTGTTTAACCTCGCAGATGTCCGACTCCATTGATTCTCCTTCTCTCTTGGGAAACTCACTACAAAAATCTTTTTCTGGTCGAAGTGGTGTCTTGAAAGCGTTGTAATACTTCAGACATTTGTCTTGGCAAATAAAGGCGGATGCATTATTGATACATGGCTTCATACGATTCATACATGCAAATTCTTTCCTCAAAGATGCACTATGATTGCCGTGTAGGTAGCTGGTGTTTACTGCGATTTCAACGTCCTTGCGATGCTTGTCCTGAGACCTTTTAGACCAAATCGTGTGGGTGTAACCAGGAATACCTTGACAAGCGGGAATCAAAATCTCTGTGCATTGATGAGTATAAGCTGAAAAATTGAAGTATTTGAAAAGCACGTTAAAAGCGCAAATTTATTACATTCGCAGGGGAAGGGGGGAGCAGGTGCGATTCACAATGTGCTGGACCCGTTCAAACGCCGAAAGCTGGGAACGAGATTTGATTTTAACTATGAATCATCATGTTTCCAGCAGCTTCTGAAGGCACCGGAGCAGAAATTACGTAAAACAAAAGAAACAAAGACAGAAAACAAGAGAACTCCCAATAAAGACTAATCCCAAGTGACCAAAAACACAATGCTTTCCGGTACCTACAGGAAGACCCATGTTTCCTTTCTTACATCTGTAAAACCACGGTATTCCCTTTTATTATCACGTTTTTTTCATTTTCATTTCTTGAGTTTTTCATGAAAACTTATAATATCATCACAACTTTTAAAAATAAAATAACGATTTTTAAAGGTTGCAGACATGTTTCTGCACAAACGTCTGCAAGTGTTACATAAGATGGAAATCTCTTTAGTCTGAATATTTATGAACTGTTGAATTATAATAATAATAATAATAATAATAATAATAATAATAATAATAATAATAATAATAATAATAAAACGAGCTGGAGTGTGCTATCAGGTTTTCGGCTCGTGGCGCGATAAAACACGACCTGCGACTTAAAAAACATCTGGAGTCCGAACAAAGGTTCAAATTGTGAGAGGAGAAAGTTAGCATACAAGAAAAACAAGCTATGCCTTATTAGTATGCTTGATATAAATGACGCTAAGGAGTGTTTTTAAGCTCATGCACGTGACGTGTTTTCGGTGACCTGATAGGCTGTTTCGTTCATGAATTATTAATGAGTTTTAGAAATTTAGATTTGCATAGATTTGCATTTTGCTCAGTGTAAAATGCAGACTGCACAAGGGGTAAAATGCAGACTATGGTTAAAATGTAACTGTTGAAAAAGCCCAATCCATTTAGAAGTGCAAACGTTAGGCCTAATTAGGCATAAACCAATATTTAGGCTTAACTATTAGCACTTCTAAAGGGTTTGGGTTTTTTCAACCTTAGTCTGCATTTTACCGCTGGTCTGCAGTCTACAATTTACACTGACCACATTATCATCAACTTACTTTTGCCACTGTTCTTGTAGCCAGGAGGAGTAAAACACCTTCCTCTGTACCCTTTAGTGGTCTGAGGGTCGTCTTTCACTGGCAAAACATCGCACAAAGCTGCAGTCCACTCAAAACTGTGCGTTTCAAGACGGTCTTTACAATCATTTGCCCAGTCGTGGCAGACACCTCTGCAGGGCAAGTATGGTCCTTTTATTTCTTCAGTACACCGAGGAACGAAAAAAGAGCACCCCATAACATTTGTTAAAGCCGAACAATTCGTGATCGATCCCTGGAAAAGTAATAAGTGATGTAGAGACCGCTCGAGGGATTGTCTGTTACTAAAACGAGCCGTGTGGTCATAGCCACATTTCAACAGCTTGCCCAAATTTAAAGCCGGATGCGTGTCGTTAAATGACTGGCACTGAAGGTCCGCGTATGAGTATCCAAGGAAAGGGGCAACAGCGACGAGGAACACAAGGAACCTAAGGACAGAGTTGAAATGCATCGTCAGTGTTTAAAGAAAAGGGAAAACTTTAGATTTTGACTGCATGCACTCGCCTCCCGGGTTTCATTCCCAACCCTGACGTTAAAGCTCATCTTAAGACCTTTCTTTTTAGACATGCATATAATTAACAGAGATTTTAATAATACTTTCGTTAATTATTTATCAATTAGTGTTTACCATATTGTATATATTTTTTAATGTATTAGTAGCCCTTGCCATATTTTTAGTTAGATATTTATCTATTATTTCTCGTATTAGAACTTATCAGATGCGCATTCTTAAAAGAATGCGCATCTGATCACAGCCATGTTAAGATGCGCACTAGAAATGAATAAATTATTATTATTATTATTATTATTATTATTATTATTATTATTATTATTATTATTATTACATGTAGGATGCTTTTGTTGGTTCTTCGAGATGTTTTTCTCCGGATACTCAAGTTTTCAAGTTTTCCTGGCTGCGGACATTGTGTTGTGTTCTTTTCCCCTCACGGTGCCTCTCTCCACCCAGGTGTATAAACGGGTACCAGCGAATTGCTGGGGGTAGCCCTGCGACGGACTAGCATCCCATCCAGGGGGGAGTAGAAATACTCCTAGTCGCTTCATGCTAATGAAACTGGAGATAAGTGCCGGCCTGATTGAGCCTTCTGGCTCGTAAGCAGAGACTTTTACTCAAGTTTTCTCCTCTCCTCAAAACCCAACCTACGATTTGATATGAGTTGTTTGCTCTGACTTGTATGCGGTGTACCTGATTAGGGCATCAGAGCTAAATACAGTTGATACTTAAATAAACGTCATCATTAATAATATTATTTCTGCCTTCTGTCAGTGTTAATTTGTACTACTGGTTCCATGTTGGGTAGCAGGCTAATTCCCTTAGCTTTAGGTATCCAACACCTTCCTGATGATCTTTGCCGTTCCCAACAATCGCCTGATGTGAAGGAATCCGGTTTCTGGAATCCAGCAAATATGAGGCTTTGGAATCCGAAATCCGGAGCGTGGAATTCGAAATCCAGAGCTTGGAATCCGGAATCCATTGTATGGAATCCAGAATCCACAGATTTCGATGGAATCCACGATCCGTTTCGGTGGAACCCTAGAGTTTGGAATCCGGAATCCACGACTCAGGATCCGAGATCCACTATTCGGGATCCGGAATTTACGGGCTGGGATCTGGAATGATTCCTTAATTTACATAGGGCGACAACAAGCCGAAGGCAGCCTTTTGGAGCAGTTCAATAGGGCGTGGTACCTCTAGCTTTTCATCCAGTTTTGCATGTTCTTGTGTACTGTTCCAAATGCTCCAATAATGATTGGGATCTTTACTTAATTCAGCTTCCATAAATTCTTAATTTTACGTTTCAAATCCTGGTAAATTTCTATGTTTTATTATTATTGGGGGAAATTAACTCACGAGGGAGCCAGTGAGGTCTTTTAGCCCAAATTACCATATTAAGCCAAAGTGGGCACATGTCACATGAATAGGCCATTTCCGAGTTCATGTCTGCCTCTTCTTCAAAGCGAGTCTAAGTGCGAAGTCTTTGTGATGGTAATTAGTTCTACTTTACATATGAATGAAAACTAATTTTCATAACAAAAACTTTGCACTTAGACTCGTTTTGAAGAGGAGGCAGACATGAACTCGGAAATGGCTTATTATGGTGGCAGGCATTAAAGCCTGGTTTTAACTAGCGACGCCAGCAAAAGCGCAAGCAAAAGCACAAGCATAAGCAGCTTATGCTAAGTGAAAACGAACGTCGACATAAGCATCAAAATCAACCACGGTAACCGCCATTTTGTTGAAATGTTCAGACGCAGGGAATCTGGAACGAGTGCTTTAATTGGCCAGACGCAACAAATTTCCTTGTATGCTTATGGTGCGTTTGGTTTTCACACAACGCAAGCGAACGCAAGCATAAGCGCAAGCACAAGGAAAAGGAAAAATTTTTGATCCTCGTGCTTGTGTCGCTAGTGAAAACCAGGCTTAACCTAGCGAACAAACGCAAATCAACAGATTATGCCATTTTTTATCACAGCCTGACAAACGAAATTCGGTTGGTTGAGCATGGTCAAGAGCTGGTGTCACACACCTATAAATCATAAGATTTCCTCAATAAACATCACGCCTTGTATCAGTTCCACAAAGCCAACCAATTGAGGTAAGCTAGGCGCCAGTCCAATTAATAACTGAAATTCGAGGATGTGACCTTAGACTATTTGTTCTTAGACTAGGCAATTCCTTGTAGATATTAGGTGTTCTGGACTCACTCAACCATTTAAGGTAAAGGACATCAGAACAGTTTTTTCTAGTCCTCGGGATGACGGGGAAGGTTTGCTTACACCGTTAGGCAAATTACTTGCCACTGACGGCCAGTTGAGGCAAGCAGAGGGTTTCACTCACCTGTCTACCCAGCTGGCAAGGCAGGGGCTCCACTACCTGAGGATACCAAAGCATCCTGCCTACCTGATTATTATTATTATTATTATTATTATTATTATTATTATTATTATTATTATTATTATTATTATTATTGTTGTTATATAAGTAAGGTAGTACGGTTTAATAGCATTTCAGTGTTTTTGACCGCGTGAAACATGGGGCGAGAGCACCCTTCCATTCTCTCCCACTCCCCACCATTCCTTATTTACCCCAGTCTGATACACAGCCATTTTTAGTGTCGTCACGCAACGCTCCTCTCCATTAAGTCAGGGACGGTGGAGGCGGGGGGACTGGGGAGCCCCCCTTAATTTCAAGCAAAACTAGACCCTCCGTGAGGGTACACTGGGTTGCCTGTGGTACGTGCAGCGTTCCAGGCAATTTTTTTCAAGTTGGGGTTTGTAGCCGATATAACGCGCGCTCTGATTGGCTAATTGTGACTGGCCCACGGGCCGATTACGGGCTTGCAAAAACAAAGCAAAAGGTAATTAAAAAACCATATAATAAACTACTTACTAACCGAGCTAGCTCGAGCCGTACTGGGGAATATTGGCCCTGGGTCGTTTTTGTACGGACCTCGCTGCGCTCGGTCCGTACTGCCACGACCTCGGGCCAATATTTCCCTGGCAGTACGGCCCTCGCGCTCGGTTAGTAAGAAGTTATTAACTCTTTTTCCTACTTTCCCAACCGCGAGAAAACCGCGGTAAATCAGCCATCGCCAAAAAATGTTTTTTTTTCTCAAAAAATATTTAAAGTTAGGGGGAAAAAATACATCATTTTAAAGCTAAGAAAATAAGCTTTCCAACAGCATATAACTTATTTACAGACAACTGAAACATTTTATAAAAGCGAAAGTTGAACGAAAAAATTTAAGAAAAATAACAGTAAAATATGTTATCCAGGCAAAATTTGGTCATTTTAGCGTTGATTACGAATTTTTTGGATGCAAAACTAAAATTTTCTGCAATTTATCTGCTTTCTTGGACATAAATTCCACCGAAAACTGATGAGGCACGAATATTTTTAGATTTTTAGGAATAATAGATAACGTGGATTCAATGCGTAATGTGATAATGCGATAAAAGTGTCAAATTTGCGACCCATTGCTAACAGCAATGGAAGCGATCGCATTACGAATAATTAACCTCTGTTGCCAAAAACCACCCAAATAACCGGTCAGTGTAAAACGCAGACTGCACACTGAGGGTAAAATGCAGATTGCAGACTGCAGACTGCGGGTTAATAAAATAATAATGAAAAAGGAGTTATAAGAGTGTTAGTAGCCGTTTGTACTTTCACACTGAAACCCCAACACAGCTCCCATCGCTTTGGTTGCCCCACCGCATGTTTTAAATCCGGATTTTCATCGAACTCTGTAAGAATTGAAGCTGTTTGAATCCTTGTTGTTGTTGGAAAAAGGATAGTTTTGTTAAGTGAGTTGCTTTTAGGCAAAGAAGTCACCACCCCGTAATTCAACTGTCCATTTTGCTGCACTGAACAAAGTAATCGAGTAATTACCCAATAACTCAATTTATTTTGACACGCATGGCTACAATACCAATTAACAAAGACAGAGATAACGTGGATTTTGCAACCATTTAAAGTTTCAATTCAGTCGGCTTAAGCCAGTATGACTGAGGTGTAAAAATTTCTTATTAGGATCCTTTCATTCGCTTTCGTGTACGTTATGTTTATCCTTTAGTTCACAAGTTCGTTTGTTTTGCATCTTGGAAGATGTAATTTTCAATTATAACCTCTCCCTAGGGGTTATCACGCATAGCTTAACCAATGAAATCCCCGCGTCCTAATTGCTCGGAATGCATGAAATTCTTTGTGCATTTCGTTGCACCGAAAAAAGGCAACCGGGATTATTCAGGTATTCGAAGTAATAATTGTTGGTTTTTCGATCGATTTCCCCCGATGTACTGGTGTGACAAATAATTTGGAACATTGCAATGCATCTGGAAGCGCAAAAACAAAGCACAGATGATTTCAACGCGTACGATCGCATCCCAGTCATGATAATGTGAGTTGTTGACAGATGTAAAACAGGATTGTCTTTCAAACAATCTTTATTTTATCCTTATGACTCGTTTTTTTTTATTACTGGGTTGCCCTATGGCAAACCCAGTCGGAAAATAGGTAGATTTCCGTTTTTTTTTTTAGTATTTTTTTCCGTGTCGGTAAAAGTCTTGCCTGTCACTCCCCTGGTAAGTGGTGTCTTTGTGCATAGAGCCTTCTGAGCGTATTTTCTTAGGATCGAGAGGGTAGTGGAACTGCGTAGATTTCTCCGGTGGACACAGTAGAATCATTAACCTATTGTAGCCTGCGTCGAAAGTCATGTAACGCGAATGGCGTTTTAGTGGATCCTTAAACAAAATATACCCTTATGGAGCTCAATATTGGAAAGTCAGTTGGATAAACTACGCAGGCGGTGAAAACCAACACCTGGAATCTCAAAAGCGACGAGTAATGGACTTCGACAACAATCTGTCGCCCGTCGAGCAGAAATCAAAGTGAGCTGCATTTCTAAAATAATATTTACCAAGTGTGCTCTTATGTAGAACACTGAAACCAAATGGAAAATTCTCTGGTAACTTATGGGTTCAACAAAGACAGAGAACGAATCGAACACCTTAAGTGGATCTGTGATCAAATAGGAAGGGGGTTTTGCCTCTAATAGCAAATATGTTGTTTGTTTCAAAAAATTGTTCGCTGGAAAAGGTGGCCTTTATGAATTCATCATGTTTTATGATATGTGTGCTGGATAGTTTTTATGTAATATATCAAACACGAGAAGGAGTGTTTCATCGGATATCCAAACACCGAGAAGCGAGTTGAAAAGCGAGGCCGAAGGCCGAGTTTTTTAACCGATTTCGAGGTGGTTGGATATCTGATGAAACACTCTTTCGAGTGTTCGATATTGCTTCTCAAAGGAATCAGTATATTGAGAGATATTTGGGATCAAAGTTGGCGAAAGTTTATGCTAATTAAGACCACATATCCAAACTTCCTTCACGGTAGTGATTTCTTTTGTTTTTAGCCTATGAACTATTAATGAGTTTGAGAAGGCAATAGTAAGGCATTTTCTTGTTATTCAAGGAAAATGTTCTTCAGGAAAGGGTTTGAACCTGAAGTACATGGTAATTTGACACGATTGAGTTTCTTGTCTTCACGCACGCAATGAAATAGGAAGAGGTTTTCGCCTCTAAGGGCAAATATGTTGTTTGTTTCAAAAAATTGTTCGCTGGAAAAGGTGGCCTTTATGAATTCATCATGTTTTATAATATGCGAGCTTAACTGGATAGTTTTTATGGCAATAGTAAAGCATTTTTGTGTCAAAATGAGGTTAGTGTTTTTCTGTTGTGCTAACTTAATTAAATATAAATATACATTCTGCCTCGTGAGTTTGTTATTCTCGTTAACCAGCAATGGAAAGTCATTGCAACGCGAATGGCGTTTTAGTGCATCTTATGTTGTTTGTTTCAATAAAATGTTTCGGTGGAAAAGGATTCTGTGATATTTTCTGCCTTTGTGAATTATAATATCATTTTGTGTATTGATTGAAACGTGATACGGGAGGATATTTTTAGTATAACTCTGTAAGCAGGAAAGGTTTCATGAAAATAAACAGGTCTGTTGGAAGCGTGCTTGAGTTTCAACAAAATGAGCCCCAAAATCAGCAAAAAATTGTGACGCCGGTGAATAATAAAGTAGCTGCTATTTCCAAAATGATGGAATTACCTGGTGATAAATAACTTCGTCTTGGAGAGTAAATTTTTGACTTTGCAGAAACAATGGTGGGCGATTGTGATCTTTGTTTTGAATTCGCTCATTTATTGTCAAACTTTATAACACTTGACAGAAAAAGAAACTTACGAAAACCCGATATCTTGCCATCATTTGACACAGATGCTTCACTGTTTGGCAAGTAAACATGCCGCGGTAACTTACTAGTAATCACGGCGCCCGCTGAATTCCGGCGATGACACTTTCGATTTTGCGATTTATTTGTGCAGCCAAAACGTAATATAACAAAATTGAACGTAGCAAAAATCTCCCAAAATGTTTGTCGCTGATCGTAACTGTTTATATTCAATATTTACGGTTCAAAATTAATGTTGTTTTCATGTTGTAAATATGTTATTCTCGAGCGACCGTCCTGGAAACTTCCTTCTGCTCTTTCTAAAAACTGTGTATCAATATTTATCTACTTTTGCATCAATATTTGTTTTTGCATAAAGCAAGCTAACAAAATCTGTACCTTGCTGAATTTGCATCTGTTAACGTTAATAGTATTTTCGGTCCAATGCTTCTGTTTTACGAAGGGATATATGTCAGATGATCAGAGGGCACGCGTAAACTTGTGGTGAAAAGAAGTTTATCAACATGTCAGCCCAGAAGCCAATGTTTCTCACTTCCCATTTATTTTCTTCAATCTTTCTGGGTTCAGTACTTTGCTAGTAACCACATGTCTTCTCAGGCTATTTACCCAAGGCTTCTACCATGGCACTTAACTACAATGATAGACAATACCAAAACAATATCGTGCACTGTTAGAGCTACATATTACTCAAGGACAGATCTGTTTTGTTGTACGAATGTGTGAGGACCTGTGAGCCAAAGGGCCTCTGCTGGTATGACTTCTGGGTGACCCCTTACATGGTCTTAATGACCCTCCAACTTGAAAAAAATTGTCTGGAACGGTTGACGTACCACAGGCAACCCAGTGTACCCTCACGGAGGGTCTAGTTGATATTTATTTTACCCTCAGTCTGCAGTCTGCGTTTTACACTGACCGCCTAAATAACCGATTTTTCGACGGAAAATTCATCCCAGAGGATAAAACTATTGACTGGACATGCAATGAAGGTAAATATGTTCGAGCGAACGCGAAAACAAGCGAATATTTTGACGGAAAACACAATAATGTGAGATCAAAGGAACATGTGGTGAAGACACGCAATTGCGGCATCGCTTGGACAATAATCTTACCTTTTCAGCGATTTTAACGCTTGAAATTCCATTCAATCCACCTGGTCTAGTCTTTGAATTCACTATTATCGCTGCCCTGCGAATCTTCAGTGTTCTACATAACACCACACTTGGTAAAAGACGGCTCGACGGGCGACAGATTGTTGTCGATGTTGTCGCCTGTCTTGTTCAGTATCCAATTGATTTGCCATTATTGAGCTTCATAAGGGTATATTTTGTTCAAAGATCCACTAAAACGCCATTCGCGCTACATGACTTTCGACGCCATTGCCGGTTAAGTTAATCGTTATAATGTGTCCACCAGAGAAATCTACGCATTTCCCACTACCCTCTCGATCCTAAGAAAATACGCGCAGCAGGGCTCTATGCACAAAGACACCACTTAGCAGGGGAGTGACAGGCAAGACTTTTACCGACATGGAAAAAAATAAAACGGAGAAATCTACCCATTTTCCGACTGGATTGCCATACGGCAACCCAGTAAAAATACAAATAAGAAGTAAAACATCTGTCATTTTACGGTTGATCCACGCTTATGTTATCTCGTCGAGAATGCTGAAATTAGCATTTCAGAGCTTCAAGTTTTCAAATTTTTCTGGCGGAGAATTTCACCCAAACCCCCTACAAGTTAGCGTCTCCGGCGCTTGCTTGTTAGCCCCACAATACCCAAAATACGCTCCGCCGCCCCTGTAAGTTAGTAAGGAGTTTAAGCAAATTAAGACGACGGCTACGGGTACGGCAACGCCACAAACCAAGAATATTATTGGTAAAGAAAGGAAAAATGATCGAGCTGCACGTGCAGCACGAATTTCCGAGCATTTTTTGCCGGACTCCACAAAACAACGACGTGAAATCACCAAACTGTAGGTTTTGACGACAACCCGAGCATATAACAATTAAACAGTCACTTAAAACCGTTCGTACCCATCCAGTTACAGGATAGTTCGCCTGTATTGTACAAGGTGAACAAGACGGAATAATCGTGAAATACTTGCAATAGTGGTAAGTTATTTTTTGGACTGACGCTTTCTTTGCCGTAGCCGTCGTCTTTGCTTAATTAAACTCCCTAATGGGTTAGTGGGGAGGAGCGTTTCGTGATGACACTAAAGTCGGCTGTGTAGCAGACTATATTCCTTCTCGGCCCTTCTTTGCTCCTACGCACGCCAATCGGCGATGAATTTTTATTATGACACTATCAACTTGTTTACGTTGTTTTCGCACCTTTTCCACGTTTTCGCTAGCGACCCTGATTACAATTTAATAATAATGTCTGCATGCATGATGAGCATTAATTACCTCAGCACAACAGCTTTTTAGCGAAAGACCGATCATTTAAAGGACAAATTGAGACACAAGGCAGAGCATTTTTTGGGGAAAACGAATGCATGATTCGCATTCGCTAAAATTAAGCTCACCAGAAAATGCTAAGGTCGCTCGTTTTATCTTTTGGAAAGTAACCCTGACCCTCAAATTTGGCTAACCCTAGGCCTAAGGTTGGTTTTTAAATAAGTCAACCAAAATGGGATAACACTAGACAAATATTAAACATGAGAGACGCGTAATTCGTCTGCGTCTCTAGGAAAAAACGACCATATAACCATTGCAAATCTCCTACGGGTACAAATTTTCCACTTACATCTCACGAGAGTCTCCCATACTTTTGCCAATACACAGGTGATTGGAATGGATTTCCTTTCTCTTGAAGAAGAAAATTCAATCGAATGCAGCGTTTAAGGTTATATTTGCCGAGTGTTTCTTAAATGAATGCAAATTGATGAAAGAAGATACCTGGTGACGCACGCATGATTTCGCGTTCGAGCAACTTCTTTGACAGCTAAGACAATAACAAGATTTCAAAACAATAGCTCAGTGTGATACCGTAGACATTGCAGATTCACCATGCATATTCACCGGATACTGGTGAAGGACCTTATCAGCGATTAAAATATTATAAAAAGCTAAAAAGAGCAAAGCTGATATAACGGTGAAGGAATGTATATTTCAACATATTCCTTCGCCGTTATATCAGCCTTGCTCTTTTTAGTTTTTTTATATTCAACCAAAAATTAGCCTGCGTGCAGACGGAGAATTTGAACTTCAACGCTATAAGTTAAGTTATAAGTAGAAGTTTAAATTCGCCGTATGCACGCAGGCTACCTAGTTGTTTTCATAGCACGGTTTCCTGCGAGGTTTTATCTGCGTCCTCGTTCATTGAGAAAGAAAAGCTAATGATGAGAAATGAGTTCTTTTGATGATCGGGCAATGATTTAAAGTCGTGGAATCCAATTATATGAAAACCAAGGTCCGTGTAACACGAGACCAAAGGGATCAAAGGTCACCTCCA
The DNA here is from genome assembly GCA_949126865.1 of Montipora capitata. Taxonomy (NCBI): domain Eukaryota; kingdom Metazoa; phylum Cnidaria; class Anthozoa; order Scleractinia; family Acroporidae; genus Montipora; species Montipora capitata. Next base: position 54,382,684 of record OX421445.1, read on the forward strand.
AGATGCAGCCAGATAAACCACGCTGGTCGGGGCGGCCTCCGGGTCAATTTCCAGCTTAATTTCTAACTCTTTTCGCTGGAACAGAACTTCTCATTCATTAACATTACAAAATGACAATGTGACGGTTGCACAAACACATTTCTTGAGCTCTATGAAGTAAATGACTTGGGAACAATTTTTTTTTTCTGGAACAAAAAAAATATACACGGTTGCCATCTTATAGGATAATATATGTCAATCAGGAGCAGGAGCCCATCACCATCAGGTGATGGGCTCCTGATGTCAATGCCAGGAGCCCATCAGTATAGCGTTTTTCTTGACCTATCTATTTTTAGAAATAATTTGCCACGCTGATTAAAAGTGTTCCCTATGTGGTCCGCATGAAGGGGCGATCCAAGATGGCGGCCGAATGCAGGAAACAAGACTCAGTTTTAAAAACACCTCCCCGTTCCCTTATCCTCATGGTTACACATCCCATGATCCATTGCAAGCCTGAAGAAGTATAATCTCACGTGAATAGATAGTTGAGATTCGCTTTCTTCACCGCTTCGGTCCGCCATGTTTTTCTGCTGAGTTTCCAGCAGCGCTGATTGGCTAGTGAATTGTTATTGACGTTTACCATGACAACGAATGGCGCGAAAGTGGTTCTAAAAATAGATTGGTCAGGAAAAACGCTACTTCATAGAAACAAAGTGGGAGATCGAGGCTTCTACTGATGGGCTCCTGTGAATGCAAATATTTGAATAGACCATTTTACAGTTGTAGCTAAGTCACCTGGCCTAAGAATGAAAGCGAGGCTGCCGGTGACCCTGTTTTGATACAAACCTTCGTGCAATTAAAACAACACAATTTACATGATAAACGCAGTAGGGGCTGTATCAATACAAGGTCACCGGCAGCCTCGCAGCCATTCATAGGCTAGGACGCTGAGCAAACAACTGTAAAATGTCTTATTACGGAAACTATTGCATTGAACTCCGTGGAGAATGGGAAAGGGGGAACCGGGATTGGGGAATCTTCTGAATATTCTGCTAAGAAACAAAGCGTTGTCTGTACTGACTCTTGTCGAGAACGGTATTCGTCATGATAGATGCGCAGGCTGCGCTTCGTGAGTCCACAACATTTTGACCACTAAGATGACGAATATCGTCGGGTTGTAACACACACACAACTAATAGAGTAGACAAGAAGATAAATAATGAAAGTCACCGAGTTCGTTTTTCAGATATCCTCAACTAAATCCAAAATATTGGGTGTTTTTGCAAGGCTCTCCTGTTTCCATGGTAACTTGCTACGTCACAAAAATGACTGCATCTTGTTCAGCAATAATTGTTGTTTCAGATGGTACCATAACATTGCTGTTAAGTGTTGTAGTGTCAATCCTTCTAATAACAAGGTCTCTTGAAAGTGTTGAAACTGGTTTGAGCCACCTTAAGGACGGTGCCTACTATTGTTATAGCGCATACGTTCTGCGCATATCTAGATACTCGGATTTCCTATCGGTGATGCTCACTAATACATGGATATTTTTGCGCGGTTTAAAACTGTCCGGAGAAAGTAGATCTTAGTAAGTACCAGAGTTTTGAAGCAAGCAACCGTGGACAATTTTCCTGTCGGTGTACGTTGGATCAGTGGCTTGATCTGATCGGCGTTATTCAAGTTGAGAAACGAAATATTTTAAGCAAGAGCCGATACAACGTAGATTTGATTTTAGTGATGTACTATATTTCGGCTGGCCAAACCAGTCTTCTTCAGGTACAATGAGAGTTTACATTGAATTGCCTCTATGTACATATATATATATATAGTAAATGGATGTTGACGTAATACTGGAAAAAATGTGATAAAACATGGCAGTAACAAAGATTTTGAATTCAAATACTAAGAGTCACGGAAAAATAACGGAAATCACTCAAAATAACAAACTGAAATCTAATACGTTTCTTCGCGTATATTAAGACCGTTGGGATCAATTGTCCTGCCTTTTAAAATTAAAAAAGCTTCCCTGGCCTTACGGATCGAGTCCCTGTTAGAAAATATTTTTTCGATAGGGATTAATTGCATGTCCTTGGAGATGTTGTGGGGAGAGAGGAAATGTTCTGCGACTGTAGTAGGTTTGGATTTGGTGTTAGCGTTATCTAAAGTGCGGCGGTGTT
>OX421445.1:54389839-54399839 GCA_949126865.1 Montipora capitata
AACCAACTTGGAATTAATATTGACGCATATGCATATGCATATGCATAGAACCGGCCGACAAAGGCTTTTTCTTGAGTCGTTACATTCATTCCTGGACAATAACTCTGTTAATGAAAGAGCACCCTTCCCAAGGGTTTACGCATCACTGGTTTCCTCCCTTAGGAGCAACGAACAGTGACGTCTTTTGCTATATATTTGCATTCAGTGACTTGCAGAGTACATTCCTCTGAAGAAGACCGCAGAAGGCGGTCGAAATTTAGTTTTAACCCTTTTAGATGTTTTAAATCTCCTTCTTAGAACTTTAATTATGAGCGCAGATCGCTCCAGTTTTACAAACAACAGAATATACTGACAAATAAAAGCAAGTTGTGTGAGTGATTTAAGTCAGTGCCTTGCGTCCTGGGACGCACTAAAATTTCGATGATGCATGTTTTGGATTTTATTTGCGTAAAAATGCACGATTTCTGCGTTAACGCGATCCCTGAATGTCATCAGCAAAATCCTAAAGTTCACTTTATCACAGCAGTTAGAAACGTCATTCACATAAAGTAAGAATAAAAGAGGACCAAGGGAACTACCTTTTGGTATACCACATTTCATTGTTTGTTTTGATGACTTAACGCTATTAAGAGAAACATATTGTTGCCCATTAAACAGGTAACTTATGAACCATTTTAAGGGGATAGCCCTTATGCCATATGTTTCTAAATTTTAAAGTAAGATTTGATGGTTTACATTATCGAAAGCCTTGGTGAAGTCTAGAAAGACTCCGCAAGTGTAAAGATTGTTGTCAATGGCTTTCTTCAAATTATCACTTATTAAGTTCTACTATCGCCTGTTCTGTCGATCCGCCTTTCAGTGCGGGAGCCAAAGTGAAATTTGTTCAGGATATCATATTTTTCCACTGAGATAAGTTAAAACTTACGAGTAGACAAGCTTCTCAAAGATTTGCGCGAACGATTAAAGTGTAGGTATTGGATGAAAGTTAGTTGTGTCAGCTGCATGCCCACCTTTATCTATAGGGGTTACTCTCGATACTTTTAAGATATCAAGCCTTATCCCTTGAACAAGAGAATAATTTAACACTTCTGTCAGGGCTTCACTAATGTGGTCTACTGCCAATTTTATACATTTGTTGGGGATACCACACACCTTGGGTTTGGGGCCTTCCGGAACGGTCAGTCGTTGTTATCGATGCCGGCCGAAAGGATCACCGCATTTAAATGAATGGTTAGGGACTGGTCAAAAAGTATAGGGGGTGGGGGGGTGGGCCGGGAGCAGAGAGGGGGTGGGTCATGAGGTTTTGAGCCTTGTGCAAGGGGTGGGTCGTGCAATTTTCAGCTACCCTTGGGGGGTGGGTCACCCTATTTTATAACATAGACGGGCACACATTTAAGTCTTCATACTAACGGGACAGTTGACCACACTGTCTTGATATATAAAACACAGCCAGCTGAAATTACTGCTAAAAATACTCTCAAATATGTTGTGTCCTTTTTAAAATGCAATTTTAATAAAATGTACGATTTTTGTTTGTACATTTCATTGCTGTTTAAAATTCTGATGCCTTAGTGTGGTCTCCTATGTTGTAACTTGTTACATATATTCTTGAAACAAAGCAAACAAAGAAACACGAGGTCCTATTTCTTTTCATAACAATAGGTATCAATATTATGACGGACTAACAAAACAGTCTGAATAGATACATGTAACACTGCCATGTAAAAGTTTCTGGTATTTTGAATACGTTTGTTAGGATTGTCTTGATATTTCTGCTTATTTTATAAATCACCGTTAACATATTGTTCCATAAGCTCGGCCTGTTCAACCGTCATCATCTCTTGCTCTTCAAAATCTTCGTCACTGCTCTCGTCACTTCTCCCTTCACCACTGCCCTCTTGATCACCGCTCTCGTTGTCACTGCTTTCTTCATCTGTTCTTCCTCTACTGTCGTCCTCGCTTTTGCTGAGATCCTCGTCTATCGCCTTGTGCACAACTGCCTTCAGGTTCTGAAGAAACTCGCTTCTAACATTCTTCGGAAGTTTTTCGCTCCTGAGGATGGCTTTAATCCACTTAACTTGGCGAAGTTGGAGAAGCTGTACCTGGTTCAGGTCAAGATCAGTAACAACGCCACCGCTTCTATATGAGGGAGAAATGCTGGAAAGTATCTTGTCGATATTAACGAAAAATCCTTTTCATTTTCCTCGTCCTTGCCTTTGTTCTTCCTTCTTAATTTCCTTATCAAGCGAGGCAAGAGGCTAGACATTTATGATTTTGTCATGCACAGAACAGGTTTTATTGGGTTTTTAAGAGGAAACCAATAATGCATGTTTTAATATTAGGGGGTGGGTCATGTAATTTCCAACCTTGCTTTAGGGGTGGGTCAGTCATTTTTGTGCCGAAGGGAGGGGTTGGGCCATGTGTTTTTTATCAACCACATTTCCAAATGCTCCGGCCCACCTCCCCCCCCTCCCCCCCTATACTTTTTGACCAGTCCCTTAGCACCGTAAATTTGCTGCACTAAGTTGTCAGACAAATGAAAGAGTCTTCTTGAAAAAACTAATGATCCTACCTTAGTCAACGAAGGGAACATACAATGCTAGTAACCTAGTTGTTTTTATCATGGGCCACTAACATAACACACTTTAATTTAGAACCCCCGCTGGTGCGTGACACTGAACAAGTGGACCATCTACAAGGACAGACGAGTAGACGAAGTGAACAAACCCATTTGGCAGTCAGGGAGGGACTTGACCACGGATTTAAATCAAGCGCCACCAAGTCTAACTGAACCCCGCTCAGAGTACAGTTTCAGCGGATAACACCCTGCACGATTCTTAATATATAGATTTAGCGAAAGTCTAAAAGCGGAGCTTCGGTGTAAAATAACTGAACCTGGCTTAAGCCTGCGATCCAATCGAAAACCAGTACCTGGGTTGCACCAGAGAGTTTCACATTGGCATAAATGGAGGGGTGGACGGTCGTACGATGACCAAAACCAAATTTTCTCGCACCAATGGTGCTCCGCGCGTGCGCCTTGGTACTCAGTCATAACCAAAAGATTTCCAATAATTCAAACTCGAGAAACGCGTTGTATAGTTAAGCACTTTGCCTAACTTTCGCAATGTCCAACAAAAAAGAAATGACTTTATTGTCTCCTGTGAATCCAACTTAGGTCGTGTTCTATTGGGATCAACCGTTTTTAGTTGGTTGAGTTGGTTGGGTTTTTTCGTGTTCTATTGGGAAAAAAACATTTTCGGTTGGTTTGGTTGAACAACTTTTTCAACCGGCATCAAACTAGGTTGAAACGGTTGAAAAAGCATTGGCAGCAACCGCTGTCGTTTACGCGGGCCATTTAAAGTCGGCCGCAAGCTACTGCCGTGTTGCTTTCAGGACTCAACTTTTCAACGCTGAGAAGTCTGGTAACATCTATTCCCAGGGGTTACCGCGTTTCAACCGAAAACGGTTGGAAAAGTGTTCTATTGGGAAACCTCAACCGCTTCAACCGAAACCGGTTGCGGTTGAAACGGTTGATCCCAGTGGAACACGACCTTAGATCACAGAAAGTCCACACTCAAGGCGAAAAAGTTAACTTTCCCTAGACTCTTCAACTATCCCTTCAGTGACGTTGATCACTGGAAAAACATGTTGCTCTTGTGACGCCAGCCGATCGTTCTCTCCCAGTTCCCTCTCAATCTGTTGTAAACGTCGGTATTTGAAGATGTGCTCCGCACGGACTGGACCGCCAAGTTTAATGAAACGCGCACCAAAAGCAACAGCCTAGAAGATCCAAGAAATAAAGAAACGGAAAATGGAAATTGTAAATTTCCCGCACGAGTTATAACGTCGTGTCATAATGCCTGTTCATTGTATACATATCGATGAAAAACCGGACTTTTTCTTGTTTCTAAAATTTTACATCTTCGTCGAGCAAAGAGAAGATACTATTTTTATATTTCACCTGCCAGGATATTATTGATGTCTGGTTACCGATATGTCAGCCAATATTAGTGTATCACGCGCAAAGTCGAACAGCCGTTTGTGACCAAACGTACTTTATCTTTACATTTTCGTTGTAATGCTTGTCATATTAATTTCAACATTTTTGAATACAGTCCCGCCCTCAGTCAAGGTGATCACTTTTTTCAGTTTTTTCGCCATTAAAATGCTGTCACCAGTACTGAATAATTTTTAATCATTCAGTTACTGCTAATATATACTCCAGTTCCTGACCAGAAATATAAACGTAGACAGTTCACTTCTTCTTAACCGAGGAACAGCAAAAATTAAGTTGGTGAACGAAAATCTGACAGACAAAGAAATGCCACCGGTAAACACGTCAAAAACAAACAGCGAGATGAACACGGTTTAAACTTACAGGTGTGCTTAGGAAAGGTCACGCACTCGACTTGGTGACAGAAACGGACAAAAATAAGAATTTCATGATCGAGTACCAGCGAGATGGCGGAATCTTGAGAAAGGGGCGGAAAAAACTGGATTTTAAGAGAAAATCCCGATGAAAACTAAATAAGACTCCTATAGACGATGCCACGAACTACCAACAACTTTTTTGGGCTTATGTTTTGGACATGTCTATTTGGACAAGTGCTTGTATGTTCGGGATCAGCAGGTAAGAAAAGCGATTGTTTTATCACCAGTTGATTTTTTTCGTCAACCCTCAGTTAGTCAATCAGTACAAAGCCCTCAGCCTCCACACGCTGAGCTCTTCGATCGAAACGGAGCGCGCTGCTCAAATTGACGACGGAGTAGGGTTGACATTTAACAAAAACTGCGCGCGCGAGATGCTTTACTCGATCATTTAGCCGTCACATTGTTGCACTTTGTTATGTTAAGGACAATAAGACGACGACTACAAGATCTTCATCGGAAAATAAAATCTCTCGTAATCACAATCATTTCGTGCTCATTCCAAGTCGTACAATTTAAAAATCATTCCACTAGCGCGCCTTGGATATGAGGTGATAGATAAGTGGCTCGTTGGCTATAATCACCTCATATCCAGCAAGCGCGAGTGGAATAATTTTTTTATTAACAATTATGGATAAATCGTCCCTACTTTATCGTGTAAAAACAGCAAAACTGCTGAGAACAGTTACTGATATTTGTAGAGCATGGTATAATAGCTAATATACCACGACAGCTAAGCCAATCAAAACTATAGAATTGCATTATCCAATGATCTAGTTTTTAATAATAAGGAATAAAACTGGTATGAACTGCGTAGAAGTTAAACGAATTTATAATGAGATGGTCATGTCCTCTATACAATCTCAAATTTGGTCATTTATATATCATCATATCATATCTTTCTTTACCCTCGGACTTTAGAGTAGCTTGGTGTAGCTAATATCTCCGAGAATTTACCCCCAACCATGATATACCGCAGAGCACAGACCACAACAACGAGAACTCCGTGCCTCACCATTTTCGAATAGAGTGTGGGTGCTCATTTCCCATTGGGTTGTGAACATTGAAGGGCTGTGAGACGGGGCCTACAGTTTTCCGTCCTTATTAGAGAGTTTAAGTATTTGCATATGTCATTATAAAGGCAGCACTTCCTCCTCAGTTATTTAAAGGGAATCTCCACTTCAACAATCAAAGAACTTTAAATCACAGGAAATAACCGTTACAGTCAAGTCAGTCGAATATATTTTCAAAAAAAGCGTTTGAATCCGAAAAAAATAAGTTTTAGAATCCCCTATTTTTGTTTTTAAATTTCGCGGGCGCTGCCATCTTGAATAACTGTGACGTGTTACGGTTGCCCTATTGTTTATACACAAAAGCTCTTTGTGTCAGAATAATAGGGCAACCGTAACACGTCACAATTACTCGAGATGGCTGCGCCCGCGAAATTTGAAAGTGAAAATAGACGATTTTAAAATTCACTTTTCTTGATATAAACACTATTTTAAAAACAAATTTCGCAAAAAATTGTATGTAAACATAATTTCCTTCGGTTTAAACTTATTCTGTAGTAAGAGTGGAGGTTCCCTTTAAAGAGCATGAGTGTTGGTCCGGCTGGAGTTGAACTCACCCCCTCCCGCACGGTAGTCCGATGCTCAACCAACTGAGCCAACCTGTCGTCGTTTTCAAAAAAAAAAAAAAAAAAAAAAAAACACGCACACACACAGCGCGAGCGCACGCAAAACGCACACGCAAAGCCTGAAGAGTGGCCGTTCTTTTTTATCAAAGTTGCTGTTTCCCTTCTTCTTCGTTGACGTCGACTTCGTCGTTTGATAAGCTCCCCGATGTACGAAAATTCCCCTCAAAAAATGGTGCTTCATTAGCAAAACATGGGTGCTTACCACTCGACTGGGATTTTTAAGATAAATGATGCCGAGCTTTCCAGTTTGAAAGCGTTAAGGAAACGAAAGAGGTCAAGCTGAACCATTTACGTCGAAAAAACCACTTGTTCCGATGGGATGACATTTGAACGACCGGCCTAAAGCACCGGTTATTCTAATAGGCTACCCTCCAGTGAACCTGTTTTTTTTAAAAATTACTTTGTGGTGGATGCGCAATGAAATATTGATATTACCCTGCCTTTTCAGCATCATGTGGTATCAGACCAAAGTGGGCAGAACAAGAAAGCGACAAGAGAATCACAGGGGGGCATGAAGCTAAACCCGGCAGCTGGCCTTGGATGACGAACATCTTCATCACAGGGCTGGGAGAGTACTTCAAATGTGGGGCCGCACTGATATCGGACCGTTGGGTCCTTACGGCTGCACACTGCACCATTGGTAATCTTGGCGCAATGATAGTGCCCGCGAGTAAATACCCAGAAATGTTGAAGGTAATGTGGGCCTTGCTAACTCTTTTAAAATGTAAATGATAATCAAAATACTCAATAGTGCCGTCTGGCAGGGAATTCTTGAAATCTAACGGCCTTAACAATAAATATATTGTATACCAAATGCCGCGCACTATAATTGTTGTTTTTTTTTTGTAAGTCGGGTGTTTGTTTTACTTTTTGTGGAGACGTCAAGGCACAAGTGTGCTTTTTCTCCAGGTGGATAGCGCTGACCACTAGGTATATCATTATTCAGTGGATTACTCGTTTCGTTTTGATAGCACGCACGCGCTGGATGGGCATCCCTCCTTCGACACTGAAGACGAGATTGAGCGCGATCCCCTAATTCAACATCACAGCGCTGACTAGCCAAAACACTTAACTATAAAAATGATCAATAAATTTGACGACTGTTAATAATGGCAAAATTACCGGCACCGCAATTGTGAAGCAATTAGCAATCACAAAAATGCGCGTTGTAGATGAGTTGGGTATATCCAATCTCCTATCCAACAAGTGATAATGGCACAAATGACTTCTTAAATCTGCACAAATTCGTTTAGGAAATTTCCCTTCTCACCACACGTTTTTCAGCTTGCCAAAATTTGGAGTGATTACGCGCTATCTGAGCTGATAACAGAGATTTATTTAGCTAGAAAACATTACTTACATTATTAAAGAGCATTCGATAATGCAACTCTAGCGTTTTGATTGGCTTAGACATCATGGTATATGAGCTATTATACCATGCTCTACAAATATCAGTAACTGCACGCATCAGTTTTTTTATATTTTTACAAAATTAAGTACGGAAGATTTATCCATACCTTGTGGGCGATTTTAATAAAACAATTATTGCACTCGTAAATGTTGGCTATGTTAATTGTATCATAGCCCTCCGTAAAGTATTTCGATGAAAGCGATTCGCCTGTTTTCCGTGGGTCAATTCACACTGGAAATAAAATCAGGTTAACATTGCGTCGCTGTCTCACAGATGTTCCTTTAAGGCACAAAGCCAACAACACACGAGAAAGTCTAGATCTATAAAGATTCGTGACGCCTATTGATATTTCGATAATAGGTACAAGTCGGTGTGCATAACTTGGACAAACCCGAGGGGTGCGAGCAAGAGATAGCTGTAAAAAAAGTATTCTTGCACCCGCAATGGGACATAACAACCAAGAACACGTCCAGTGGAACCAAGATTTCAACCTCACACGACCTCGCCTTGCTGGAGCTAAATCAACCAGTCAAGTTCACCGCAAGAGTCAGAAGTATGTGTCTGGACAATGGACAATCATTTAACGCTGGTAAGATACAGGTGACGCCCGTTGAAACTCATTGACCACTTGCATGTAAAACCGGCACACTCTTTTTTTCTCCAACAAAGTTCGGCACACACATGCATATGTTCGAGGAACCATAATCCTAGACAAAAAATCATTGAGGCTTTTTTCAAGTCACGTTAAAAAAGGAACTTTATTTAAGTGTCTAATCTTCTAGCGCCGTAGAGCACTAATCGGGGACACTGTAAATTGAAATTAACAAGTTAACGCAAATCAAATCAAATTTTGGTTTTTGAGGAGAGGGGGAACCGGAGTACCCGAAGAAAACCTCTCGGTGCAGAGTAGAGAACCAACAAACTCAACCCACATATGACGCCGAATCTGGGAATCGAACCCGGGCCACATTGGTGGGAGGCGAGTGCTCTCACCACTGCGCCATCCCTGTATCCCCGTCCTTTTGAACGAAAATTACGACAAACGAATGAGAGAAGTGATCCTCGCACGATGCAATTGTCTCTGATTATAGAAAGGAACCCATGACCTCTTTGATGCCGATGCAATACTCTACCAACTGGGCTATGAAGCCACACAGTCGGGAGAAGGTCAATTTGTTAGGCTCAATTTGTTTTTCGCGAAGGATTCCATAAATGAAATGAATGTATATCGAAGTGCAGGTTTTTGACAAAGGAGGTAAGTGATCATTCTCACACTTGGCTCGACAATTTAAGCAATTGTCTCTTATGGACATTCCTGGTGGCTTCAACAATTGTTAAACTAAAACTTGTGAGAAGCATACTGCGAACTGTTGTTGTAAACGAGTTTAATCTCCGACGCGTTTCGCCTAACTTTCGTAGACGTCTTCAGGGAGTTTTAAAAGCAAACACTCTACTCTACGCCTGTATTTATAAGCCATATTTGCGGCTATTACGGGGGCCGCATAAACCAAGAAGGCTTGGCCGGATTTACGAAGGGGAACAGGCGTAGTGACCCCCAAATCTTTATCTCGCCTTGCGTAAATACTTCACACAGTTTGGCCTGTTCCCGTTCATTAATCCGACCAAACGTTCTTGGTTTATGGCCTCCGTAATAGCCGCAAATATGGCTTATAAATGCAGGCGTAGAGTGTTAATTGCTTGTCAAACTCCCTGAAGAAGTCTACGAAAGTTAAACGAAACGCGTCGGAGAATATAACACGTTTTACCACAACAGTTTGCTGTGTGCTGATCACTAGTTTTAGTTTTAAAATTGATTTGAGCGCATGAAAATTGGAGACAACTGCTCAAATTGTCCAGCTAAGTTTGAGGATCGCTTCTCTCATTCGTGTATAACCCGCTCTTCAAATATACATTCATTTCAATTACAACAAAGGCCTTACAATACTCCTCCACATCCCCACCCAAGACAATACTGTTTATGAAGAAGCGGTAATAACCGAGCTATCCCTCAACATTCTGTTGGGAAGCTGGAGGGAGGGGGGTGGGGAAGGTCCGCAAGATGAAGATTTGCTCCATTGAAATCATTGGCTTAGATATGCATGGAGAGGGAAGGAAATTTTGTCAAGGATTGCAGGTCCCTGTCATATAGGTACCCATCAACTTCTCTCTACTTCATGTAAGTTAGCAGCACCAAAAGGCCATGTGTAATTTGAACGCTTTGAGCAGACGATGCATCATCAATACAATGAACGTGCGTTAAAAAACCAAATTCGATTTAAATTGAAATCGAGATTTAAGAGGCTCATACAAGCAAGCGATAACTGTTACTTGAAGGTTGGTGTTTTGAAGAAAAGTCTACCAATAGAGCCCGAAGTTTATTATAAAACGCAGATTTTTGAAACATCTTTCAGGCGTTGAAATAAGTACACGACTCCCGTGTTCCCAAGCTTCAGTTCCGTCGTACA
>OX421445.1:54404839-54414839 GCA_949126865.1 Montipora capitata
TATTTTGCCTTTTCTACTCGAGATTTCACTTCAAACAAGTTTCACTGGGGCAAACAGTTATTTTTCTTTGCTTTCCTGTTTTTAAATAGTTTCTGCATTTCAAAACTATTTGTGACTGTGTTAAATCGTGGGTCAAATGACTTCGACTATGACGAACTTTCTCCACGCATTAAAAGCGAAATTTTGACTAAAAAGGCAAAATATGTACGCTTAATTTAGGAGTTGTTGTTCACATTAACCACGATAAGGGCGAATTTTGAAGTCGACGCCGGCCGCGTAGGTCCAAGGGAATGTATCGAGGCTGTGTGGTTCAGTGGCTAAGGCGTTAGATTGCCGTGCGCGTGCGCAGGGGTTTAAGTCCCACTTTGACAATTGGCTAGGTTGTCTTTAGAGGTCTCGATTTCAGCTTTACCAAGCTTTGCATATAGCTATCTGGTTGCCTCCTAACAGTTGGAGTTTGTTTGCATGGTTGCTTTCCGGTTACTAAACTAAATTGCCCGTGCCCTAACTTGATGGTTGTGAGTGCATTTCCACCATAACCTAAGCATCGACATCTTAGCATATCTGAAAAGAACGTGAACTAGCGTTGACGGTTTCGATGCCTGTCAGCCATCTTTATCAAAACATGAAGAGGGGAGGGGAAGCCACAAAGTTGAGATATCAGTGCCAGTTATTTTTTTCTTTAAAGTGCTACTGTGACCAAAACCATTTAAAAGTCTTCTTTTTCTTTAGATTTCAAAACTATGTTAACTAAACACCGCGTGACCCAAGTTTTCAACCTTGATTTAAAAAAAAAAAACCTTTTATTTTAATTTGAATTTGCCTATTTAATGTTCCGCCATTACTAACTTTAAAATCTTGAGACAGCTGGATCGAGGAGAAAATAACGTCAGACTCACTAGTCTGAGAATGCGATGCACGTGTTCCTCTCGGGAGGAGCGAGGGCTCATTTCCCGACGCAGCGACTGGTAATCGAGCTTACCCAGAACTTACCTTCGACAGATTCCGCCAATTGCACGAGACCTGCAATGGTGTTCGCTTGATCCACACTTAGAGCCACCACACTGCTTAGTTTCTCGGTCACTCCATGCTTCAGTACACTGGCGTGCTTCCTGTATAAGTCACCACCAACTATGAAGCATTTTTCTCCAATCCGTTGGTTCAGCTTTTTCCAGCCATCCCGATCCTGCAAAGAAATTAATTGGTGGATTGGTTAATTGACTGAAGAGGCAACTATAGTTCATGCGCAGCCGATGCTCTAACACCAGCAGGAAAAATAAGAAAAATATCTCATTTGTAACTTGCATACAATTTTCTTCCTTGGCACCATGCAGCACCAAAAAAGATGCCAAGTAGTCACGGTGAACTAGAAGAACTGGATCATTATTTTGGGGTCTCCTTTGATTTAAAGACACCTTTTGTCATCCTCTACGTACTATCCAGTAACACAACCCTTTTAACATAAGAATTTGGCTTTATCAACGGAGTTGATAATGTAAATTGGCCACCGTACAGAATTCTAAAAGCTGACGTTTCGAGGATTAGCCCTTCGTCAGAGCGAATCCGAAGGGCTACCGCTCGAAACGTCAGCTTTTAGAATCTCTGTACGGTGGCCAATTTACATTATCACCTCCGTTGATAAAACCAAATTTTTGTATACTACTTCCCACCGACGCAGCACAACAGTTTCTTTAGAAACTACCCCCTTCATTCTTTTAACATAAGAATTGGGCTCTGTAGTCTTTTCAGATACGGACGATATACCGGTGGTTCCGAATCACACCCCTTGTTAATAAAATCCGCGGGACGTTAAAGACTCCGAAATCTCGGTTACTCAGTAAAATTTGCAATGTAGCCTACAAAGCGGAGTTCACAAAGCTTATATATGATTGAGAAGGAAGAAACAGGGAAAATGTACGCAGACCGCAAATGTAAAGCATGACGAAATGACACTCAGAAAGGCGATAAAGGTGAGGTGAACTAAAAAAGGCAAAAAGAGTGGTCTAAATACTAGTTAGGCGGTTTTTCTATGCCAACCCAGCCTGCCAACAAACTCCCCATGCAAGTGATTGCCACTCGCGATGTATCACGCATGAGTGACGCGCAAGAGGAGGCTCGCGCGTGATATCCCGCTATTCCCAGTCTTAAGAAACCACGACGGCTACGGCGACCAAAACGTCACTTCAAAATATAACTTGAGCTATCTTAATTTTAAGTATTTCACGATCTTTCTCTCTTGTTTACGTTGTACATTATTGGTGATGTATCCTATAACTAAATTGGTACGGACGGATTTGAAATAAATAGAGCGAATGTAGATTCAATTATGTATGCCCAAGTTGGATTGTGATTAAAACACCACACAAGTACATACGAGTAACATACGGGTATTAAGCCTAAGCGCTCGTTTCAGTGATGAGGCCTAAACTCTCTTTTAACATTTTAGCCTTCATTTTACGGTTCGGTTAACTACACTTTTCACGAGTGCGTGTGAAGAAAATAGCACTCGTTTACTGATTAAGCCTAAGCGCTCGTTGCGGTGATTAGGCCTAAGCACTCTTTTAACATTTTAGCTTTCAATTTACGGTTTGGTTAACTACACTTTTCACGAGATATGCTACATATTACTCGTATGTACTCGTATGTACTCGTATGTTACTCGTATGTTTCTCGTATGTACTCGTATATGATACTCGTATGTATTCGTGTGGTGTTTTAGTCACGATCCCCATGCACGTTGTTGTCAAAACCTTAAAACTGGTCAATTCAAGTTGTGGTTTTCACGAGTACGGGAAAACGTGTACAAATATGTGTGTCACACGTGCAGCACGATCATTTTTTTCTTTTAAACAATAATATCACTTGTTTTTGGCATTGTCGTTGCCGTAGCCGTTGTCGTTTCTTAAACTCCCTACTTACCGGACTGCGGATACCATCCACAATAGCAATGATACCCGGGTATCTGTCGTAGAGTTCACCGTACAAGCTCATTACGTCCTCAACAGACTTGAAAGTGTTGGCCATTATCTCGTACTTCTGTTTCTCCTAAAACCGAAGAAAGCGTCCACGTCAGACAATTATGGAATCACAGTCAAAGTCAACAGTCTCGTAAAGTTATACTTTGACAGCAAAGCATTGAAAAAAATATCACAATATCGCCTGCGTGGCTGACAGTTTCGTCAGTTTTGGAGAGGGGAAATATATCCTCAAATCCATGCTATTTCTTTTTTTTAACTCCTTGGTCATATGGCCAGCCTTCTCCATTAACTTAGGAAGGCTCTATCGTTCAATCACTTAAAGCGATTACTTTCCGTAAGAGAAACAGCATTCATGGAAGCAGGTTTCGTTCACATCGTGATATAGTTGGGATATTTATTGTTTGCGTATTGCCGATATATAAATGCGTATTCCAGTCTATTAATTTTTATGTGCTGTTCTGGTGAATAATGACTATGTTTAAAAAAAGGAAAAAGGATTAAACCCTTGAAACATTCTCATTCCGAGAGACCGAGATTCTTTCAATCAGCACCACCAATACCTCAAAGGTACCTCTGGTTTGTACTACTGTTTCAAATTTCTGAAACTGCGCAATAAAGAGTCGAAAGAGACTCTTTGGTTTGGACAACAGCCAGAGGTCGTTGTTATCTGTCAGTAATCAAAAGGATCGAGGGACGAGAATCCACTTGGTACGATTCCTGTCGCCGCACTTGCCTGGTCATAAAATTCAGAGGCAGCGCAGTTGAGAGCGAGGTGAACGTCTACACCTAAACTATACCCACAGGCACTAACAGCATCTTGCACCAAGTCTAACGCCAGTTCGGGCTTGTCCAATGAAGGGGAGTAACTGCCATCGGCTGTCACGCAACGACCAGAGGGCTGAAAAGCAGACAAACTTAAAATGTTATAATGTCATTCTCTTATTTTAAATGCCTCTCCTGCAGGGTACGGTTAACGGTTTTTTTCACCTAGCTCTGTCGTGTTGTTTCCTTAAAAAAGAAACTTTGCTCAACGCTGTCCCTCCCCACCCAGGTGTATAAATGAGTACCAAGGACATACTGCTGGAGTAAACCCTGCCATGGACTGGCATCCGGTCCAGGGGGAGTAGCAATGGAGTGTTTTCACGTGACGTCACGGCGGCCATGTTGATGTAACTAAACAATGGAACGGCAGCCATGTTGGTGAGCTCTATTATCATGTAAACATTTTCTTTTGTTTCGGTGTTAAAACAAGGTTACTGATCACGTCAGTGAAAACACTCTCGCATGCGTCATGTATAGAAACCGGGATAAGCTCTGGCCAGTATGAGCCTCAGTGGCTACGATATTTATTTCATTAAGATAATAAGTTTTAAATTTATCGGACCATCCTACAGTATAAGGAGCGCTGATTTGGGAGACTACAGCACGTGCACTTTGTGAGAGATTACATCCAGTTGATCTTGGACTTATACCAGTTTAGAATTTATCCACATTAATGATTTTTTTTAAAATATCCGCTTTCAGCAGCTTTCTAAAACGAAGCAAAACATAATTTTCATTTGTTCAAAAGACTAAAAGGGATAAACGATGAATTTTTTACCGATAGTATCTTTAGTTGGTAACTAAACTATACAAAAACGAAACGAAAGCTTCTTGGATATAATTAAAGCATTTCTCGACTTTTTGCTCCAAAGCCCCTCGTAAATACGACTGAAACGACCTGGAGGAATGGTATAATAATTCGCTTTTGAAGGGTTCCTTTAAAACGTTCTCAGTAACGATTTATTAGTTCAGTCTCAAAGTGAAGAGACGTTTATCCGACAAGAAATTTCAAAATTCTTTCACTTTCCTTGTGAGGTTCCTTTTCAAAGATGATAATTCACTAATCTTGTCCTTTCGTATTTCCTTCACTTGTCCATGTTAAAAATCTCGAATAAGATGTATACAAAACAGGTACCTGTGATCACGCTGGCTTGAAGATTCGTTTTCCAACGCTTTTTACGTCATTGTTTCTTCAAATTGTCCGCTTTAACCGAATCACACTCAAAAGAAGCGTTTTCCAAACAATGCCTTTTAAACGTACTTGAATGATGTCTTCCTAACCTTCGTTTTCTCGGTCCCGTACTGTAAGTTACGGACCGATAAAGCGAGGTTAGTAAGATATTTATTATATCTCTGAGGTAATGAGGTACGCTGCAAAGCTGCCACAAATGATGGACATGCGTAAAATTCTGAAAAACGATTCATTGAAATAGTTGCTTGCAAAATTCAAGCAGTTTCATACGTTTATTTCATATAAACAAATATGAAAAACTTGCTGAAAATTTTGCATCAAAATTTTAAATTCAGCGGGCTACACAGCGGGCCGTACTGTATGGAATACGGCCCGCTAAATAAAGTAAGCCGATCATAGCATGCGCATTATCTGAGAGATATAATAAACAGAGAAATTCACGAGCAGCATCGCGTTTACGTGAAACAGTACACAGGAAACAACAGGATGCTGCTTGTCATAAGAGTATAAAAATTCACTTATTCTAACTTGTCTCTTAATTTTGAGAACTAAAATGAAAGAAATGAACTAAAATCGACGAAGTTTCTTTAACTTTCGTCAAAACGCACATTTCAGTCCGGGTTTGCCGCAACGCGATGCTTTATCTCTCCCACGTCTGTCACACCTTCTACGTCACGCTTTTTCAGAACCTGAGACTATTTTTTCAACGACCACACTCAAACAAAGCGGTTTCAAGTTCAAAAGGACACCTGCGTTTTCGAACACGTTTCCCTTTTATTTTTATGTGAAAGTCCTCTTAAAGTTTCAGCGCAGTTTCTTTAGGTATTGATGTGAGCAATATGAAAGCGTATAGGTTGCGGTCTAACGTAAACCTACTGGTTTGGATGGGACTGAGTCGATAGAAATCGAAAGCTGGTGCCGGTTCGTGCATTTTTTAGAAGAAATGTGGAAAATTTCCCCTTACGTCACAAAGGCGTTTGCATTTTTCATAAGCACGTGCGCGCTTGGATTGCGTGGCAATCCTCAATACATTAAACAGTTTCCATAAAAGTTTCTTTGACGAAGAAATCACAAGCTGCAATGCGCTCGAGATTGAAGGGCACATGAAAGCTGTCAAGTTGTTTAAAAAAGGCCCTATTTAAATTTTTGAGAAGGTTCATTAACAGATGGCCATTCAAGTTGTAAGGGCCGTAAATAGGCGATTCTGTTGTCAAAATGGTCGAGGACCATCAACAGGGCCATCGACGTGGTGATTAACTTTATGGTGATGAAGAGTTCTTATAAACTTTAAAAAATGTGTGGCCTGGTGACTGGGAAAAATGGCAAAAAAAAGCCATCACTTAATAACAGTTCAAGAAACAATCCGAGAAACTAATTATTGAACACCGTTCTCGGGGACATCAAATTATTCCAAGTCATTTCAGAGGTCATGCTATTGCAAATACATTTTTTCGGTACTATCGCTCACAAATATCGCTACTATGTAAATGAAATACTGGACAATACTCTAATCAGAACGCGACAAGAGGTGCCCGAGATAAGTCATGAACCGGTCCAATACAATATCGCTGTATGTAAAGAACTACTGCTACTTGGTCTTGAAATCTTTCGATTATGTTTTTTCTCTTTCTTGGTATATATACAAAGCTGTTTAACAAGGCTTTTAATGTATACCTTTAATGTGGCTACGTGCTCAATTCTTGGTTTTCACCTCACAAAGAAAAAATAAAATCGCCCACCATTCAATAAATTAAGTCAAGAAATTGAGATATTGTAGAAGGGTAAGAAATAAACAGCGTGTCAAAGTTTTAGGGCTGCATGTGCGATGTTCCAAACTCGAGTTATTCGGCAAAGGGTACCACTCACAATTATAGTGTTTAGAATGGAGACTCCATGTTGGTGAGAGGGACACCAACATGGCGGCCGGAAACCAGTGGAAAGATCTGGGCCCGGTTGTTCGAAATCCGATTGACTTAATCCAGGATTAGCGTAACCTTTTGTTTCATGTTTTCAACTTTTTGGGGAAAGCTTCTGTTGCTTCTTCTTGTTTTTCAAGATTGACTCCTTCTAATGTAAAGTTTTGCCGAATATCAGCTTTGAACAGCCGTTGGGAGTAGAGAAATAAACTCCTTGGTTAATTGTTAATCTGGGATTAGCGTTAATCGGCTTTTGAACAACCGGGCCCTGGGGTTTACTTTGGGTCTCTCAAAACCTTTTTTCTCCCTGCTAAACTTGAAAACATTCGCACAGACACTTCTCTTAACATATTGGTAATTCAGAACTCGAAAACACAAGGCGAATCGATATTTTCGCGTACGTGACATGTTTCTCAGAAGCAATCCTGATGGCACGCACTGTAAAAAAAATTGAAATTCAAACTGCTCTATTTTCAAAAGAAACGATGGTAACGCGCTGAAAGCAGGTCAGCAGATATATCTTTACAGTGTCTTTTACCCGATGAAGATAAACCTGAAAATTTTTCATTTAATTTTTTTCTGACGTCACGTGAAAACCAAGAATTGGTTGGCATTTCCAGAACACACTTCCATCAGATATTACATTTACCGGAAAACTCAAAGTTAATATTTTCAAGCGCTTGAAGGATCCGTTTGACAATATATTAAAAGAAAACAAAGAAAAAACAAAAAAACAAAAAAAGAAGAAGAAGAAGGCCTGTTTTCCTGGCTAAAAGAGCAAAAACAGCGGGACCTTTTTTGTCCATAAACATCTCATAACGCACGAGAATTCGAAGAGGACGAGCGAAGATAACAAGGCCGGAAGGGTAAGCTATTCTATCTATAGTTTTAACCACAATAGCGGGGAAATGATTTGAATCTGCAAAGAACACACGGAAAAAGATGAATCGACCTTTAGAGCACCTTAAGAACGCCCAAATCACACAGAAGGGCGTAATATTAAATTTTGGCGTGTAAATGTATGCTTTTACAATAAAGTACAGCAGGAAGAACTCTCAAAGAAGAAAACCCAATTCATGCACTTGCCATTAAAACAAATTAAGAACGGAAGCCGGAAACAATTCAGAGCTTGAAAGGAATTCGAATCCTTGACATTCCCAGCACCGGAGCGAACAACCTTTTTTTAATGAACTGTATGATACGGATGCCAGTATCAGTATTTTCATTTTGCAACCCTAGAAGCATCTTGGATGAACACGATTTAGGATCCAGTAAGGATCAAATACTACGTCTTCAATGATGGATATCGGCGGATAAGGAGTGGTAAGATATGTGAGTGCAGTACGATATTATCACTGTTTTTTGTCATAAACCCACTATGTGACTGTAGCGCGATATTAGGGCCGTTTATACGAGAGAAAATAAGCCGCAGCTTACTCTCGCCGCGGCGTACATAATACGCGAAAGGAACTATTTATACGAGTATAAACTCCCAGGGCAGGATAAGCCGTGAACGTAGATTTTGTACCATTTATACGGGGCGTTCGCGTGTTATGTAAGCCGCAGCCAGAGTTAGCCACGGCTTATTTTCTCTCGTATAAACGGCCCTATTATCACCGTTTTTTTTTTTGTCATAAACCTACTTTTGGCGACGCCTTTATTGATTCCAATCTTCGCTCATGGTTTTGCCACTGCTTCTTGGAGAGGGGAGTCAAGGGAAGGTTATCTCTTTCCAAAATTGTGTTGGAGACTTTTAGCTTTCAAAATATAATGGAATAAGGATACCCAAGGACTTTTGGTAGATGATAACGATATCTTGCAAATGTGGATCGAATATTTTGCCTTTGAACTTGAACGTGCCACGTGCTGGTGAATATTGCAGCCACGGTATAAATTACGAGCCTTGTACAATAGGAAATCAAGATAAGCTCCTTTCGTTTGTCCACCAACTGGACATTCGACTTGCACTTTACAGTTGTCACCCAACAAGTTTAGCTTTAAAGTTATTTGGAGTGAACAGGTACTGCACATATTTTAAGTTTACCGTCGCATGAAAGTTAACGTCTAACACCTTGTAAATGTACAGTACAAATAGAAGGTTTTCATGTGACGTCATCGCCGTCATGTTGGTGGACGAAAACAAAAGATCTCTCATTAGCGTCTTTTGTTCGTCCACCAGAAGTCGTAAGTACATTTCTCTATTGTTATTGGTGTCTCTAGAGGTTGGTTGAAAACGTCCTATGTATGTTGTTGTCAGTGTTGTTTCGAAATGTAAACGATTCGTTGATAATCCCATACGAATCGGACGCTAATACTGTTATTTTCACTGTGAAATGGGAGTGTGTGTTATCCTCCTTTCAACAACATTTCGAATTTATTCCCCCTTGAAACATAATTAGAAAACTTGGAAGAGTAATTAATATTCTCTAACGTGAAGATGGTGTGCGAGTTAATTGGTATGCCAATGGACAAATTACAGAATTGTAACTCTTCCTCGTGAGTTACACGAGGCGTACACGTGACCTCAATATTGCTTTACCCTTGGCTATTGATGAGCTTTTACAACAACTGTCAATAATCCCGCACGTTCACTGGCTAATTTTATCGCCAAAAGAAGTATAAAGCTGACGCTGTCAGCGAGAGCTTTGCAAAACTTTGCAGCATCTTTCCCCATATGAGGACAAACTTACACCTAGAAATCAGGAGTAAAGTCCTATCATCAAGCAGGCTGGTTTAAACAGCATTCTCAACACATATAAAGGTCAGTTTCTACTGTCAGATCCCCACTGTACTGTATTCTGTCGGGAGAGTTTGACTTTATTAGCCAGTATCAAATAAATCACGTTAACAAACCAGACTTTCCTTCTAATACCCGATAGCACGCGTTCGAAAGTCACTTCCCCGTCTTTTGTTATTGAGAAGAAAAAAAGAAAGCAAGACAAAACAAATCGACATTTTACGCGTCTGTTCTTTCACTGATGTGGATCTACTCGCCTGCACCATATGGATCCACAGTTCTTTGACGATATTATGCATCAGTGAGTTCGTGCTGCACCATTTCCCGGGCCCGCCCTTCAATTCCGGGGGGTAGG
>OX421445.1:54419839-54429839 GCA_949126865.1 Montipora capitata
TTATAGAACCGTTAGACGCCATGCACGTCAGATCCATTCTCAGCACGTCCGCCAAGAGACGGGAAATAGTCCAAGGGAAGACGCCGCGAGGATGAGAAAATTTGTCACGGGAACTTTCTTTGTATATCTGACGTTTTTGCTTTGTTATTTGCCAAGTGTAGGGACTCTAATGGCCGTTGCCATCACGGGACAGAGTAAAACGACAGAGATTTGGCGAAGTTACACTTTGACGTTACTCCTTCTCAATTCATCTCTTAATCCCTTGATTTACTGCTGGAAAATGAGGCAGATTAGACACACTGTCATGGAAATATTGAGGCACCCTTTGCGATGCTGCAGGCCGGAAATCGGCCAAACGTAACTGAGCAAACTGGGAGCTGTACATTCGAAACTGTTTCGGAAAGGTTTGAAAAGCTCGTGTCTATTCAGGGCCAGAGAAAGGTTGCAAAAACATGTCCCTTAAAGGGCTTATTCATGGGTTCTAGTAGGAGCCTCTATCTCCCAAAGTTCGTCAACCCTTTCCCGAGTAGCTTTATTGATAGAACCCCCCCCCCCCCCCCCTCCTTGGGAGATTCAGCACGTCCACTGTTGTAAAAGCCAATCAAAACAAAGCTATCTTAGTGTCAAGCTGTAGCTACAGCGGAACGCTTAGTGTTTATTTTTCTACTTAGTTATGCCACATTATTTACTTTAGTTCATCTTGTTATGATTTAACATTTTTTAAGGAAGGTTCAATTAATTTACGTCACCCTCCCTAGTTCTTTTCACCATTTCCAGAATTTTCTAGATTTTTCTAAGGTTTGTACTGTCGCAATTAAGCTCTCGCGCGTACTGTAACAGTGAGGCTCACGATAGAGTACGCATCATCCGAAAGGGTTTTGTTTTAAAAGGTACAAGTTTCATCAAGGTAGCAGTTGTAACCAAGGTCGCAAGTTTTAATCAAGGTTGCAAGTTTTATCAAGGTCGCAATTTGCCTTTATTGAGGGTGTGTCGCGTTTCAAGTTGCATGGGGTCCACATTTCGGATGACCTCACCTGGGCTGGCCATTGTGATGCGATAATCAAGAAAGCCAACAGACAAATCTACGCCTTAAGAGTCCTGAAGAAATGTGAGATTTGTTTGTAAAATTGCGCCTCCCAATCCCCTTTCCCCCCTGTTATCAAGTAGAGTAGAGATAGGGGATACTTAGTATAATCTCAGAAGGAATACCACCGAAGTAGTTAAGCCGTGTAATACCGAACGTTTTAGTCAATTCGTTACTTGTAGGTATGCTAATCTCCTCCCACATTAGAGGCATTAGTATGTGGGGATTATTACATGTAATTTATATTTATATTTATAATTATCGTAATATTTAATATATCTTGATATCTTGACTTCGTACTAATTAATGTATCAGTTGCTGACCCTGCCTGTAATTCAGTCTTTAAACTGCAAGAGGCAGAAATAAACGAACTTGATTTGATTTGATTTGTAAACCCAAACGAAAGCCGCATACAGTAATGACTGCGGGCTTGTTACTACAGTCACTAATAGAATAAAAATAGACAAGGGATGAAAGCGATTTCAATCAAATTTTGAATCGTCTATAAATCGCTAAAATTTGGATGAAAATGCCTTATTTCCAGCAGTTGGTGTGGAAACAATATTCTCTCCCCAGTCGTAAAAAGAAATTAACCAGAAAGTGCGTGAAATTCAACTTTCGAGGAACCATTTTCCAAGCGTTTTACATTCGATTTCGTTCAATGTCGACCGGAGGATACCGGTGACGGAAATGCGTCATCAATTCTTACCAACTTCTGAAGAGAGATTTGTTCTCCACTTTGAATTTTTTGCTCTCTCTATTTTCCTGGTGCTAATGCCGTTTTTCTCGAAGAAAAGTTTCCATGTCGGTGCAAAACCGGACGATCAGCTGTAAGTAACGGTTGATTTCACTTCCTGTCAACATCCGGTACGGCAGCTGGAGCTCGACTTCCGTTTCCGTCACCGGTATGTTACGGTTCACATTGAACTAATCGCGTGGTGTTAAGTTTCATCCCTTGTCTCTTTTTGTACTCTCGGCACCTCGTGCCTCGTACACGATCGTTTGTGTGTAGTCTGATCACCTACGGTGATTCAGATCAACAAGATCGATTCGCGTTGCAATTGTACGGCGAATTTACCTGGAAAAACGGTCAAATATGACTCCTCTGCTCCTTATGTACGTGTTATCGTTTGCGCATAATTCTTTGTTTATGTTAGTTTGGCGTAAAATGCTCTTGCCAATGTTACTGCGTCTTTAACTATATTTTGAGCAATTAATTCACGGTTGCTTTAACATTAGTTGTAACCGTATTTTTTAATTGTAACGTTTTGTTCAGCGATCAAAATTTGCGTAATTTATCCGTAGCGTTTTCAAAATGTTCATATTTATTTCAGTTTTTACGGTGTTTGTAACCAAGGAAGAAGATTAAAAAGCTACAAACAGCAGTTTGAAAACCGTTCGAAAGTCACTGGAGCTATACAAGGGAAACGTGATACTAATCGCGAGAAAAACCTGCTCCTAAAAATAAAGTTACTCTGGAAAGGGTTGACTCAAGGAAATAGTGGAGATATATGCTCCCCTTGATGAGCTCCTGGTTCTACTCAAGGACGACAAACAAACAGCGATTAAATTTCACAAAAACCACACTCCAGAAGACGAGCATGACGGCAATGGAGAGATATTATACAAAACACTAACCAAATGAAGACGACGCCTGCTTAAAACCTCGTTGCTATGCTCAAGGAAGTTTTTTTTTTGGTAAAAACCTTTCATCCCTTCAACGATCGATTCTCTTTTGGGTTCCAGTCCTTCCCCGACAGGTCACGCAAAAAAGTGACAATCGAAAGTTTTTCAAGACCTTTGCAAAATCACATCGATTTTACTCCTTTAGATCATCGGTGACCCCTATTTTTTTAATCATGAATCACTTACTTTACTTACTATCTACAAAATATGATGAAATGAAAAAATTCGCCGTAAGAAGTAATCTTTTTTTAACATTTTCTTTTCTCGTGCCATCGAATTCCGGTAGTGGTTGCAACGGATAGAGCTTACGAAATCGCTCGTCGAGGATGAACTCTACTGTTTACGACATCCCTAGCGGCATGTTAGCGGCATGCAATTATCTAAAAATCTCACTCGTAAAGACCCACGCACGGAAACCTTCACTCTAACAGTTTATTTTTATGATTTTCGATGGATGAGCAGACGATGCTACATCTCGCTATTATGACCGATTTCTCGAAATTAAGGCATTTTTCCACTGCCATTTTCTCCGAAACAAAGTCGGTGACCCCCTTTTTTTTTTTTCATTTTTTGAGTAAGTACTTCATGACCTAAATCTAGGCGAGAAATGAAGAAAATCTCACCTAGGAAGATTTTGGCGCGAACGTCCTAAAAAAGAAAAAGCGACATAGAAATTGCACCTCTGTCTGGCAATTTAATTGGACACGAGAGAGCTTTTTGTTAGTAGTTAGGTTCCAAAGGACGCTTTTCGGTTGATGGCAGGCGCGAAATGATGACAAAACTAATTCTCTTAAACGCCTATTGAAATTCACAGACTACGTAAAGCTGTTTTTGGCATCTGATGGCCAACCTTGTGAGAGAGAAACCACTCCGAGCAACCTTTTGTTTCTCTGAGCGAGCCGCCGTTTAACGCCACGGACAATTATATTAAATTTGACTGGTTGAACCGGTAAAACTAGTTAGTAAACTCGTTTTGGCACTTGCGCATGCGTTCAAGTTCATAACTGCTTCGTTAAAGGGAGAGTTTCACGTCTCTGTGCATGGGCAAACTGTCACATCGATCAGTCCATTTAATAGACCCATGTCACTCAATGTCCAAACAAAAGATTTTGCCCGGCGAACATCTCATTCAGTGTGAGGCTGGCCGGGCAAAGACAATGCAAAGACAAAGCCTTTATTCCCCACGGACTCCAAAATGGCCGCCGCGTGATAAAGGTGAAATCCATTGTGATTGAAACAATCGAAAACACTGATGCAGGAAAAGGGAACAACGCTATAGAAGTGGAATTGCAATTTATACTTTTGCAATTATTTCCTTTGTGTTATGAACCTATTGGCTGCGAATAGATAACTCGTGTGTTATGGCAACTGGTGCGTAGAATAAAATGTTTGACTCGTACAATAAATTCGAAGTCCAAAGTAAATTGCATATTTTCTGTGTAAACCCGCAATATCTTTCACCAAATCTGGGCCTTAGTCATTCAGTGTATTTGCTTAATACTCTCTGTGATTAATGAACATCATATGGTTCAGTAAGAAACCGTAAAATTTACAACTGCTAGCGCTAAAGCTTAGACATGCGCAAAACCGTGAAACTGTCCATTTAACGCGCGTCAGCTGTAGTTATCAATATAGCGTTTGGAGTGACGAATTCTGCGAAGTACGATGAAGCTTTGAGAACCGTTCTGGAGGGATTGAAGTCCTAAGGAATATTTGAACTTAGTTAAGAGCAAAAGCAGGTTTTTCTCCATTTTTCGAAAGGTAAAGATACATTGACTGTGTTTCCAACGGGACATGCTCAGCCCTTGATTTATCAAATGGTGATTCTGTCTCGTCATCATACGCACTACGAAGTCACGTGACTTCTTGTGCTACTAATGACTCGGCAGAACCCCATCACACTTCAGGTAAGTCTCCTTTAACTTTAGATTCTGTTGGCGAAAGAAATGAAGTTAAAAGAGACATGCATGTGTAACGTAACTCGCGCATGCTCGATGCAAAATCAAACGGTTCGGCTTCTACGGATGATCCTAAGTCCTCTGGATTTTGACTCGCCTTAAGCCCGTACGTTCCCCGGGATAGTTTTTCTTCTGCTTCTGATTTCTTTTCCATGATGTCCGTCAAAATAACTGAGCGGTTTTAACTTTTCCTGGCTTCTCCAACGCAAAGGGGTGTTCGTTCGAGTTCAGCAATACCAACTTTTTTTCTGACTCACGCACACGAGACGGCTCTGTGTCATTAGAATCACTTTGCTCAAAATCTGATATGAGCCGGTGGAAAAGATATCAACGGAGATCGCGATCTCAAACTTTAAGATGTTTGGTAGTTCCTCTGGCTCTCTGTAAATTTACTGTGCGTAAATAAAAGCTAAATGAATCAAATATACAGACAAGCTCCCAGCTTGCCAATCTCGATCCCAGAGCTATTATCTTTAATTTTGTGAATTACTGAGGGAAAGAAGAGCTCTGGGGAACCCTGAAACAAAGTGTCTTCTCGTTGGTTTTCGTGAACAACAATGAAAAGTGTCTCTGATCGGTGGATTCATGTTTGCACGGGGAGAGGGCAGGCGAAGTAAGGTTCAAATAGCCAATTTTTGGCAAGAAGTACCCTGCGGCGCATGTTCTCCAACAAAGTTTCCCAGAGCCTCGCGTCCTGCGCAGACATAAGATCCGAGGCTCTGGTGACGAGAATGTCAGCTTGTTTGGTAGCTCAGTTGGTTGAGCAAGTGCAGTACAATAGACCAAATCGGATAATAATACTAATAACAATAATACATTAATAATAATAATAATAATAATAATAATAATAATAATAATAATGATGATGATGATGATGATGATGATGATGATGATGATGATGATAATAATAATAATATACCCTCGAATTTCAGAGTAGCTAGTAGCTAATATCTCCGATATTAGGGGACGTTTGCTTAAAGTGTTATTCTCAAGCAAACTCTGGCGAAAATGATAGAACTTATAAATATTCAAATTATATCCTACATGTATTTCTAATATCACAGTTGACTTTTACTCAGCTCAGTACAATTGTAGCGTTCTTCAATGTGGTTTCGAAATTTATACGCACTCTCAGGCTTCATAATCTTCACCACAGTTTTCCGAAATACATAGGAAACGTGTTTCTGCCAGCCACGCAAGCTACACCCATGAGATTTTGAGATTGAGAAATTTTGACTCGAGGCAATAATGATATCATTATCATTATTACAGCGAGCAAAACAAACACATTCTTTAAGTATGTGTACATTGTAAACCAACTAGATTAAAGATAGTAAAGTATAGACCTTTTTTCATAATGGCGGCCCAATAAAATATTTTTGTTTTAAAGATAATAAGCCTTTCTAGCCTCGATGCGATGCGCGAAATTCAAAATAATATGTTAACCAAAACGAGGCCAGCAGGTCCAAGTAACATAAATACATTAGAAAACAGTCCTAAGAAAATACGCGCGCTGATTGGTTAAAAATCGTGTTTCTATAACTCGATGGAGACACAGAACTGGCACGAGCTGTTGACGTACAGATGGCGAGAGCAAAGAGAATTTACATTTTGATAATTAGAGTTAACAAGTTGTTTCTCCTTATTCTCGTCGCGTTGTTTTCTAAAAGATATAGAAAACATGTACTTCGTTTTTCTATCGAGTTATAGAAACACTCGTGAATGTTTCGGAGAACTCGAAAAAGGCGTGGAAACACTCGCCTGCGGGTCGTGTTCCCACAGCATTTCTCGTTCTCCCAAACTTTCCCTCGTGTTTCTATAACTCGATAGAACCACGGTACATGTTTTCTATTTCTTAAATAGAATATTAAATCGGTCGCCATTTATGAAAGTGATTAAAAGTAACAGGGAGTTTAAGAAAGGGCTACAGCTACGGCAATAGGGAGCTTAAGCACGCGCGTTTTTGAGACGCGGACGGCAACCGGAAGTGAGCTGTTTTCCCTTTTAACTCATCTTCACCCAACCACATTTAAATTGCTAAGTATCGTTTCTCCATTAGAGATGATTAGTATAAAAATTTGGGAGACACCACTGTCCTAGTACGCAAAATGTTTTCTTCCGGGTGCCTGCTTAAGCTCCCTATTGACAATGCCACAAAC
This sequence comes from Montipora capitata, assembly GCA_949126865.1. Lineage (NCBI taxonomy): Eukaryota > Metazoa > Cnidaria > Anthozoa > Scleractinia > Acroporidae > Montipora > Montipora capitata. Next base: position 54,426,727 of record OX421445.1, read on the forward strand.
AATAATACCATTGGTTAAAAAAGGCAGAAAAATCGTGCTGGACGTGTTAGCACATATTTTTGCGGTAATATTCATAACAACGTGAAATCACTAAATTTGAGGCTTCGACGACAACACGAGCATACCAATTTGAACCTTTCATTTTCTATTTTTACTCTGAAATCGCTCGTACCCTATTTATTTTTAGGATACGCCCCCATTTTACGACGTGAACGAAGTGAAAAAGACCCTGAAGCAAAGTTTTATTTTAAGGGTGATGTTTTCGTCGACGTTGCAGTAGTAGATCTTAAAGGCCCACGTTCACCCTACAGGCATTACGTGCCGTGGAACAATTTTCATAAATGAAAACCTCGCCAAAGCTGAAATTCATCCAATCAGATCGCTACGATAAGCAATAGGAACTTTTCAATTCACCATTTTCTCAAATCCCATTGTTTGCAATTTCTCCTGGGACATGAAGATGTCCCAAGAGAAATCGAAAGCAATGCCTACGCAAAATTTTGGGGGGTAAACAAGGTGTATTATGGGATTTGAGAAAGTAGTGAAGACAAAATACAAACGGTCAATAAGCCTGTCGGTTGAAGGTGGGCTTTTAAAGGGTTCCTTCTGCAGGTACCGGAGCACAGATTACGTAAAACAAAAGAAACAAGGACAGAAAACAAAACAACTCCAAATAAAGACTAGTCCCAAGTGACCAAAAATACAATGCTTTCCGGTACATGCAGAAAGACCCTTTAAAGTCCCTAATTATAAGTGACTTTGCTACGGCACTCAGCATGGAAAAATAGACCAAAGAAAAGGCACAGTAGACGCGCGTCTGCAGCCTTTTCGAAAACTAGAAGAGATGGTACTTTTACTTTAAAAAAACGCCAGAAGATTGGAATGGAGACAGGACAATCTGCAGTGAGTATGAATGCGTGGATGGAGACATCAATTTGTACATACCGAGCTCATGGATGTTCCAGGCTGAGATACAACGAGAACTTCTTTGATAAGGTTTTGTTTCCCTGCAGCAAGCTTTCCGCTCGTCAATAACGCCATCATTGGAATCGGTAAAGTAAGCTTGCAACCCATCTGCAATGAAATGCCACATGCCAAAAAAACTCAAATTGAATATAGATCTTTCCAATTTCCTTTCCTACGGGAAAAACACCTTCAGAGAGAGCTTGCCGGCGGCCTAAAATACTCAATAAGTTCCAAAACATCTCTTATCTGTAGGCTCGTTACAGTGCGACGCGCCTTACCGTGGCCACCTAAAAACGTATGTTACAAATTGTCCGCGAATCAGGATGTGTGAATTTGATTGACAGTCACGCCTCCTTGCAAAGTTCGCACAGATGCAAGTTGAACACCGTTGAATGGGTTGTCGAGTTGACGTATTTACACGTAAATTGTCAAATGTGAAAGTTTGTTGGGTGGCCACGGTAAGGCGCGTTGCAATGTAAAAATTCTCTACAGTGGATTCATAACCACTTCCACAAACTGAATTTTCAGGGTAGCTCTGAATCCGTTTCAGAATTTTTGGTTTTAATTTTGTAGAGTTTTATCTTAGCCTGCTAATCGCTTTCCAACAATAAAAAATGGGGATCACCAAGTTCGTTTTTGATATATAAGCGTTTAAAGACAAAATATAGGGTGCTTTTAAATGGCTCTTTTGTTACCATTGTAGCATATTACGTCACATTAATGCATGTACATGCATCTTTTAAAGCAATTATTGTCGCCTTCTATGGTACCATGTCATTAAAGTCTGCATACGAGCCAAGTGGCCCATCAGGCCGGAGCTTATCCCGGTTTCAGTAGCATATCATATCATATCATATATCATATATCTTTATTTACCCTCGGATTTTTAGAGTAGCTTGGTGTAGCTAATTTCTCCGAGCATTCACCCTCCCAACCATGATACATCACAGAAGACAGACCACAACACCGGGAACTACATGCCCTACTCTTTGCGACAAGTGTGTGGGTTCTTTTACGTCCCACAGGATTATGAACATTGAAGGGTTGTGAGACGGGACCTCCGGCTTATCGTCCTTATCCGAGAAGACTAGAGAGTCTAACCATTTGCAGATGTAATTACAAAGGCAGCACTTTCTCCTCAGTTATTTAAAGACCCTGAGTGTTGGTCCGGCCGGAGTTGAACTCACGACCTCCCGCGTGACAGCCCGGTGCTCAACCAACTGAGCCACCGGTGCGCGGTACAAATGCATGAAGCAACCAAATCCTTGGATGGGATGCCAGTCCATCGCAGGGTTACCCCCAGCGTTAAATTTATACACCTGAATAAAGAGAGGCACCGTGAGAGTAAAATGTCTTGCCCAAGAACACAACACAGCGTCCGCCCCGACCAGCGCCCGAACTCGGACCGGTGGCGGGAGTCGAGCGCACTAACCATGAGGCTACGGCGCCTCCCACATACCATGCCATTGCCGTTAGGTAAAACGGTGTTGAAGAGTTAATCCTTCTATAAAAAGACAGCCCCTCGAAATTGTTAAGATTGGTTTGAGTTAGCAGAAGTAACGTCCAAATTGTCAAGCAAATTGTCCCTATATGGAAGATACCGTTGACGTCACCGCTCGCTATTAATGTGCCAACCAGAGCTTCATTGGTTGTCGAAACAAAGGGTCTTTTTTTCCTGTGGTTGACACATTTGAATCAAAAATAAAGCAATGTTTGTAAACAGATATCTTCCCTATAACGAAAGTTCAGGTTCACACAGCTCAAAGCATGGTTAGCGCTAACCAGTATTAAAAACCATGGAAACCTGTAGGTTTTGATACTTCTTCACACTAACCAGGCTTCGAGCAACCGGCCTCTGGTCGACAATCAGGTATGAACTGATAGTCTGCAAATAGTCCATTTTACAGTTGTTTGCTTAGTTACCTGACCTATGAATGAAAGTGAGGCTGGAGTTGACCTTGTCTTAATAGAAACCTCACTGCTTTTCTTATGTAAATTCTTACTAATTAGCATCACAACAACATCATTAACATAAGAAAAGGATGGAGGTCTGTATCATAACAAGGTCAACACCAGCCTCACTTTCACTTAAAGGCCAGCTAACGAAGCACACAACTGTAAAGAGGTTTATTGGTAGCACACAATCA
>OX421445.1:54434839-54519839 GCA_949126865.1 Montipora capitata
CAGGGCATCTCGGAAGGCTTTAAGCTAGGGTTCCAGTCATCTTCCAGGCTCAGATCCACCAAAGAGAATAAGCCTTCTGCTTCCCTCAGTTGATGAATACTTGGTTCACGAGGTTTCGCTTGGCAGGGTGGCAGGCCCATTTCCTTCTCTCCCTCGACCTCATCTTGATATTAACAGTTTTGGTGTTATCCCAAAAAGTTGAAAATATGAAGCAAAAGTTTACCCTAATCCTGGATTAAGTTAATCGGCTTTCGAACAACCGGGCCCAGAACTTTACATTGCAGTATAATTATTACAGTCAATCACATTTTGAGCATGGTCACTGCTCGTGGCCCCGGGGGTGAAGCCGCATACTGTAATATTGCTCCAATGATCATTTCCTGGTTGGCATGAAATGGCAGGATGAATTTTATACTGACTTCACTCTTCCCTTTGGCCTTCGTTCTGCCTCCTTTAATTTCAGTTTGGTCGCTGACATGGTCGAGTGGATCTTGCTCCATGTGCACAACGTTACATTACCTGGATGATTCTATCACGGCAGGTCCCCCTCACTCTTCTCAGTGCGCTCAAAATTTGCAGATTGCCAAGGCAGTTTGTCATCAGATAGGCCTTCCCCTGCACCTGACAAGTGCATAGGTCCAAACTGACTGTCTTAAGTATTGAGGTGGACTCTGTCCACCACATAGCACGTCTCCCTAGTAATACAAAATGCAAGTTGCTTGCTCTTAAGGACATGGTTCAGTCCAGGCTCACATGTCACTGGCGTCAACTGGAGTCACTTGTTGGTCATTTGCACCATGAAGTCAAGGTGGTGGTGACTGGGCGAACCTCCCTCCACTGTATGACTGACTTATTGCGCTGCTTCTGCCACAAAAACCAACCAATCTGCCTCAACAGGGAATTCCGTTTGGACCTTGATTGTTGGCAGCATTTTCCGTCTTCCTGGAACGGTATGGGATTTTCGCTATTTCCTGGCAGTCTGCATTGCTGATCTTGAAATCTCCTCTGATGCCATGGGCTCCCTTGGCTTTGGTGCCCACTTCTGCGGTCTGTGGTTTCATGGCTCACGAGCTTCTTTCCAAGCCTTCAAGTCAGTTGCCCAGAAGAAGCTCTCTCCAGTAGTTATTACTGCCCACCGGTGGGATTCATTCTTTCCAAGATGCACACGCTTTTTGGCTTCGACTATCTGGCAGTTGTGTCCATTCTGACATGTAGAACATGTAAGGTTCCTGCTGTGATGCATCTTCTCCCTGATTTTCTCTCACGCGCCGCTTGATAGAATTTTTTCCTTTTCTACTGCCCATGTTGCGGGCATTTGAATCTCTGTGGCTGACGCCACTTCTCGTTTCCCATGACAGGACTTTCAGCATCGGGTCTCAAAGGCTCAGGCAGCCCCTTGCCCAGTTCCTCAGCTTCTCCTGGACAGAAAAATTCTTCATCGTTACAAGAAAGGTTTCATTTCTTCCTTGCCCATGGCTTAACAGTAGCTGAATCTACCCACAGGTCTTACAGCTCTGGGCAGAAACGCCATCATGAAGTTTGTTGTCTAGCTGGTAAACCCCATCCCAAGGCTCCTCTTGCCCTGTCAACGAATGGACCCTTTGTCTGTTTGTGTCTTCTGTTGTTGACTCTATTCAGCATTCTTCAATCAAACTTTATCTACCGGCGGTTCGTTCTCTCCACATGTCACAGGATTTTCCTGACCCTTCGCTCAATTTTCTCCGTCTCCAACAAGTTTTGAAAGGTATCAAGGCTTCCGGGGGCCTCTCTCCTTCCTTCTACTGATCTCATTATTATGCCGGTCATCCACCAGTTGTTGGATCTCACTTCTTTTGATCACTGTATGTTTTGGATAGCTTGCACCTAACTCTAATCCTAACCCTAACTCCTTCCATACAGGGTGCTTCATCCACATTGGTTGCAGGCGAACCCCTTTGTGTGCACTTCTTGCATAGAGTGGTGCCCCTGCTGGTCCTCTGTTTCTCCTTCAGACTGGTCAAACACTTCTGCATACTGTCCTCACCCACTGGCTCTGGCAGATACTTCTTTGTGCTGGCATCACAGGCAACTTTATCAGTCACAGCTTTGGTTAAGTTTTACTAGGTGGCCTGACCCTCATCCAACCCTGTTCATCTGAGCTTGGTGCCCTCGTGCTTGAGGTTGTTGGAGTTGTCAGTTACCTGTTCCTCGCTGAGTCGTCCTAAGCACCTGGGAGTTGGGGGTGGAGGCAGTTAGGTTTGGTGGCCGCTTGCCAGGTTGTCATGGATGCCTCCTTCTTCCTCAACAGACTTCTTCCCGGGCTCCACCAACCTGTAAGGAATCAGCTCCCAAGCCATCTATTGTTGACAAGTTTAAAAATTTTAAAATGTAAAACTTTAGGCAAAGTTAAACTTGAGACAATCCTACTCAGCCGCCCCTTCCTGGACTGGTTAGAGGGTGGCCCTGGAATCCTTGCAGTGGAATTTGCTTTTGCTTGCTTGCTGGCCTGTCTACAAAGCCATTTTTGCTTGCGAATTATGCTTTCCTCGCACTTCCTCCCTTTTTGGTAAGTATCTGGTTGGTAAGTACTCCACTGATTGCTCCAGTGTGACAATGCCTTTTTGGTGGTGGCCGCTTGCAGGGTTACCATTGATGCCTCCTTCCTCTTCGATAGATTTCTTCCCGTCTCCACCAACCTGTAAGGACCAGCTCACAAGCTCATCTATTGTTGATGAGTTTTAAATGGAAACTCAACGATTTGCATTGCCTGGTTGACTGAAGAGGCTCTAGGTAAGTCTATATTCCTCATGAAGTTCTTAAAGCTCTGGATCGAAGAAACTGACTTTATTTTTGAGAGGGTTTCAACCTGTTAGACTGCTGCTGGTCTGCGGGCTCTTCAATCTCACGAGCTATGCACCTCAAAAATGTCAAATGCAACTATAGATGTTTCAAGGTGTAATGTGTGGCCTTGGGAAATATGATAGGTTGACTGCTTGGCTTCCAGTGAAAGGACAACTGGAAAATCCTAGGCCTAGGCAGGATTCAACCTATGACCTCCAGTGGGATGCTCTACCCATTGCTCTTGAAAATAGAGTTGGAAAATTGAGGCATACGACATTGCAGAGCCCACACATCCGTGGGACACATTGTCTGTTCAGAGATCCCTGAAAAAAAGCAAGACTAGAAAGCCTGCAGTGCCGTGGGGTACTTATTTGTCCCAATCATGAGACTACATTCCCACCCATTTAGTTTACCTTAGTTCACCTTTGAAGTTTAAAATCTGACAAAATGATGTCCTTACTGTAAAGTCTCATCAGCAGCCTTTTGATTGGTGGCATCAAACCCCATTATAAGGGGTGCTATGGTGGTATCAATTCTTTGAATAACCTCATCAATATCAAGTCTTTTAGCCACACCATCTGACTCTCCTGCACTGCTGTCAACTGTGGCATCTGCACCTTTTTGTTGTCTCAGTTGATCTGGTGTCTTTAATTTTAAATCTGGAGTTTTGACCTTCGCAGGCGGTGACTCTGGAGGTGGACTGGAATCCACTGGGGAGACAATACTCGCTACATGCTGCAAAATGAATCCTATATCTTAGTTTAACTCTTTTCCTCCTGAGAGTGACACTAAAGAATTTACTGTTTCTAATGCGAGTGGATTTCACTCGTCAATGGGAGCCGCGTCAGGGGTGAATAGGTTAATAAACAATAGCCCTTTTCACGGTTAGTTTTTCTCATTTGCATTACAATGTAATCTAACATGGATGCGAGGCAATTTCAGGTTAAAACTACAAAAAAGCCCGAAATTGCCTCACATACATGCTAGATTGTATTGTAATGCAAATGAGAAAAACTAACCGTGAAAAGGGCTATTAATCACTCTGAGTCACCAACGGAAAAAAAATCTTTTAAAATTCATTTTCTGGGGTTAACATTTGACCATCCCCTTCAATATAACTGCGAGAATGCACTATTAAGACAATTTCATTCCTAGCAGTAAAGTGAAGCAATGGTTACATGAACATAGTCGATGACCAACCACCAATAAAGCTCCTGCAGCTCAGTGGTGGAGCACCCAAATTAGTAGTTAGAAGTTGTAGGTTCAAGTCCCGCAAAGGGGCGCTCTGATTTTGTCCGGGGCATCCAGGAGTCATCATTGAAAACAAGAATACATTTCTTCACAGTTAGCCTCTCACGCAAACGTTCTTAGTGGTTCAACACTCCTCCCCCCTCTGCCCCCCCCCCCCCCTAAAATTGGCTGAAATGAAAAACCACTTCAGTTCATGGATTACAGACCAATCGGAGGCCGTTTTCCAGTTTTGGGTAAACTCGGTGTCTTGTATGGCATTCTTTTGCAGCATGTGATTGGCTATGCACAACACAATTAGTCGATGCTGATTGTTTTTTTTTTTTAATAGAGGGCAAACAACTGTTGAATGGAAGTGGTTTTTTGTTTCAGAAGATGTTCGTGGGGGAGGAACATGTGACAAAGCCCCAAGAACATCTGCGTGGGAGGCTACTTCACAATTTATATTGTCGTCATCATCATCATCATCACTGTCATCCTCATAATCAACACCATCAGTAACTTTATTTGGAGAGCAATACTGGCTCTTGTTTGACCAATGACCAAGCAGGTAGGAGGTACACATGTCTGGGTCTTAATACATGTACTTGATTTGATGACACAAACTACTTTTCACTCTCGTTTGCAAATCTAATTTCTGCTCTGCAAAGCCCATGTAATGCCAAATGAAAAACAGACCCAAGGAAAAAAACTAATTTCGAGAGTCAAGCACTGTCTTGTCAGTCTTGGACAATGAAGATACATTTTCCCCTTAGAAGAAAAAATAACTACCTTGGATAGTCCATTGACAGTGCAATGAAAGTTGACTTCAAAACTTGGAAATCCTCGGCTACCAAGAATTTCTGATGCTGAAACCTAAAAACAATAATTATTACGTGTATGTATCACAATAGAAATATGTTTCATTATTAATAAACCAAACTGTTCCGAGGATGACAGTCACAGGACTAATTTTCATGTACTGAATATTCATGTCTCTCAAGCCACAATAAACAATATGCTGTCAAAAAGTAACTCAATCAGGAATAAGGAATACTTTAATGAAATGATTTTATTTGGCAGCACCTGAGGAACCTTCAAGGCCAAAAGACTGCAAAAAGATAAGATATAAGAAGCATTCTCTGTCATGAAATACATAAGGGAAACAAACAGAGTGAAAGCCGTTTTTTCTCTTTCTGAGATCAATTAAAAAAATTGTAAATTAACCACAATAAAGAAATTTGAAAGCTGGCATTTCCAACATTAGCCCTTCGTTACAGACTGAGCGAATTGATGAAGTGCTAACACTCCAAATGTCAGCTTTGAAATTTCTTTATGGCGATGTGTTTCACTTGCCCGTCACAGCACTACAGTTTCTTAAGAAGCACATGAAATTGCATAAACATTCTCTACCCAGAAGGGATTATGACATTCAGATTCTTCACCCCTGAGAAGCAGGAAACTAATGTGGGAACTGCACCATTGAACTAGGTTCGGGTGTCATCCTCTACCCTGTACAACAAATATCCAATGCAATATGCTGTACAATCTGTACTCTTATCTCAAAGTGTATTGTATTTGTATTCTTCCTTATCAAAAATACCTTGCATATAGAGGGTGTCTTTGAATGATTTCCAAAGTACTCTGCCTAACAAAAAAATTGGCACACTTGTAATTTGCGCAGTTACATATAACAAATTAGGGACTGTCATTTGCATCATAATTATTCATATTTATAACAATTATTGATAATAAAATATCACAACAAATAACAAAGTGTAAAAACGTTCTGGAACATTCCATATTTAATCTATACCATCCCCAAAAGTTTCTGAAACTAGGAGTTTGGGTATTTTCCACCACAGAAGCTGAAAAAATTTTAACCTTTTGAAAACTCTTTCAAAATATTTTTTTTCAGAGAGTGCTAACAACAAATGGGGGGCTAGGATTTCTGCCATAATTTCATGGCAAGGAGATGCAACATAAACTTTTAAATGTACTGTTTAAAGCAGGAGTGTTTTATTGAGTTTTAAACTATGATTGAGGTGAAGCTGAGTGGTTTTAGACTTGATAAAACACAACCTGTGAGTTTATTGAATGCCTTCAAAAACATTGAAAGAACAGCCAAAGCGTGTCCCTGGAGTCCGAACAAAGGTTCAAATTGTGGTAGGAGAAGATTAACATTACGAGAAAAACAAGAAGAAACAAGCAATGCCTTATTAGTGTGCTTTACATAAAAAATTACAACGAGGAGTGTTTTATCAGTTTTTAAAACTCATGGACGTGAGTTTTTACTTGTGACGTGATTGGCCATTTCACTCATGAATTACTAATGAGTTTTCAATGAGTATTTCAATGTACCAAGTGCGTACAATATCTACAGTAACTAACCCCTGAAGCAATAACCTCGCGGAGGCAAGAAAGACAAAAGAAAGATGCACACCCTTAAAACAGCACATTTACCTAAAAGGAGTGCAAACATTGCACAAGTTTGATCAACATTTTAAACAATCGAGCAAGTAAAATGTAGCTAGTAATTCACTACACTGTTGCAGGAGCCCCAAAAGTTGACTAGGCAATAATACGTAAAGAGTTTTCTCAGCTTACAAATATAAGAGATTACTACAGATACAAGCCGGTATTAAGTTAACACTTTAAGTCACTCTATCGATCACGTTCGGCGTAATGAGAAGTATGGCAAATCATATTACCTACCATGTATCCAAATATATCACTTGGTTTTTCCTTAAACATCTTATTAAGAAGCTGCTCAATTTGTTTTGGCACTTCATTATTGGTAAAATAGGCCACAGCTTGGCGTTTCTCATCCAGACTGTATGCACCGTTTTTTACCGCCATCTTGAATCACCGAGGCAACCAGATTTGTTTACACAGTCTCGCTTTCATGCACTGCTCGTCCCAAGCTCATCTGTGACAAAATGAGTTGAGATTCAGTTTCAAACTACATCTAAATAAAAATAAATAAATAAGTAAATAAAATACTCACCACCGCCGAAGACATTTATTGTCATCTTGATTTTATGTCATCATTACTTCCTTCTAGCCACATATTTCATTGCGTATCTTCATTTGCTAAATCACCCCTTCGTTATATATCTCGAACAGATTCAGTTTTTGGAAAATTAAATGCATATATTTTTTTAATCAGTGGTACTTTTGAGGTTTCTCTCAGTCTTTCAATAAATCAAAAGATGATCTTTCAATGCTGTGCAGTCATCTAGAAGAATTAGCACCGAGAAAAACAGAGTTGTTCTGTCGCAGATTACAGATTGGTTTAACGGGAACAGCCGAAGTCAGATACTTCAAGCCAGCGTTCGGTTCCTATTAATTTAATACATCGACAAAGGATAACCGAAATTTTAACACTTTTGGGTGAAACGATTTTTTAAGAAACGAAGCATAACGACTGATACAGTTGATTGGTTCAGGAGATTTGATAGTATGGGGGAGTTCGTTAATTGAAGTTTTCAACAAATTTAATAACCAGTGGAGTGTAAATTAAACTACTGAAATAAAAAAGAAAATCTCATTTAGGAAAGATTTTTTCAGAAGGAAATCGTCGAGCAAACATTATCTCAGCATTAACCTAGACTAGGAAATATGGGAAGAAAATAGGTCCGAGTCTGACAATGATATGACCAGCCCCAGTTAACTAGGACCACAGAATGGGATGCCAGTTTCGCGAGCCCTTGACGAGCAAACAACCAACTCCTTCCAAGAAATTAAAATTTCAAAATTTTTTGAGAGAATGAAAAATGTACTCACCAAGAAAATCAATTGCATTCGATTCAACCACAGAGAACAGAAATTTAATTTTTGTCCCAGAAAAAAGAACTACACTAACTCATTCCCACCGTACGATTTTATTTACGCAATTTTTTAGCAAAAGCGAAAAATTTTAAGTTTAAGTTTGTCTCAAGAAGTAAAATTCGAATTAGCAGTATTGTAAGCTTTTTTCGTGAATTAAAGCTACCGTAATTTTAAAGGTAAGGTTACCTAACTAAATTTTTTTTTCGTGAAAAGAAACACAATAGAAATGCATTTTATTTCTCAGAAGAAGAATCCAGAAAGAATCGAAATTCAGTGGCAGCGAACTCAAAACTCCACGACCGAGAATATTGGAAGTATCTATTGAAAAAGACAACGGGAAACCCAATAATGGATGATACAGTACCTGGCTATTCCAAGGAAATAAGAGAATTTGACTTTTGGTTGTTTGTCTTTTTATCCGTCAAAAAAATTAATTTCAAGAACACATTTGCAAAATGCCGTGAAGCGACAGAGATATAAAAAAATATTAGGCAAACTCTGCATGACTACAAGGTATCACTCGTTACGGTATCGATGGAATGCAAAATTATCTGTGATCACATCGTCGAAGGAAGTCTCAATGGCAAGTGACAGCAAGTTTAACTCCCCTGCATCATGCAAGTTGATTCTGAATACTTGATTCCTGTGTGGGTGGAAAAATAGCATCCAAAAAAATGTTTGAAGCAAGTTGTTAACAATCTTCACTTTGGCATGGGAACTACAGTCAGCCACATTCCTTTTAACGGAGAACCTAGACCAGCTAAGCGAAAAGTCAATGTTTACACCATTTCTGGGCGTCTCATGTATTGTCCCTACCTAATAACTGAAGGATATTTGTTTCCAACGTAATTGCAGTGATACGCTTATAGTGGTGTATTCTTTCATTGACGACTTATCTAGGAGTGGTGAAGTTCTTTGCCTTCGGACTGAAGTACACATTTTCTGGTACTTTTTATTTGTGTTTCTATCGTACATATTCCCGAATAGCATTTACCAACTATGGAAGTGTGATTACAACGAGAATACATTCACAAGGAATCTATGCTAGGAGAGGTTACAAAGGGAGAACTTGGCTAATGAAGGGATCATCTATTTACCTGGTGAGTACTGCTTGATGTCTCAATTGACAGTTAAGCAAATCATTTATTCTAATTGGGCCGTTCAATTCGCAGGTTGGAACTTACAAACGTTATTGGTGACAACTTATCATATTACTGTATTGATAGGGAGTTTTCAGAGAGCCATAACTGGCCAAGTGAAGTAATTGCAGAAGTAGCGACAGTCTGGCAAAAACATGCCCTCTCAGAAGCTATTTCCACTTTTACTCGGTAAGAGAATAAAGATCTAGGTGGCCAAATTCTCAAAACAATTTCTCAGAAATCTCACAATTGATATCAAACTCCCATTTCTGCGGTATTGAGCCATTTGAAATCTCTGCTGAGGACGAAAGCATTAGTGAGCTTCTTCAGTCATTCCACCTTCACAAGAACAGTCTCTGTTAAGTTCAACTGCTAGCCAAATTTGACAGATTACTTTTGACGAGGACATCTCTATCTTTTGAACTACTCAAATGATTTGATCCTCGGGAAAGCTTAACTGGTAGTTTTGTCGTTGGCGTGTTTCCACTCAGTTGTTAATCAGCATTTCAAAACTCTCAGCTAGTCTGATGTCATGAGTCTTTGACATGCTTTTTTACACTAGCGCAAATCTAAACCAATGCGACACCCAAATTAACAACGATGATTCTCTATTCAGTTCCCCTTGCTATGCATTTTGTTGTTCCTTTTCTTCGTAACGAGCTACCAGGAAAAGATCGAGACAATTTCGAGGCATCGATACTATGGTGAAAGGCAACATTGGTCATAGTTTCTGCGTCAGTCTATTTCTTGTTAAAGAGTTGTCCGAACGAAAAAACCCTAGCTCCTTGTGGTACCAGTGAATCTTGTTACTGGAGTGGACCGTTTCCCGTATGGCTGTTGATTGCCTTGCAAAAACGTTAGAACGCTCTGGTGGTATGCTTGTTTATGGACACAAAACATTACAGAATGAAAATTTCCACGCTCTTTAAACAGCTTGGAGTTAAAGTAACTTGTCAAGAAACGAGAAGTGAGTGACTTACAGGCCAATCGGGTAGGGTATGATTTCCTCCTCGCTTCTCGAGGACAACTGAATTGATGAGGTAACTGATAGCGTGATCCAAAGGAATGGCATACGTCGTTCTAAGAACAATATCTTGCCAATCTCCGGTTATTCAAAGAGGCAAAAGGCGAGATTAGCTCACGAAACTACAAAAATGTAAAAATGTCCATTCACTGAGAGAAAGAACTGAAGCCTCATTCTAACATCTTAACAAAGCAATTCATCTAACAGATCAATCTTCTTAGATAGTAAGTAAGTCATTTACCCAACTCAGCCAATGTACAATTAATCAATCAATCAATCAATCAATCAATCAATCAATCAATCAATCAATCAGTCAGTCAATCAGTAGTCAGTCAGTTAGTCAGTAAGCCAGGCAGTCAATCAGTCAGTCAGTCATTCAGGCAGCCATTCACTTTATCCATCCATCTTTCAATCAAGTCCTATCCATTCATCCAGCTCATCAATAAATCCATCCACTCACTCATGCATGCATCCACCCTTTCCATCTATTCAGTATCATAAATTCCTCCATCAATCCATCCATCTGGCTATCCAGCTAGCCCCATCAATGTATCCATCCATCATCAATTGATCCAGCATTCCAATCCCATTCATTCATCCATCCATCCATCCACCCAATCTCATTCATCAATGCATCCAGCTATCCATTCAGCTATCAAACAATCAATTCCAGGAATGTACCAATCAGTCCATCAATCATTCGAGGTCAGCCAATCAATGCATCGCTCAACCAATTACCTTATTAATCATAACCATTACAATTTTCTCAAATTTGATTGGTGGATTAACTACTTTATGTTTCATTAATTATTGTGAAGGGTTGAAATGGGACAGTGAAATTGGACAGTTGGCTGTAATCAGACACCTGTAATCGGACAGTTACATCAGCCAATCATATTACGTGCACTCAGCTTAATCCCCCAATCACAGAATTTATCATAATAACCATAGAAACAACAACCTACCCTACCAAACTGGGGATTTTTCAACATGGACGAATTGGTAACATTAGACAGTGAAAAGGGAATGCATTTGTTTCCTCGGAAATAGTAATGGTTATGATTAATTGGTAACAGGACTTCATGTCGTCCAATTCCGTCTATAATCATACTCCGAATTAGACTCCACTCAGTTTTATTACCATTATGAATAAGCCAGCCAACTTGACACCAACCAAACCATGCAATCAGCGCAATGATCAATTACCACAGCAAATCAATAGAGCAACTGAATCAGATCAACCAATCAGCACACAACACCGATTAACCAACCCACTAACCAATACATCAGCAAATAAACCTAAACGAAAAACTCGACTAATCATCTCACATTGCTTTTCAGCCATTCAATCAGCGGCAATTTGTCAATCAAGCAATCAAGCAATCGATCAATGCACTCAACCAATAACCAATCCAAGAAATCAATGAACTGGCTAACTCGAGCAATCAAAAGAATACAATCAATCATCAATCCAACCAAATTACCAACCAATTAATCAATCAGTCAACGACAAAGTCGAAGAAAGCAGTTTACTTTCATATTCCCAACCAATCAACTCGCCTTCTTATAAACCAATCATCCATTCAGAGGCCATTAAAGTTGAAGATACCTTGGTCGAACCCAATCTAGCCAATCATCCCAAAGAATAGGTCACTTGGGCTAGTAAGCAACCAATCAGCCAAAGCAATGAAGACTGGCCAACCAAACTACCAATGATGTCAATTTTATGCCAGTCAAGGAATCGAGCAAATCCAAGAGGCAAGTATATACAACCAGCTAGTCACTCTACCTACCTACCTCAAAAGTATTTACAAACCACCTGATCTTTCTGTCTTCTTACGTAACAAAGCTATGGACCAACCAATGGATTCCTGCGATGACTGACTGGCCTACTAATTAACAAACAGCTTGAGAATGACTGGCCAACTAAGTGTTGACTTTCAGACCGAATGATCACTGAATTAATATTTTTACTCCTTTATAAACTGTCTAAAAATTTAACATGTTGAATTGACAATCTTCACCAAGGAAAATCTTAATGAAAGCAGTTAAACTTAATGAAAAAGTAAGGGAATAAAACCAAAAACAGCCGGCTAATCTGTCAAGATGTGTTTTCACAGATTTTAACAGGTTGCCAGTCATGATAATCATGTGGCTGATAAAACTACTTCGATATTAATGGAATAATACATAAATGTTTAGTTCTCGACTCACAAAGTCAAGAGTAACACATATGTTCTTCATCAGAGGTCGACCTGCCGCCTCAATTGAAAACATACCGTTTTTATTATGCATTATTTCCTCCGCTTTGTATAATTCGGTTATGAACAATATTCTTTTCTAAATTAAAATATTGTATAAAAAGTGAAGGAAAGGAGGGTGGAAAATCAGAGAGTTTTTATCTGCCGGAAGAAAGCTTGAAGAATCAGTACGAAGGTTAAAAGCCGTTTTCCAACCACGTCGAATGGCCTTTTTCTTATAAAAATTGGCTGGGTGCTCCTTCAATAAAAAAATAAAAAATAAAAAAAAAGAAAACAAAACACTGTGCCAACACTCAAAAAGAGCAATCTGTTTAGCAAATTCAGCCTCCTATTACTTTTCCAAGCATAAAATTGCAAACCTTAAATCAGCTGAATGAAATTGGTAAAGAAAACGATGTTTAATCTGTACTTGTTTGTTTTTATCGAGGCTCGTTGAAAGGAGAATACTGTGGGTGTATTGGAGCTAACAGAACAACCGCTTGCCTGGTCACTCAATAAGTTTTTCTTTAAATTTAGCCTGGTGTCCATGGTATAGATAGCTTAAACAATCATTTGCAGTAAGATCAGTTTCGTACAATTTAGATTTCGTAGACGTAATGGTAAATCGATTAAAACGAGGACCTTTTCAGGAAAACATGCTTTAACATACTTAACTTCCAACATTTGAACTTTTACAATGGTGGATTCCAAAGGAACAAACTGTTCGCTAGATTTTTTTATATCTTGACACGTACAATTTGATTGCGAACTGCAATGAAATTACGCTGTAAGGAAGAAGAGGCTAAAATGCTTGGAATTACCATTCGTCATCGTTTACTCGTTAGTAATCAATGAGGCGTTGATTCTTGGAAAAGGGTCGTTTGATACACGCATGCGCAAGCATTAAGGCGTCATGCATTGAAATCTTCAAAACACAGGCTTTAAAAGAACAAGTTTTAGAGGAATAAAATACTGTTCCAATTATAAATCAGGTAAATTTCAGTAACATTATTATAACAGTGTTCCAAAAGGAATATCGTTTAGACGCAGGTGAAGCAGACCATAAAATTCTTGGAAACTCTTTCACTTGATTGCTTTCTTACTTGTTCTAAAGTTTCTCACTGAGATTCCACGTAGTTCTTTTTGACAAGTGTCTGCTTTAAATGTAGTCGGAAACATTTCAAGCTTTTAGAAAATTATGTTTTGCAAATCGAGCTTAAACTAAATTCAATTTGAGGACAATCTTAATTGCGTGAATACCAAAGTGCTACACGATGTTTTGTGCCAGGCCAACTGTAATTCCAAATTGTTTTGCAAATAACGAATTCTTTGCAGTAAGAATCCAGGAAGTATGTCAATTTAGGAACGCGGGTCCTATTAACATTTCAATTTAACATTCTTGTAAACGCTGTTAAGAAGCCTATGAATACTTTATTTTCCCGTTTGCTTTTAACTTTTACCAGTGGTGTCGCCGGATACGGAGATCGGCCACTAACATGGATTGTTTCAGTAATGCCACTCCTTCAATTTTCCTTTTCAAAGTTAGCTTTCAAAATGAGACTTTTCTGAAGTTTGAAGCAACACATTGAGACGGAGCTTTAAAATTCTCAAGAAACTGAATTAATTATAGAAAGAATTTCTCTAAACGTTCTTGGATTGCGTGAATGTCTATCAAGCCAAATTTTGGTGTTAGTATAGATTTATATCTCGTACTCACGTAAACGACCTCCAGAGCTTAGAACAAGACAGTATTTCTTCTCTCTAATCCACAAATCCTCGGCTTTCTTTATTTAAAGTCAAACATTTAGAAGAGGTCGCCTGGATTTCAGTTGCGAGTCTCTATGGAGTAGGCGACCATAACTCAGGATGTGTGAGACGCAAATTATTTTGGACAGCAGCCTTATATTCCGTTATTACAAAGGAAAACTACAAGTAACTTACCGTGGAAACCCTGAATGTAACAAGGGGAGAAACTCTACATTTGTGAACGAGAAATGACTGAGAATGCTTCAAACAGAGTACCATATCCTGGTGTCATCACCATCAGTGGAGCCGGCTTGGTGAAAGCCGGTGGTTATTTATGTCGGACACCGGACGCAGTAACAAACGAGAGCTGTGGCCTTCAAAACCAAGCAAGGGCCTCATGGCGACAACAAGTCACTATTATTATTAATATAACAAGGGAAGACTCGAACTGAAACTACTCTTTGTCGAATAAAATCCCCAAGACAACTATTCGACCAATCTGAAGACAATTATTGTTTTCTTTTAATTGCTCAGGTGTTTATCAGAGGAATTATATTTTCAACTCGCGCAGAATTGATAACCGCAAAATGTGACGCAATTATGGACCAATGGGAGCGCGCATATGTGTGTATCGAGCCCCGGTTATTCAAAGCCCAGTTCGACTAATCCTCCGTTGGTGAGGTCTTTAAAAGCCCCAATTTGTCATCCAAATAACATTAGAAACAATAACAGACAAGTAAAATATTTTTAAACATTTAACAAGTGTGCAGTTTAAATCTCTAGATTTTTCAGATTATTGTCGTTAAAAATCTTGCATTCATTACTCTATCGCGTATCCTAAAGCTGTGTAATGAGGCGTTCATTCCAAGAAAAAGTTACGCCTCAAATGTTTCCTATCGAGTGAATACCTCGCGCATACGAGTAAACTCTCCCGGGGGAATCTTATTCTTTTGTTCGAATAGTTTTTTGGGTGGAAATTGTCTGGAGATAATTATGTCGGAATACAAGCCATACACGTAATTTTAATTGCTGTTGTCATGGTAACAAACTGGACCTATCAAGTTCAAAATCGAAGATTTCGATAGAATGTTAAAATTAGGTTTGATTTCTCTCAATCAGCTGCTCGTTTCGAAACTAAAAAGATCTGAATGTTGTTGTGACTGTAAGGCCAAACCGGAAAACAGCACCCGGTCGAAATGTACAACCTAAAGAATTCAATGGATTTCGACAGTGCACCCGTCGTATCTTGCAATATCAGCAATCCAAGCACGCTTTTCAAAAAAAATGTGTTTTGGTGTGGAACCTTGTTAACTAGTTTTCGTTCACTGATAGTTAGTCATCGTCTTTTCTGATGCAAACCTCATCCGGTTCCCATCTTTCAACTCCGTCTCTTTTAACAGACTCTCAGGGGAAGTGTGTGCAAGACCGAATTTTAACAACTCATGAAAGAGATGTAATTTGTAATCCTTCTGTTTTTTTGCGATGTAAAAAATAAAGCATAGCAAGGATCCAAAAAGAATAATCTCTCCCATGTGGTGCACAAATTATGCAATGACACGACGAGAAAAAACATCTTATTGGATACTAGTGGGTTCAGTGCCGAGGCTTTATTTAAACACGGAAAATCATCAGTTTAAGCTTTACAAGTTAAAAACTAAAACTATATACAACTGCTTTGCATGATTGCCGTGTGGGAATCCGATATGCTGGATACCTCCTTCAAGTTTCGCTTAAATTGATCAACAGATCCAACATTCTTAAGCTACTGGGCAAGTTATTCCATAATGTGGCCCCGCTATAGGAGAAGCTTCGCTTTAAATAATTAGTTCTCGGTTTTGGCAAAGCCAGTTTTCCCTCAGAGTTTCTCAGGTTGTAGTTAGAGTAATACTGAGTGAAAAGACGTTGAAGATAATCTGGGGCATGTCCATTCATTGTCTTATACATCATTAAGGACCAAATGACCCTTTGATGGTTAATTCTGTTGTTATCGAGTGCCACGTATAGTAAAATTACCTTTTTCACGAAAGAAATGTACATAATTGAAGTGCGGGCTATAGAAGACAGAGAGATATGATCCTCTCATTTATCTGGACTATTCAAGCAATTGTCTCTTCTAGACTAAAAGACTCAGTAGGGTCTGAGGGGATTCGAACCCGCGCGATGCCGATGCAATTCAATGCTGTACCAAATGAGCTATGAAGCCACACAGTTGGGAACTGGTCAATTTGTTCAGCTCATGTGAATGTTCGATTCCTGTGAAAGGACTCGATGAAAGAAATGAATGACTTCACTCAGTTTTCATCTCGTTGGTTAACGTCTTTTTATACCCATCCATGAAAACATAATATCATCTTAAAGTCTTCTTTTCTACTGCACAAGATAGACAACATATCAAAAGCCTTATTTCGATGCCATTAGGGTATGAAAATAAAATAAAACATGGACAAAACCTTGCGAACGATAGCGTTTCCTTAACCGATAATTCTTTAAGGTTCATTATCAACGCTATTTTTTACGGAAGCTTTTCGGCTTATGCAAGTTGGAAAATAATGACTAGAATTGCTATTTATTGTGTCTTTGATGGCAGACGACCGAAACAGACAGGGTTTCAAGTCAAAAATATCGCACTGCTGACGTTTTAAATTTGACTTTCTAATTGTAAGTTCTAAAAATCGCTCGGATCGATGGAATTTGATTCTCAAAAATTGGTGATGGTAGGAGTAATTGTTCGAATATTAAGGTGTTCATGCTTAACGTTAAAGATTTCGATTGGCGAATTTTGACCAAACTCGCGTTGTCCCATTTATATTTATAATATTTATAACTGTAATAGGGCACGATTCTCCCGTTCATTTAAATTGCCTGGAGCAATCGTTTCAGGAATGCGAGGTTCTTTTCGTAGGAGTCTCAGTTTGTTATTCAGTGAACTGTATCAGACCTATTTGTTTTGGAGACAATTTATTGATCTTCGTTAGTTTGGGTTACCATTTAGAGGATCTTTGATATTAACAGGATATGAAAAGGCTAAGCCTGAACAATAAGGATTTATTTTCAGGTCATCTCAAGCATCACTTGGAGAGATGAATTAAAAAGGAAAAAAAAAGCATGCGCACATCCACAAATGTCATCATAAAATGTCCCGGTGCGGTCGTAACCCAATGAATGACTAAAATGAAAGAGGAAACAACATCGTTGCTCTTATCACTTAACTTCAAAAACTGAAAAATGTTCATAGAAAAATAATAACTTACCGTATACAATCACTGTTTTGTGCTATATCATTGCCCGCAGGCTTTTTCCAAAAGTAGGCGAAAGTTATTTGCGACAGAGAAACAAAATTGTGACGCAATACGCGTTTCATTTTCTTTTGAGGGAGTTCAAGCAATTTAGATGAATAAATCGTACGTATCGCCTATTGTTTGGAAATGTTATAAGCAGTCACGAGATCGAAAGCTAGGAATTTCTGGTAACAGCATAGAAACGGACGAAACGTTATGGCTTAATTTTTTCGACGTCTTGACAGTGTTGTCGAAAACGTCGGAGAGGTCGCTCACAGATTTAGTGTGATTCTCAACAATAAGCAGTCTTGTCCAAAATTAAATTCGCTTTTTAATTGGTCATTTGCCTTATGTGAAGCGCACTTCAGATGTTTGAAAAAATCTTTGTAGGTTTCGAATGGATTTTTCCGGAACGAATGTTCGAGCGATCAGTTACCTACTTCAGTTCTGAGATCATATAGGATTACACTGTGATAATTGAAACAAAAACCCCCGTAATTATCGTGTTTAAACTGGATAAAATCGCCACTAACGGTGGAAATCGACGAGAAGCTAGCGCGCATGCGCACAGTCTATTTGCTTACGGTCTGATTACGGTCTTGGTTTCTCGGGCACAGTTGCGCATTTCACTGATTCTTAAAACCCAAAAGTAATCCAACAAGTTTTCTAAACTAAGGCGCTTTAAAGCCGAGCTACAAAAGGCTTGGTGATTCTTTTAGATGTAACGAGTTTCTTAGATCATTGTACATATGGATAAAAGGTGGCCGGCTCTACGAAGACGTTTGTTCATCCGCTGAGTTACTTGTATCTCCAGACCTATTAAGACACTGATTCCTTTCAACTGATCGCCAATTTTAAGTTCTTTTCCTTGTGTTTACTTAAGTAGTTTCATTTCTGTATTTGCTTTTAAAGAACAATGTTACCGGTAATACAAGTGATTTTTCGCGTTCATGAATTAAATACCGTCATCACTTCAGTATTGACCAGTTTTTAAACGGTCACAGTGTTGTGTTTTTAATCAAATGATTAGCAACAAGATAATAGCCAAAATGCTTATAGTATGATAACTTCATTGCTGGACAAATACCAGAAAAGGGTACAAAGAGATCCTCCTTAAAATATACAACTACTTTCAAATGCTTCGTCGACGACAAAACGGGAGTCGAACGCATCTTACTAATCCTTCATTATTGCAAGTATAATTGAATATATGACGATTTATAACACAGCTACCAGAAATTTCAAGGCAAAATTTAGCGTTACAGAATTATTCAGTTTTGGAGTGAGTTCAGAATGTTGTAGTTAAGTGTGTATTTTGTGGGCCAAATTGGAAAACTATTAGATTGTACTGTATTTGTCACCAATTTTACATACAATTAATTATATGCTATTCTAATTGTTAAGAATTAAAGAAAGAAAAATTCCCTGACATACTCTGGACGAATTCATGTCTTTGACTTCATTGTTGGTATGAATATCAAAATGAGGTTAGAAATTCAGCTTTGCTCAAACTTTTCATATTAAGAGACAGGAAAAGCTGAGCGATATAGTAAGTTATGAAGGAAACAGTATTTCTCGGCCCAATGACTCACAACTATGATTAGAAAGACGAAAGTTCTCGAGGTCTTTGTTTCTCTTCGCATGATTGCATGGCTTTGTCCTATGATAACGTACGATAAGGGAACAGGAAAAATAACCGCTTTCTGATTTCCCCCAATCATTCAATTTTCGTCTTGTTAAGGAGGAACTTTAATTTGACGAAGTCGGTCAAAGTATTAGAGACTCTTTCTTTTAGATCATGATTAAAGGTCGTTATGAAATCCGCTTTAGAAAAGGAATGCGCAGAACATCCGCTGCTAACACCTGTATAAAAAGGGTTCTGGCTAGTTTAAAGCTCACATCAAATAAGGATTCCAAGTTGTTACACCAAGAAGGACTTGATCAAGTTTTTGGAAACAAACTCATCTGGAAGACATTCAATAGCTATTAATTGTGACCATGGGTAAGTGCTGGTTTTGAAACGTTGATTTCCTCTCTAGTCTCAAGACTGTGGGTGATAAAAGATTCATTCCAAGGAGGTTCGAGCTGTGCCACTGTATGGGGTGTTAACTTAATAGAACCAATTTTTCGGTAAAGCTAAGGTTGGAGGTTGTTATTTCAACGAGCTGCCTCTTAGCAAGATGACGGAAAATTCAGTCCTTCCCTCTTGCTCTAGCTGATAAAAATCGTAAGCCTTCCATTTTCTCTGCATCTTCGAATTCAGCCAAAGTGTGAAAGAGAAAACGAGTAACAATAATTGTTGTTAATAACAAGTAAAATTAAGTGATACTCCACCCAAGGTACAAATGAACAACATAGTTTACCAAAAGAATCTCATCTACAGGAGACAAACTAGTCGGCTAAGTGTTTCAAAGCGCTTCCTACGAGTTCAACCCACAAACTATCCAGAAAAGTTCGAGCTGCTGGCCATGGCAGGAATGGAACCCTGTATTTCTGTGTCCCAACCACACTGTTATCTCTCTGCTGGAAATCTTAACTTATTTCTGTTGATCAAAAACACCTATATTGCAGTTCTCTTTCGTTTGCTGACTGGAAAAGATATTTTCTGCACTTCATATTTCGGCAATGAAGGAACAAAAGTCACCATTTGAGGTAAATCGCGTTTTGCGCCAGAGTATACCGAAAAAAGGCTGTGTTTGTGTTCCTGAAAAATTCACATGTATTGTTTGGAAATGCGAAGAACTGGTTCAGAAATGAGCTGAATGGGGAGACTGAAAATAGCTGTGGCCACTACAATTTTTCGGATTTTTCGCGACGGGTTAGCGACTTATTTTCATGATCGTGAATTGCTCAAGTCTTTCCCTCCAAATTGCGTCACTGTAATGTATGAATACTGAGCGTTAAAAGAAAAAAGTTAAAGAGTTTCTTTATGTTTCATAGGAAAGTCAAGTCACCAAAACGCACCTAAAAGGAGAAGTTTTGGCAAATAAAACTTTAATAATATGAAACTTAAACACGAACTTATGAACTTAATCAAGTTTCTAATGAAAAAATTGTATGTGCCTTACTCGAAACAAATTTAAACTCCTTTTGCAAAGGATCAAAACTCCCTCAAATTCCATGCAAACGAGTTTATCAAGAAGATAAAACAGAACTCGGTTGTAAATGAGACGATGGTATAAATGAGAAAAAATTCGTACTTTGTATCAGGTATTGATCATATCTGTACTCGGTAAAATTTTCCGGATTAGGCCATTTGCGTTACAAAGTTGATTTTCCGCCTCTTACGTCCGTTCAAAAGAAAGAAAGAAAGAAAGAAAGAAAGAAAGCTAGCGGGATTCCTCGGTTATCAATTACAAGTGGATTATTTTAAAACCAAACGCAAAACAACCCTGCTTACGTGCAAGAGACTTTTTTTTCACTTTCTGTTGTTTCAATTTGCATCTGACTTTAAGAGTTCGAAATCATTAAATTGTATTTCACCCGAAAGCTATTCGTTTTCCCGTCACTTGCAATTAATTTCAGTCGAAGAGCAGATTGTTCTATTATATTTAGGACAAAAAAGGAAGATTGAAGATGAACGGTCACCTAATTATTTTAATCGAAAACCTTAAGCCACGAATCGTTTCTCGTTCGTAAATGGCTGTTTATCAAAGACGTCATCTGATTGGTTCCGATCTTATTGAAACTTGTTGGGTCGATAAAAGGCGTGTTCATACTTGCGCAATTTAGTGTCAATTACATTATTAGTTGTTTCCTAAAGCTGATTTTTAGCAATTTCGGCCCTTTTTTAATGTTGAAAGATTCTCCTAGACTGTTAGCACTGTTCACAAAATTTAGTACTGTCTAAGAATGATGCCGCGTACTGAACGGTGTTCAGTGACTGTACCTATGGGAGAAATATGTAATGGCTGCTTGGTAGGAATGAAAAAGGTCGGTTAACAAACTTCACGACAAAGCTAAACATTTTAAAATCAAAGTTTATGCCTAATTAATCTAGTCCGCAGCGGCATTCTTCTTTTGAAAGAGCAGTGTCACCGAGTTCGATTCCCTGACTCGGTGTCATATGTGGGTTGAGTTTGTTGGTTCTCTACTCTGCACCGAGAGGTTTTTCCCCGGGTACTCCGGTTTTCCCTCTTCTCAAAAATCAACATTTGCCTTGATTTGAGCGAATTGTTCCTTTCAGTTTACAGTGTCCGCAATCAGTGCTCCAGCGCTAGAACGACTAGACACTTTAAAGTTCCTTTTTGATCTTGAGTAGTTGAGTTGTTTTCTCTGCTTACAAAAGTCCTGGGACACAGTGTCCTAAATTAACGATAAAAGTAAATTCAAACATTGAAAGCAAATTAGGAATCAACGATAGTCATTAATTTAGAGAAGAGATCATGTTGGAATCATTTTCAGGCTTACCTTTCGTTCCTGCTAAAGTAACGTTAATCAATAGCTGCGATGATCAACATCTTAACTTGATTCTCTCCGCAGTTCAAATATATGTGGCTTTCAGATATTAATTGGCAGAGCACCGCACCGGTATCGCAGAAGTCAGGGTTTTAATCCCGATGAAGCCTGAATTTTTCAGGCTTTGCTCTCGTTACTACTAAAGTAACGTTATTCAATAACCACAATGATCAGCATCTTAATCTACAGTGTCCCACTAGTGCAGCGGGCTTGTTGACATACTGGACCTCGTGCGAAAATGCTCTGTCAATTTCCCTTTTTCAAATGAATGCTTTTAAGTTCCGGTTCTTTCCTGTGTTTTTCCTCAATTTTTTCTCTGTTTTCATTTCGCTTTTGTTGATGATACTGATGCGTATATAACTTAACCTTTCTTCTTTGTTGTTTGACTTTCCATGTAGGAAAAGTAACATACATAGCACTGGCAATTTTGCTTGCGATATCGTTGGTTGCGGCTAGCGATCCTGTGTTCCAGTGCCTTAGTGACACTACCTTTGATACATTTCAATGTTACGTAAGTAATTATTTATGGTTTAATAATGGGATTAATATTAGTGAGAAAATTGTAAGCATTTAGCGAACATACACGTCAGGCCATATATCACCCAGACAGTAATTTCCATTAAGAGCTATTTCGTTCTTAAGACTTCATTAGCAGTGCCTGCCGTCTCCATCGGAAGTGTCGATAGCACCTATGTCGCTCTAGTCTTTAAACCAAGGTAAACACTTGTTTCCATATCTCAAAGTGCCCTTGGACGTGAGGGGCCTGGAACACCAAAACTGAAAATACCCAAACCCTCAAGTCCAAGGGCACTTTGAGATATGGAAACAAGTCTTGACCTTAAACCAATGAGCCTTATTCGCGCGGCGGCCATATTGGCTACAGACAACAGATGTCGTACCCCGAACCTCGAGTTGAAATGTTTGGGAACGAGTTTCGGTGGGGCATACATGGCCGTCGTGTGATTAAGGCCCATCGTGGGCTTGATCACGAACATTTTACGTAATCGATGTCTTGTGATATTTCTACATGAAGAAAAGCCTTCTTTTTCCTTTACAGAAAGAGGCTTATAGCTTCAGCAATTCTCACCGTGGAGGAGTCTTGGGGAGAGCTTTGAGGAAACTTGTTATAAATGACTTAAAAAGCTGGAACAAAAACATGGTAAAGCACATAATATTAAGTTTTCATCTACAAAAATCGAAGACATTTTCGCCTGAAATACTTGATCCAAAGTTGAACCAAGGGGCTTCAGGAGTCATGTGTAATCGCCATCGATTTGTTCTTCTGTCTTATTTTAACACGAAAACGTACCAACTAAAATGCACAAAAAAATACAGCGAGGTCATCACACATTAAACTCAACTCCGCCGTCAGGCCAGTACCTTACGTATGCGCACAGTCCTACCACGTAGGCATTCACAGGCCTGGACAACTGTTTCCTAAAAGGACGGGATTGGCGTCCTTTTAAACGGGGCTTTCTGCAGGTACCGAAAAGCGAAGTATTTTTGGGCACTTTGGATTGGCCTTTATTTGGAGTTGTTTTGTTTTCTTGCTTTTGTTTACGTAATCTCTGCTCCAGTACCCGGGAAGCTTCCCCCGTGCTCCGGTAAATAATAATAATAATAATAATAATAATAATAATAATAATAATAATAATAATAATAATAACAACAAAAGAATTAATATTGCGCCCATGATCCTAAAAAGTTCTAAGGCGCTGTACATCAAGTTTAGATCCTAACTAAAGAAGAAGCAACCAAAATACCAGCTTTAATCATAACTATTACAATTTTCTGATTTATTTTTCACTAATTATTGTTTAGGGTTGTAATTGGACACCTGTAATCGAACAGTTACATCAGCCAATCATATTACGTGCACTCAGCTTAATCCACCAATCACAGAATTTATCGCAATAACCATAGCAACAACCACTTACTTTACCAAACTGGGGATTTTCCAAAATGGACGAATTTGCAACATTAGACAGTGAAAAAGGAATGCATTACTTTTCTCGGAAATTGTAATGGTTATGATTAATTGGTAACAGAACTTTGCGTCGTCCAATTAAGTCTGTAATCGTACGAGTGATTAAGCAAATCGGACGCCCGCTACGCGGAAGTCCGATTTTGTTAATCACTCGTACGATTACAGACCAAATTGGACTCCACTCAGTCCTATTACTCGAAATGACTCGCCTTTAAACAATATTACTGATTTGTAACAAGAGTGGAGAAACCGGCATAACTTTCGTCTCTTTACAAAGATTTAGATCGAATTTTCTAAAGATTCATTTTTGTTACTTTTATCTGCAGCCAAACACCGTGCGTGGTAAAGATTGTGTTGTTGCCTTGAAGAACTTTCTGAAACCACTCAAGGCAGTGATAGAGAGCGAAAAGACGCAAGGTCATGTTTGTCCTGGTTCTGGGAAAAAACTGAACGAAACACTGACTGATTTGCAAACATTGCTAAAATCCAGCGTCCAGAGTATCCGACTTTATGTAAGTAATCCTTTATTCTAAATCTGTTTATTCCTGGTCGATGACACACGGTTCAACATCCTGCAGCAGTTGTTGCTCAACAAATGTTGAGCAATGTTGCACAAACGCGTTGAATGGAATAGAGCTGGTCTCCGATTTTCGTTCAACATCGTCCAACAACGTTCAACTTGTTGAATGGCGTATTTCAACATTCAACATGGCATGACATACCGCAACATTTGTTGAACAACAGCTGCAACAGTTGTTGATCAACAAATGTTGAACCGTCACCAGCTTAAGTTAAGTCTTTTGTTTTTGGCTTGAGTACCGAGCCAATGACATTGTCCACTACACGGCTCTGGATTGGAGGTACTGGGTACGTACTCGATAAATGAAAAATCATTCTGACAGCGGTACTGAGCCCTGGAAGACTTGTAGTAGCTACAATAGGTCATCAAAGTGAAAAAATGCTATTCAAGATAACGAGCATTTAGAAAACAGAGGGGAAACAACGCTCTTTTTTAGAGCCAAGTTCTTCGCCTCGTTTCAAAAGTGCACTCCTCATTACTTTTTTGAAAAAAATCCAAGACCATTTTGATTGCACATATTATTTCCTCTTGGCTAAAGTTATTTTCAACCGTAGGAGTGGAGGCTCCCTTTAACTAATTTAAGCCCGCCGGTAATACAGCCGACGATAGCCGAAGTATAAGAGTCACGTATTATAATTAAAATTGAACTCATTTTCTTACAAATGTGCCGCACCGCAGTGTACACTACTACTTACATCGAAACAGCTCACCCATAAAGACCTTATGCCTTTATTACTCGCATGTGTCAACCAGTTTCATGGACTAAGTATGAAGACGACTTTGAATTTTCCGTTCTGGGCACGCTGTCTTTTTTACGCTCCTGCCCGTCAGTTCACACGCGCATGCTTTTCAGGGAATTCGCTTGACCGGGGACGGTAGTAATCGTAAGTGGCTTAAGGACGGTGCCTACTAATTCAAAGGTATTTTTGCGCGGTCTGATGAATATGCGGGAAAAGCAAATCTCAACAAGTGTTATTAAAATCCGAAAAGAATTGGGGCTAACCACGCATTTTTCAAAGATAATAAATCAACAATATTAGCAAAAAGCTTTAAAATACAAAGCAACTTATGGCGTTCCTTTCCAAATTAAAGCTTAATTATCTCTGAAAAATGCATGGTTACCCCCAATTTTCTTTTTGGATACCAAGAACACTTGCTAAGTTCTGCTTTCTCCGCATAAATCTAAACCGCGCAAAAATATCCCTGCATTAGTAAGCACTACTGATAGGAAATCCGAGTATCTGGAGATGCGCAGAACATATGCGCAATAACAATAGTAGGTCACCGTCCTTAATTTAAGTACCGCCTTTTTCAGCAATTTCTTTCACTGACGCTGACTAACTTGTCCTTTCTCGACAACAGGCTCATCGCCAGCACATTCCTTTAACGGGTTTGAACGTTTCAGTGCATCAAGTTAATATGACCAGCATGACTAATCTGGCCGCTCAACAATTGCACAGCCAGGTAAGGCATAATTGACTCTTATCAAAGTTGCAAATTATGCGTCATAATGCATCTGATGAGAAAGGTCATTGGAATTGTGTTTGATAAACAAATGAGATGCAAAAAAAGTAGTATGGGAAACCGAAACCATCACAAGAAAGATAACATCTGGACTGATCGACAAGTGATTGCTTAATAATATAGCTACCAAAGATTGTTGGATATTGCTTTTGTTATTGTGAACGACAAACAAAAGGAGGAGCATTGGTCAGTCGATAGTGTTAGTGTTGCTTATGGTCCTAGGGCTTGCATTATGATTGGGTAAATTCAACATAATCATCATCATCATCATCATCATCATCATCATCATAGTAGTAGGGACCTTAATTAAGCAAAGATCACGTGAAAAAAAACAGGAAAACCACAATGCAATAATTTTAATGAACAAAAATCTCTCTAGCGCCCCGGCGCGGCGTACGTTTCACATTTTTCCATGGACATTTCTTTGCCGTTCTCGTTAACCTCATCTTTTAAAGAATGGCTTAACATTAGGTCAGTTGGAGGATGAGTCACCCGATGATAAATTTCAACTTTTCGATCCAAACGTCTTCACCATTCATATTTCTATTAGCATTAAAACAGAAGAATGTTTTATCTGGCCGCCATTATGAAAGAGGTCTTTAAAATCGAACTTCTTACAGCGGAAACAGTAACCTATCAAATTTTGGTTTATTTCCGGAGATTCAGTAATGATACTCTTTTGAGTGCAGACGAGATCACGTCACGGGAAGTTTTGCTATTTCTTGATGAAGACTAACGAGAAATTCATTTCTATGACAGGCTAACTGATTGACGAGAGAATAATATATTTCTGAGAACAGAAAAAGTAGTTGTGGAATGGTTAGATTTTGTTTCCTTATTTCCAGGCTTCGCACTGTCCACACTCATATTTAATACATTTTATATATTTCAATAGGTGAACTATCCCTACCATGCATCCGTCCCAAAAGAGGACACCTGCATACCGGTCCCCTTTAACCTGATCTGCAGCTGCCAGTTGATGATGGTTCTTTAATATCAATTCTTGCTAATTTGTGAAATTTGCGTTGAATTGCAGAGTAAACACAGTGCAGTTAGCCTTCGTAACCTCGTTGTTTTAGACTTCTTGAAAAAAGCTGTGAGAGATATTCGTTTGAGCCGCACCGGTTGCTTCAACGATAAACTCAAACTATTGACAGCATGCCCAGCTCGAGACGATTGATCACAACCCAACCGCAGACCGCAAGATTGACATGGATTACAGATTATTTATTGGCCTTATTTTTAATACATATAGCTTTTAATTGAATTCAACATGGGCCTCGAGACACTTGTAACTGTATGCGGATGATGACAATTAACTTCTTTAGCATAAAACGGAAAACCACGTATCAAATGATAAATTTAAAAGGAAACACTTAGGCAATACTTCAGGGCCCGGTTGTTCGAAAGCCGATTAATTGAACATTAACCTAAACTTTGGTTTCATTTTTTCAACTTTTGGGTGAAAGTTTCGTTGCTTAAATTGTCTTTCAAGATTGACTTCCTCTAATGTAAAATTCTGCTGAGTATTAACGTTGAACAACATTTCGTGGAGTAGAGAAATAAAGGCTCTTTGGTTAATTTTCAATCTGGTATTAGCGTTAAACGGCTTTTGAACACTGACCAGGCCCTAGCGGTTTTCCGTTGACTGTCGAAAGAAATCTATAGATTGGCTTTAGATTCCTTCGAAGTGTTTGGCTAAAATATATCACCCCTTTGTTCTTAAACAACCAGGAAGACAACTTTGACCTTACTGCACTGCGCCTTTCCTGCGCTTGAGCCAGCTTCATTTTCTTACGGAATCTAATTGGTTCACGAAATGTTTTAAGTTCGTTGCCAGCGGAGAAACCTCTTAGCTTGTCGTCATGTTCTGAGGGTATCATTTGAGAAATGTGAACGCATTATATTTCATTTGTGGTAAATAATTCCAATGTTTACTTGGTAGAATTAAATTCCGAGTCATCTCTATACTATTAAGACGTCCAATATAACCATTGTATGGTAACAAAGTACAAAGAATATTCATATTGAATACTAAGCTGTTATTTTCTAGAAGAATTATCCATGATGTTAGCTTTTGTTGTAGGCAATACAATTTTTGTCTTGGAGCTCTCGTTTTTAACCCAGGTGTTATTAATTTCTAAGCTTATTTTTGTAAGACTTATTTTAAAATAAAAAGTGTTTTGCTGAGCGTATTTGAGCACTGTTTTTTACTGTTTCAGTTGACCTTTATTACAGTATTTGTTTGAACTTCTCGACTTGTTAGAGAGAATTTTTGAACCAATTACATTTCCAAAAATTGTTATAGAAAGTATTAAAATATACTAAAACATTGAACAGCGTAAAAGGCGAGCTCTGATTGGCTACTCAAACTCCGCATACCTTTGCTATTCACCTCCAAACAAATCCCGCGGGATTTGCGCCCGCAAATATTGTAATCGTTGCAGGAGGAATAATGAGTTGAAGAAATCCTTTTGTGTGTGTTATCTCACTGTTTTATCATATACTAAAACAACTATTCACCGAAATGGAGGTGGCTAGTGCTGGATACTTACCTCCCGCTTCGCATAACGGTAAATGTCCACCAATAGAAGTCTTGCATGGCAGCCATGTTGCATGGCAGAAACAATGAAAATGTTTTGCATTGGAAAGAACATTTGTTCCCATAGGAAAAAGAATCCATTGTTCCTGCCATGCAACATGGCTGCCGTGCAAAACGTCTATAGCCACCTCCACTTCGGTGAATAGCCCATTGCGCCTCCATACGTATTATACCCTTAAGTCAATCCTGTGCCATATCTTTTTATTTTTAGAACTGCTATACTGTGTCTTTTCATCATTTTGAAATATCTGTTTCGGGTGTGCTGCATGTGATGTAATCAGTGGCCGACCATAGGCCTCTTATGATTGGCTATTGTGAAAACACCCGCTAAAACCCCCCTGGGAGGTGCTTCTAAAAAATAAAAAGATACGGGACAGTGGGTTAATAAGAGTGTTGTCATGGCATGGGTGGGCTCCCCAGCACAGTCACAAATAAGTATATTTTTAGAATACCCGTTCCCGCAAAAATCAGTTGTCATGTCCCTGAAAAAACATGGAAGAAGCAGTCACGCGTGACATGGCTTCTTCTGATTGGTTAAAATTGGCGACCCTCAGTTTGTTTCACGCGTAAAGTGTATCTAAATTTCAATCCATTTGCGACTGTGCTGGGGGCAAGGCCGCAAAGTGACAGATAAAAACTCTTATCCAATTCACTCTTGGCTCCTGTAATCATTCATCTCTGAGCAAACGGAAAAAAAAAACCAAACAAAATAGCTTCCCGTTTCGCTTCGGTTACCGAGGAGCACATTTTAGCGATTGACTCGGCTGATGCATGGTATACACTAAAACAAATTTCCATCTCGATCTGTTTTTATTGCTGGGATGATGTCAGTCGATTTCGGAAAGTCCTGTCTGCTTGGGGAAGAGCTGCCAAAGTTCATTCAAACAAACTCTCTTACAACAAAAATATGCTCTTCGTTTGAT
Organism: Montipora capitata; assembly: GCA_949126865.1. Lineage (NCBI taxonomy): Eukaryota > Metazoa > Cnidaria > Anthozoa > Scleractinia > Acroporidae > Montipora > Montipora capitata. The sequence goes on from OX421445.1 coordinate 54,464,219, forward strand.
GTATTTCTGTGAACCAAGATCTCACGCAGTCCCCTTCTTTATCTCTCCGAAAACTCTTCCTTTCATATAAGGTCAAACTAAGGTATACGAGCTGATAACCGAGATTGAGTGAACCAATCAGAGCACGAAAATGCATTAACCGAGGTTGAAAATTTAATAAGAGGAGATATACTGTTGCTTTGCAACAAGTTATGGCGTATTTACTTAAAAGCAAATAATTTAGAAAATATTACATCACTAACAATTTACCTACGTCGATCGAACATATAAACCTGTCAAAGAGAGTATGAATGAAAGAAGAATGAATAATTCATAAATTTTGTTTTCGCAGGTGGCTTGTGACAAAAGTAATTCTGTCCCAGTTGATCTGCAACGATGATTGGCCTTTCTGTGCATGCGCCTCTTCAATTATGATTTATTCGAACGCGACATGAAGTCAAGGATTGGTAGAACGAATAAGGCATCAGGTGCACCTGTCGCAGTCGGAAGCCCATTGGCTCCTGTCACAGATTAGGGACTTACACGTTGATATTTCCCGGGTTGGGTGGGGGGGGGGGGGGGAAGGTGTTTAAGGAATGTTGGTCGTTTTAGCTCAGCTTACAGTGATAAGTCAGAATCCTGCAGACATAAAAACCTCTCTACGGTAAAAAAAGACAAGAAACTTAGATCCTACCGGCATAGATGACTACCCCTCCCCCTACTTTCTCGAAAGCAAGCCGAGGAGGGAGACACTGGGAGAGAGAAGTCTACCAATTCTCTCTTCGACGATTTTGCTTGTGTGTACCTATCTGGTTTTATCTAAAGATGGAAATCTCGCACCTTTCTCCAGTTTTGAAATTTAAGTGTTACGAGTACAAATTCACTGCACATCCCAGCATGCATTAAGCAAAACTCTATAAATTTCTTCTGAACCACACAACGACGCAAGACGCGGTTCGTTAAGATGATCTTTCCTCAAAATGACGATGATTTACACGAAAAATACGATCGTGGGAGTTTACCGTTGAGAAAAACTTGTCTCTCAAGAGAGAACCGCAGCTTGGATTAAATTAAAGAACCAGCGCATTCTTCAAACGGGCCAACTTCAAAAACACCTTGACATTTTCCTAAGTTGCGTTCGCCTGAATCACACCTCGGTCTGTTGGGACGGTCTTCGGGGAGGCACTGGCCTTTCTGCGCATGCGTAATGCACTAACACCGCCGGATCGAGTTCCGGAGAAGTTTGGGTATCCTTTAGTGGTTTTGTGTCTTCACTGACAGCGTCAACACTTTCGAACGCGTCATCGCTCCCCTGACTAGCGTCGTTTTGCAGAAGACCTACATGTTCCTCAACATCGTCCTCGACGGCTGGACTTTGTTTGCTAAGCTGGGATGATAACGAAACCACGCTCCCATTGCACTGGTTCAATGACTGCTTTCCCAAGAAGGATGTATTAGAGGACAATGACGTCCTGCTCCCGCTAAAAAGCAACAGCGGCTCATTGCCAGTGTCGCGTCTGATGTCTGCATACCCGTCACCAACTTCGTCACAATCTTCTTCGGTGTTTTCCACTTCGTATCGAAAATTCACACCATCATTACTTTTCGTTAGGTCACAGACTTGTTCCGAGCTTCCAAACACGTTGTCTTCTTCAGACGAAGAAGGTGTTCTGGCGGCAAGAGGGCTGACTAACGGAGGCTGGAGGTCAAGGTATTCCTAAAAACAAGAGGAACAGAACAGCAATTTATCAACTTGTAAAGTCAATTCGTATGTTACTTGTTATCGCTGTCCTTTCCCTTTTTTCGGTAAAAAACAACTAAGTCGAACCGGATAGGGATTTCCAAACCTGGGGCCCGTTTCTCGAAAGTCCCGAAATTTACGGGCCATTTTCGGGTGTCACCATTTCCTTTGTATCTCAAGAACGAATATTATTTAAGTCGTCAACCTTCACAGTCATTTTTCTTTTTGTTACCTTTAAAACGTATTAAAAGATCGGCTTTCCAAAACAAGCGGTTGCCAGTTTCGGGCCCGTTATCGGGACTTTCGAGAAACGGACCCCTGGTCTCGAAAGAGCTTTAAGAAGTGTACCATGAAAATAAAGCGTTTTAATCTCAACAAACAGCCGCCATGTTTTTCAACCGCGAGGAAGCAAAATTCTTTTCATAACAACTAAGTTCAATTCTCGAAAGATTAGTTCGGGACCCCGCATCTATAACAGGGAGCTATAGCAACTACGACGGGAACGGCAACGAGAACGTCATCTCAAAACATAACCTGAATTCGCGCTATAGTAATTATTTCGCGACTATTCCAAGCTTTTTAACGTGACAACGGTGTGGCAATCCCTCAAGAATGAAACCGACGAATCACGCTTAATTTAGGGGAGAAAATGAAAATTTATCTCCAAGTACTGACGCTGTCCATAAAACTTCAAATTTGGCTATTTCACGTTGTAGTTTTGCTGACGACGGCAAAGAAATGGACAAAAGTGAAAAACGCACATGCAGAGCGTGGAAAGCTATTGTTTTTGCCCACTAAATATGCAAATTTGGGACGTTCTCGTTGCCGTCGCCGTTGTCGTTGCTAAAGCTCCCTAATTACAGACATCGACGTCGTGACATCATCTGAAAGAAATCTAGTGGTAATGTAGGATTTTGCAAGCTGAAAAGGTTGTCTACTCTTTACTATTAACTATTCATTTTCATTTCAAACTCTTGTGATGGTAAGTGAAGTGTGGAGCGCATTGTTTTTCGTCGACAGACTGGAGTTTATACCAGGAAGCACCACGACCACACTTACGAAATTATTCATCAGAGTAAAGCCAGATACTAATAGGCCTTTTGCAACTAACGATCACATGGTACAAAATCCGCCATGCTGGAGGGCAAGCTCATTATTATTCTCCCACTAGGACATTCAACCAGTCAACCTTGACTTGCCTTTGTTTTAATGTCCCAGTGGGAGAATAATGAGCTTGCCCTCCAGCATGCCGGATTTTGTACCATGTGATCGTTAGTTACAAAAGGCCTATTAATTACATACACACCACATATTTACTTAATTGACCAATCCCAATAGGGGCTTTTCAGGGCCAATGAAACGCAATCAACGAGACGACAGAACAGAACAACAACAAGTAAGACCACGAAAGACAATAATTGGGGCGTTTATACGAGAAAAATAAGACGCGAACAGGCCCATTTATACCAGTGCAGCTTACAAAAGACGCGAAATGCTCGTGTAAATGGTACGCGGCTAAGTTACCGGCCAACTGGTCCAATGATGACGTAATTTATTTTGATGCCTAGTTTTGGGGGTAAAACAAACGCTTAAGCAAGCCGCGGACGCTTGAGTACATATATACGAACACTTTCACGTCCAAGGTAAGCCGCAGCCAAGATAAGCACAGCCCAAAACCACTAGCGGGCCAGGATAAGCCGCATTCTCGTCACCAGAGCCTTGGATTGACACAAGGCTCTGGGAAACTCTATCTAGGAGAACATGCGCCGTTGGGTTCTTGTAGCCAAAAATTGGCTATTTGAACCTTACGGCGCCTGCTCACTTCTCGTGCTAACATGAATGCACCAGTTACAGACGCTTTTTATTGTTCTTCACGACTGTGACCAATGAGAAGACATTTTGTTTCAGGGTTCCCCAGAGCTCTTCTCTCCCTCAGTCAAGAAAAGAGCTCTGGGGTCGAGATTGGGATAAGCCGCGGCTAGAGCTAGCCGCGGATGGAGTAAGCCGTGAACTTCGATTCGGGGTGTTCGCGTCTTATGCAAGTCGCGGCTTATTTTCTCACGTATAAACGGCCATAGTAAGTCGACTTAGCAATTGCAATGTAAGACCCACTTTAAGTCTACTAAGGATTCATGTCTTGGCTTGAACTCATGACTTGAAGCTGACAACTAACACATTTCTCTGACTTGTGAGTTATCAATATTAAAGACCTTCATTGCCCGTCTCTCGAACGTCCCGAAAACTCTTCGGGCCCAAAGAGCCATTTGAGAAACTGCGATCCCTTTGTTTTGAAAAAACGGTCTTTTGATAAATTTTCAAGGAAAAAGAAAGCGAAATGAAAGAAAGAAATGATCCTCGCACTTACCTGGCGTAAGGGCCCGTTGTATACGGAGAAAAATTGTCGTCACCCTCCCAGCCGAGTCAATTTTAGCGAGATTTTATATGACAAAAGAACTGTCCTTTTGCCCGAGCCAAGAGCTGCCCGTCTCAGTTCGATCATGAGGAGACTGGGAACGCAGCGCTTGCGCATGCTCTCATTATCTTGCATTGAGCGAGTTGACCCGGCCAAAGTGTTTACATGAAAAACAGTTGGCCCGGCTAGGAGAGTGAGCCTATCGTCGAAAACGGGTATAGGCGGGTCATTTTTTTTCCTCATGTAAACGGTTCGCCGCGTTTTGCAAGGAAATGTTGGAAAAACTGGCTCGCCCAGGGTAGCTTGGGTAAGCGTGTCACAATTCAACCCGGGACAAAAATTTTCTCCGGGGCCTCAGAATGGAAGCGAGACTACCGGTGACCATGTTTTTATACAAACCTTTGTGCTTTTCTAATTTTTATGAAGACTAAAAGGCCATTTTCCAAATATCAAACAGTCAGCTTGATAGTGAGGCAGTGAGGACAAAAACAATTGAAACACGTTGGAATGAATGTGAAAAATATCATCCACTTCCCTCTGTCTTGGTCCTCTAAACCTCTCTTTCAAGCTGAATTTTAATACATTGAAACAGGCCTATTGGAATTACAACAATACAATTGACAAGATAAAAGCAGTGAGGTCTGTATCAATACAAGGTCACTGGCAGCCTCGCATCCATTTTACAGTTGTTTGCTCAGTAACTTAGCCTATGAATGCCGGGCTGCGAGGCTGCCGGTAAACTCGCTTCATGTCGTATGTCGTGTTTATCGGATCTAAAACCCGATGAAACACTCCTGCTCGTTTATTAAACAGTACTTAAAAGACCAGCTTTCCTAAACAAGCGGATAGCAGTTTCACAAATGGCTTTTCGGACCCGTAACGTTTTACGGATTTTCCAGAAATGAGCCTCCATGTCTGAGGAAACTATCACTAAAACTTGGAGTCTTGGCTATTCACTCCAAATCATGAACCCCTGGCACTGACGCTTTCTTTTACCATAAGACACTACTAACAAAGTGTCAGCAAACAATTACGAACTAGTTTACATATTTTAAGCAAGATTCTTACCTTGTCTGATAGCATGGAAATCATTCTATCAAACTCCCGCACAAGATCTGGAAACGTCGGTCTATTTTCAGCAAATTCTTGCCAGCAGTTTAGCATAATCTGGTACCTAATAAGACGTAAGACAAGAAAGATTATTGTATAAAAATCTACACCATTTATAGGAACGGAAATTGAGTACGAGTAGTCTCCAAGTTTAACTCGCGCGCGAACGAAACGCGCCACACGAGGGAGGCGCCGAAAAGTACACCATTAAGGTCCATCAGGCAATTTACGCCCCTGGCTTCGGCTGTACTAATGTAATTTCAGGCAATTTACGCCCCTGGCTTCGGCTGTACTAATGTAATTTATCATTATTTACAATGCGAAAATAAAAAAACAAAAAAATAAAAATGACGGACAAAAAGCTGTTTGATTGTCTATGCCGTTCTGAACTTACAGCTCCTTGGAACAGTTGATCGGTCGAATCATTCGGTAGCCAGACTTGAGTAGTGAATAAAGCTTTTCCACAGGAATACCAGGATAAGGAGAGCCACCTGAAAGGTAATACAAATGGAAAGTCAGATGCCGATACAACTCACATAGTTTCAGAACTTACACTCTTTCTTTTAAAAAAGAACCACTTATTTTGGGATTGAGGCTGAACGTTTTTAACATGTTCTCAATGTTGTGTGGTACACTAAGTTCGACTACAAAGTGAGTTGTTCTTTAGTGTATCATGCATTAAGAAGACCACATTGTCAAAGTGCCACTGTGACCAAAAATCAATTGTTCTTTTTCTTTGGATTTCAAAACTATGTTGTCTAAACACTAAGCGACCAAAGTTTTTTAAGCCATGATTTCAAAAAGACACCTGTTTCAAGTATTTTAACTGGAATTGTCCGATTTAACAATGGTCCGCCATTACTAACTTTAAGATCTTGAGAGAGCTAGATCGAGGAGAAAATGACCTCAAAGGCTCACTAATTTAAAAATGGACTTTCAGACTTTTAAACTCGCGTTTTGCATATATAACAAACTGCTGCATTCACACGCTAAAAAATTTTAAGGTACTGAGTAAATGACGTCATTTTTCCCTAGATCCAACCCTCTGATGTCCAATGGGTCAGTTTTGAACGTGAGTAATGGTGGACAGTGAAATGTAAAACTAAAACGCCCTGTGGATAAAAATCAAAGCTCAAACATTTTGTCAGTCAGGTGTTGAGCAAACACACTTTCAAAATTTGAAGAAAAAAAGAAAGTGATTTTTTTTTATCACAGGGGCACTTTAATACTAAAAAGCGTCCCTAAGTAGTTAATTATCCTGTTGGACTACAGCTTTACATTTCTTTTTACCTTTATTTACACCACTCACAAAAACAAAAGAAAAAAAAAGAGCAAATTAAATAAAGACTGTTAGCTACTAGCATTTAGCCGTAATTCAGAATCTTGTAGAACGAAAACCACGGCAATATAATAAAATCATATCACAGAACTAGCCAATCAAAACCTGCACCGGCGCTTAGGGAGCGAAAACGCGCGGGCGAGCAAAAATTTGGCGCGATATTTTTAAGCCAGTTACCAAATTGTCGTAAATTAAAGGCATACAGCATCGTGAGGTCATCCGTGATCTAAAAGGAACGCTGCTGACCATAGGTTGAGTTTCCTTACACAAGTTTTTAGAGAAAAAACATTAGGTTTTACGCCTACCAAAAGTTGTAATTTCCCAGGTTAATACTCCAAACGACCATCTACGGAAAGAGAAGATTTACAAATTCAAATGATTGGTTTTCAGTGGTTTTCACGTGACGTCATCGCCGCCATGTTGGTGGACGAAAACAAAAGATCTCTCATTATCTCCTTTTGTTCGTCCACCAGCAATTGAACATCGTGGCATTGTTATCTGTGTCTCTAGGGACTGATCGGTTACAAACCACCTATATATCACACAGTGAAACATGCTTTTCGCATATCCTGATTGGTTAACTGAGAGATGGTATGCACATTACTAGAGAGACTTGACATTTGAGATTTGAGATTTGCGTTTTACCAAAAATCAAGAGAAGGTACAAATCGAAGAATTTTTTTCTCATTTCATGCCTGTTAAGTACAGATTTCGAGCAACGTCTCAAAAGAGGGAGACAAGACTCTTTTACTCCAACGAGTAATCAGTATGCAAATTCTCCTCACATTTTTTCAACCACTGTCCGGTAAACAAGTATTGAGAATGAAGAAGGCATACTCTTCAGCAATCATTCACCTAAGTGTCGGTGAGCAATGTGGCGATAATTCTAATGTTTATTCACTGCTAAGTTACAACTAAGTAAGGTAGCAGGAGGGGAGGGGAGGGGGGGGGGGGGGACAGAGGTAAGGAATGGGCACAATGGGAGAGCAAACACCAAGACAACTAAAACTAACTAAAACTAAAAGGTAAGTTAAACATAACCTTTTTCGTCCACAGAGGTTGGCGATTCATTCTGTCAGTAGCGAGATTAGGGAGCTTAAGCAAGGTACACGACGGCAGCTACGAGAATGTCAGCTGAAAGTATCAAAATGTATGATGCACGTGCAGAACATGCGGACACATTGCTTCAACAAATAGGCCATTTCCGAGTTCGTGTCTGCCTCCTCTTCAAAGCGAGTCTAAGTGCGAAGTTTTTCTTATGAAAATTAGTTTTCATTCATATGTAAAGTAGAACTAATTACCATCACAAAAACTTCACACTTAGACTCGCTTTGAAGAGGAGGCAGCCATGAACTCGGAAATGGCCTATTGTTTTCCACCAGTCTCGCTCTTGACCAAGTCGTCGTGTCTGGAGCTACCTAACAACGAACTCTGGACGGCTCCAAAACAAGGGCAGTTTTGAAACCACTCGCAACCAATATCGTTTCAAATTTCTGCGACTGCGCAAAAAATTGAGAAATTCCGCCAGAGGGCCTTTTACTTCGTGCTGACCGAAAGAAGTGCGGCCTTAAAAATGCTCGCAGAAGAAAAAAACTCGATTATTAATCCACAAGAGATCAACACTCACACATCACTTTGTGTTGTATAAACGCGGTCAATTAACGCCTCCAGTGCCATCCACTTCACAGGTAGTCTTCCCTAACAAAAAAGATAAGAAAGAAGAAGGCAAACACAACTTGTTATTTCAACCAGCCTAACCCGTGCAACAATACTACTAGCTGGCGGTTTCGACGGAGTTCACCACGATTTTCGAAACAGATTCTCGTAAAGGTTTGATGTTAAGAGTCGGGCGATAACATGTGACGCATAGGATCACGTGTTAAGGGTTCCTAGTTGCCTGCAAATGCTAACGATTTCTCATTTAGAAACTTTTCCAGCCTGAGCAGATTCTCCTCTCTTCCCGACTCAAACTACTATCAGGAGGAAACGCTCAATCGATAGCTTGCGCGCGTGCCTTTAAGCAACAATGAAAAGAGGTTTTTTGTTTTGTTTTGAATATATTAGAAAAAGACAACCAGTAAAAATAACACCATCTTACGTCAGTTGTTTTCCTGTAATAATCATCTTCATGGACGTTTCTCGCCAATCCAAAATCGGCAATCTTTAAAACTCTATCTTCGTTCACCAGAATATTTCGAGCTGCCAGATCTCGATGGATGCACTGGTAAAGAGAAAATTGCAGAACCAAAGCTTTTTCTTAAGAGCATGACTCCTAAGCACTGTGAATTGTGATTAATTTGAAAGAACAAAGCGATGCTTACCTTTCGGGAGGACAGGAATTCCATACCCTTAGCGACTTGGTAACAAAACGACAAAAGGTCCTGCAAAGTGAGGTGCCCAGGTGACTGGGCACCATCTTCGTACTCAAGTAATGGTCTTCTGTCTTGAAGGAATTGACGAAGATTGCCATTGGCAGCGTATTCAACGACAACAAACAAGGGGCCTTGAAAAGAGAGGATAAGATGAGAAGAGGCAACATCGTCGGAATGAAACAATTTTTTTTTTATTTGAACAGATGACCTCTACGATACCGGGACAGTGCTCTATCAACTGCGGTAGCCAGCAACTGGGAACTGATCATTTTGTGCGGAGTTCGTGATTGTTACTCAAGTATTGTTTAGAAAAAGGCCACTCAAGGTTGCGTTGATAACGCAAAAGTGATCAATCTTTCGACATTGCATGCAAAAGCGGTGCGTAGAAGGGAATCTTTGCTGACCTGATTGTTTATGATTTTGTTTCATTAACATACGAGTTCTCTCACATGTACATAAGGCATCATCCTATTTACAAATTTGTTTCATTAACATACGAGTTCCCTCACATAAGGCATCACACTAACTAATTGACTACAAAAGGCAAAAGAACTTGTTAAACTTAGTAAAATCTCCAACTTGAAGCCTTCTAGCTTTCATAACGAGCCAGTTATTAGCCATCAAAAACTGATAAACTATTGGGTGGCACAAGCCCTAATGACCCCAAACATTCTTTGTAAAATTTCGAATTCTCAAAGCATCATTGCTCGGAGATTATCTGGAAATGTGGCGTTTCAATTTTCAGAGATCCAATGCACTTTTGGATAACTGATTAAAAATCATAGCCTTGTGTTAATGAGGCAAAAAGTGTAAACAAAGATTCTCCTAGAGATCGATATAAGAAACGTTTAACTGACACGTCGATCGTGAACACTTATTTAGGTGAACACTGTCATGCATGCAAGAACACGAGTCTCCGACAAAGTCACGCAGAGTTTTATTATTGGTGGAGGCTGACCCGAAAACTCCCCAGCTATTCAGCTATTTAGCCTCCAGCTGGGGCCGGTTCCTGAAAGATGTAATAACTCTATTCCAGGGGTAAATATGCTGGAATAAGGCACATTTATCCCTGGAATAGAGTTATTACACCTTTCAGGAACCGGACCCAGGCTCTCTAATGTAATGTAATGTAATGTAATGTAATGTAATGTAATGTAATGCAATGCAATGCAATGCAATGCAATGCAATGCAATGCAATGTAATGTAATGTAATGTAATTTATTCTCCACAAAATAAAAACATTTACCAATGAGAAGTGAATAATATATAAGTACAAGGAGAAAAGGGCAAAAAAAGCGAACTAATACGTTGCCTAATAGTTGGAAAAATATAAAGATTCTTAATAAGTGGTTAGAGAGAAGAAATGCTAACTCAACTGAACAGACATACCATAAGCAAATAAAATGCAACTAGTCAAAACACATATACGTATGTACCAAAGTATAAGTAGATAGAGCGACCAAATCAATCTGGCATTTAGTATTGCGATAAGTAATGTCTATTTCAGTGTATGTATGCCGGTCTAAAAAAAATGTAATTCGTAACGTGTAAGGGCAAATAAAGTATGTATTATTTCAGTCATTTCATTATCACAAACTTATAGGCTTCGTTAAAAGACAAAGCAGCCAAATCTTATGTAGGGTCTTCATCCATCACGTTTGCTTTACCTGGATTCCCTAGAAAGTGTAAAACAAAATACGCGTACCGTCCAGAGTGCAAACTCCCAGTAAATTGACGATGTTCTTGTGTTTTCCTATTGTTTTCATCACTTTCATTTCTGACACCAAATCCATCAGTTCTTGATCCGATGCATCCTCTGTCAATTGCAAGTAAAATGTTACTGGTTCAAGTTGTTTAAGGGGTGGACAGCGCCGTGGTCAGGAAAATGTGGGCGTTTAAAAAACGACGTCAGGGACCTTTAGATTCTAGGACGAGGACGAGAACGAGTACGAGATTTGACTGCCCGGTTTTAGCAAAAATTCTTAGAAGATTCATAACCCGAACGATTAATCTTACTCTTTGTTAGCAGTGTAGCTTTCTCAGTTATTCTTATTGCTGGTAACTTAACCATTTTTGCTGATCGAAAAATGCCAAAACTGCTACCGTGTTGTTGACTTGTTTTGACACGACGACATTCTTGCAAAACCTCGTACTAAAATGACGACGGTATCACGTTTTTCCCGCCAAAATGACGCTGGTTTGCGCGCGCTCACTGTTGTTCATTGACAAAATCTCGTACTCGTAGTCGTTCTCGTCCTAGAATCTAAAGCTCTCTGATGTCTACGGCTACGACAACGACAACAACAAGAACGTCACAAATTTGTATATTCAGTGGGCAAAAACAGCTTTGCACGCTCTGCACGTGCGTTTTTCACTTTTGTCCATTTCTTTGCCGTCATCTGCAAAACAACGACGTGAAATAGCCAAATTTAAAGTTTTATGAAGGACGTCAGCACTTGAGGATGAATTTTCATTTTCTCCCGTAAAATGAGTGCTGTTCCCACTAGTGTCATTTTTGAGGAACTACCACACCCTTGTCATATTAAAAAGGTTGAAATAGTCACGAAGCGATTAAAATAACGCAAATTTATATTTTGATATGACGTTCTCGTTGCCGTCGCCGTTCTTGTTGCTTAAGCTCCCTAATATCATTGGTTAAATGAGGAAAATCATCGCGCTTCACGCAAGGCACGCATCTCAGCAAATATTTTTGCGGTACTTTGCATTATAACAACAACGTGAAATCACCAAATTTGAGGAATTGACCACAACGTGAGCATACAGATGTGACCCTTTCATTTTCTATTTTTACTCTGAAACAGATGGCACCAATTTATTTTTTGGATGCTGTGGTCTCTAGAGACGGAATAATCGCTAAAGACTTACGACAGAGCACTTTGAAAGTTATATTTTAAGGTGACTTTTCATAGCCGTCACTGACGTAGATCTTTAAGTCCCTAAAACTATCCAGTAAATAGCTACACTGTATTTGAAAGAGCTAATCACCTGCAGTGGGCCCGGTTGTTCAAAAGCCGATTAACGCTAATCCCAGCGGATTAAAAATTAACCAAGGAAATTATTTCTCTACTCCCAAATGTTGTTGGAAGCTGATATTCGGCAAAACTTTACATTAGAAGAAGTCAATCTTGGAAAACAAAAATAAGCAAAAGAAACTTTCACCAAAAAGTTGAAAATATGAAAGAAAATTTTACGCTAATCCTGGATTAAGTTAATCGGCTTTCGAACAACCGGGCACTGGGCCAGGTTGTTCGAAAGCCGATTAATTCAATCCAGGTTAAGCGTAAACTTTTGTTTCATGTTTTCAACTTTTTGGTGAAAGTTTCTTTTCCTTCTTTTTCGTTTTTCAAGATTGACTTCTTCTAATGTAAAGTTTTGCCGAATATCAGCGTTGAACAGCATTTGGAAGGAAAGAAATAAACTCCTTGGATAAATTTTAATCTGGGATTACCGTTAATCGGCACAATAGAGTGGGAGCTTCCTGTCCTGAAGAAATAGGAGCATCGTTACAAAGAGAATGGACAGGGAAAAGAAAGAAAAGAAGAAGCAACAGAAAAATTAAAGAAAAGGGCACCAGAACAGCTTCCGAGTCTAAGGTCGAAGCACAAGTTCGAAAACGGTTTGTTGTGTAAAAGAAATGGACATTCTACAAAACCCTCATGCATCACTGACCTTTAAGCATTTTGACAGCAACAATGATCGAATAGGGAGAGTTGTTCAGACCAACAGCTTTTGCTTTGATTACTCGACCAAACGCTCCTTCGCCAAGGACATCTGACAACACGAGATGGCTTCTGTCGATTTCCCAAGCTTCTTCGTACGGCACTTCTATCTCCGAAACCTGAAAACACAATAATTCACAAATGAAATCTAATTACGGCTTTTGTGAGTGTAGAGAGAAATTCTTTCCGCTTTCCCCTAACCCCCCCCCCCCCCCCCCCAATAAAAGTACTAGTTCTCTTCTGCTTTTAACTATGCGGAATGCATCATTAGTCATTTTTTAGCGTATGTATGATTATTTCCCGCAATTTGTTGTATATTACCAAAATAAGTCGCTGTTTTTTAAATGGCTCTTTGGAATGGGGCTGACCAATGGGTGGAAAAGCTGGTCAATCAATGGGGAGAGTATCAACATGGTCGGACGTCTTTGTGAGTAGTCCGTCACTCTGAACTCTTCGCTTTTAAAATATGCCCAAGAAAGGCGACGAGGAGAGCAAAACACCAACTGTTTCGAGACGTAGACGCGAAGAAAGAAGCAGCAGCGAGAGTTCGCCCATAACACCTCCGGCTAAGTAAGTGAAAATTGTGGACGAAGAGATGACCGACCGTGCGATCGACTTGCCCGGTATCTGGGCCGCGCTAAATAAAATTCAGAAACACACCGACGAACTCCTTGCGGAAAACCGAGCCCTTCGCAAACAGTATGAAGAACTACAAAACTCATTGGAAAATTGCGTAACATGACCCTAAAAGCAGTTCCTCTGAACGTAAGAGGCCTCAACAAAACTACCAAAAGAAGAAAGCTATTTCGCTGGTTAAATCTTAACAAATTTGATATAATTTTCCTGTAAGAAACTTACAGCGACATTGGACTGGAGGACTTTCTGACGAGCAGAATGGGGTGGTAAAATCTTCTTTGCTCACGGCTCAAGGGCACAGTAAAAGTGTCATGGTATTGTTCATCTTTTGCAATTGCTTGTAGCTTGATGCAAAAGTAAGAGCGCAAGCTTCTACCTCAGTGATGTGTCCCAGTGCTAGACTCCAAGGGAACATTTACCATCAACTTGTTAGCAAAAAGCTAAATAACCTTCCTGTTGTAAATTTGCATGTCTTTTTTCTTGAAAAAATTAAAGCTACTCTCTCATCATTCTTGTTTTGATTTTTCCAATCTAAGTGGTAGGAACGTGGTTGCTATACTAACATAACTGGGACGTACTGCAAAGTAAAAAAATTTACTTCGTTCGTTCTATCATCAATCGAATAATTTTGTGGAGCGTATAGAGCGGTTTGAGTATCGTAAAACAAGTACCATAGTAATTACTTCGACCAATCACAGCTGGTGCAAACAGCGCGATGAACCAATCCAAATTCGTAGCAATAGACCCATATCACTCAATGTCCAAACAAAAGATTTCATTCACTCTCATTCAGTGTGAGGCTAGACGTGCAAAAACAGAGCCTTCATTCCCCACGGACTCCAAAATGGCCGCCGAGTGATAAAGGTGAATTCCATGTAACTTGCTCAAAGCGCGGGAAAAATCGCGCGTACAAGTCGCGATTGGTTTTCATTGCATGGCTGATAAACTGGCGACTGGCGCGAGATTTTTAAATCAATCACTCAGCGTAGCAACTGCAATCACGTAATTACTTTCGACAGTCATTTGAAAACTGCTCTAACAAGAAAAGAGAAGAAAGTTAAGGTTCACATTGTAACCAAGTTAACAATCAGACTGTTTGATACCACTCTGGTTTGGAGAAGTTTGAATGTAACTTAAAATTTACGAGCAAGAGTCGAGCATGCGCAGAATCCTTACCTGTGTTAGCCTCGACTCCAAACGATTGCGAAAGCTTCTTTGTCGCAGAAATGCAGCCGCTGACCCAGTGGAGGAAACGGACGACGTTCTAACGAAGCTACGAGGCTCTATGGTAACCCGTTCCATAGGCACCTCGTATTTAGCATCAGGAAGTTCTAGCGTCCTTTTTTGTTTTCTAATGCGCACACAGCACAACACGATATAGACAAACAGCAACATCAATCCACCGGCGGCCGCAAGGAGGCCAATCTCAAGGTCGCTGAATGAAGTTTTGGTTAGCGTGGATCCACCAGACGGGAGAGGAAGTGTACTGCTCTGATTGGATGTTTTTAGGGATGGGTCTGAAATGATTTGAAAATTCTTTAAGTACCTAAGCATCAAACTAGGTGTATACAGGAGCCCAGGACTAGGAGTGAATAACAGCCATATATTCCTGTCACGGCGTTTTAACAGACCGATTTATTTTTAGATGGAATTCCCGCGAATGAGACTCCAGCAGGAGCCCGATGACCAATCAAAAGAACTTACATGACCTCTTTGCGTTACCGAACCGGAACTAAAAATCGGTCTGTAAAAATGCCGTGTTCGCTCCTACTAATGGGCTCCTGGTATATATTTATTGAGCAACAGCCATCTTTATGCTGTTGTACGCTAATTGAGCACCGAGGCAGATTAAAGGTTACGGTAGACTTTTAAGGGCGAAATTTTTGCGATTTTTTTCCCTATCTCATAGTAATCAATACTACTATATTTTCATTAAAAAAATACTCCAAAATTTTAAACAAAATGCGAGTTATTAATATAACGAAAACGTATTTTCGATGGATCTTTGGAAAAGATGGAAGATGGAAAAAGCCAATTAGAAACTGTCAACGAGAAGGAATTTGCTCACGTTTTCCGCGGGAAATTAACCGTGCTCTTGAATTTCAAGTCGCGTTGTTTGTCATAAACATCGTCGAATTTTTTCACACATGGTCGTCGGTGTATTCCTGAGAATGACTTTTTCAAGGGAAAGAATAAACGAGAAAAGAGTCCATGGGTAAAACCTTAAAAGAAGCGTCGCCATAAAAAAAAAGGAAAAGAAGAAATAAAATAACATTTTTGCGGCTCGTCCCAAGGGACTCTGCAGGACATCACTTATCACTTGTGCTCCCATTGGCTGTTGTTATCTGCGGTGTTTGCGTGTTGAAATGTGGTGAATCAGAAAACGAGAAAAGTTTGTAAAACTTTGGAAGCGGGATAGTAGCTCCTTTTCACGCAGGTGTATCATCCCCTTTAAGCGAATTGACAGGGTATGAAAATTAAACGGATTGTCTTGAAATTTCGCCTGAGGAATCCCAAGATACCAACCTAAAATACCGTGTGAGGGATTTCCGTTTTTTAAAATTGAACTTCCGCAATGGCCTTCGACGTAACCTTTATCGGTAAATTTTTGATAGGCATGTTTGACATAAGATTTTCAAAGCAACCAATCGGAATATCAAAAAAGCCTCAAACGGCTTTGACGATAAACGCCTCGTGAATGACATTACACAGAAGGCTGCCCTTGCATTAAAATTCGATACCCGATAAATTCGATTAGAGAGGCATCGGGCGCTCAAAGTTCTCGGGCCCCGCTCTTTTTTCGATTAGATAAAGTGAAAAAGAAAATATATTTCCCGGAAAGTGCATTTCATAACCTTTCAAAAGATGTATAGTTTATGGCTGTTGAGACTAACAAAGTGCCTTTAAAAAAATATTTCGCAAAGGACATCCGTGAAGGTCTACCGTAACTTTAAAAGAGCCGCGGATCATGACCACGGGCTAAATTTAGATTGAAAAAAAAAAAAAACATCATGTATGGTGGATGTGTTCTCTCCCCTTATCCTCTCCTGCTATCGTATATGAGTCGTACAGGAACAATATTCTTTGGACTTTTCATCCTCTGAATGGCTGCGAAGTCCGATCAAGACTCTTTGAGCATCGGTCCTTTTACAGCGGTTTTCAACTGAGTATCGTAAAACCAATACCAAAGTAATTACTTCGACCAATCACGGGAGTTGCAAACAGAGCAATGATTCAATCCAAATTCGTACCCATTCCATGTAACGTTCACAGCGCGGTAAAAATCGCGCGTGCAAGTCGCGGTTGGTTTTCCCTCTCATTGGTTGATAAACTGGCGCGAGACTCCAAGCCAGTCACTGAGCGTGGCAATCGCAATCGCGTTTATTACTTTCGACAGTCATTTGAAAACCGCTCTAATGGTCATTACTGCTTAAACCATTTCGTTTTCAGAAAAAAATGTTCTTGGGTAAAAGCTTATTTTCCTTGAAAAAAACCCTATTTTTTCTGTTCATCATAAGTCATAATAGGCGCAAAAAAGCATAGATTTTCTGAAAGAATACCGACACTTTAATTTTTAAGACCAAGACGCACCTGGTGTTGGTGGACAATGGCTGACAGTAAGGTTTAGCATTCGTGCGTCATCCCCAACAGAATTTTCGACCTGACATCCATAAATCCCCGAATCATTTATGGTCAAGTTTTTCAACTTCAAGTTAAATTTCACCTTACTCAGCTCCATTTCTTTCGCGGTATAAGGTGGTTGTTTATACAGGCTCGGATCTATTAGGACGCCAAGTTTTTTCTCGTCCAATTTACTCGAATTGCTGTAAAACCAGCGGTATTTTGTATCAGGATCCTGGGTCAAGACACTACAGTGGATTACGACGTTTTCTCCAACACAGAGGCGATTTGGCTGTTCCCATTTTCCGAAAATATGAGGCTCGCTACGGATTTTCGCTGCAAAAAACCAGAATGAATCAGTAATGATTAGTAACGGTGATAAGACTGAACTAGCGAAAAACAATTCCGGGAGTGTTGTCTCAATTTGAAGTTAAAATCATGAGAATAGAGACCTTTAGATTCTTCGACGAGGACGAGAACGAGTACGAAATTTGACTGCTCGTTTTTAGCGAAAAGACTTAGAAGATTTATAACCCGGACTATTAATCTTACTCTTTGTTAACAGTGTAGGTTGCTCAGTTATTCTTATTGCTGGTAACTGAGCCTTTTTTGCCGAACTAAAACTGCCAAAACTGCTACCTTGTTGTTGACTTGTTTTGGCACGACAACATTTTTGCAAAACCTCGTACTAAAATGACCACGGTATCACGTTTTTTCCGGCCAAATGACGCTGGTTTGTGTGCGCACACTTTTGTTCTATGAGAAAATCTCGTACTCCTAGTCGTCCTCGTCCTAGAATCTAAAGCTCTCTAATAAATAGGAGGCAGTGTAGCAGAGTGGTTAGGGTGCTGGACTTGAGAGATCCGTAGTCTCGGGTTCAAGTGTTCCCCAGCTCAGCTCCTCGGCTGCGCTTGTAAAAAGCCAACTGGTTTGCCTCCCGCAAGTTGGGATTCTTAACTTTTGTGTCCATTTGTATTGCTTCGTTTCATTTATCTGACGGCCACTATTGCTACTACTGAGTTACCAGTAATCAGTGTTCACTTTCGTTAAATAGAGCGAGTTTCAATCGAGTGTCGTAAAACCAAAACCGAAGTAATTACTTTGGCCAATCAAAAAGGACGGAGACAATCCAGTAAACCAATCAAAACTCGAAGTAATTACACGTAGCCGACACAAAGCGCGGGAAAATGTGCACGCGCGAGCCACGATTGGTTTTGGTTTCACTTCTGATTGGTTGAAAAAATGGCGCGAGAACTTTGAACCAATCACTGGGTGAAGTAATCATAAACCAAAGCAATTCGCTAATTACTTTCGACACTCAATTGAAAACCGCTCTAACGACTTTTAAAATTTATTTATAATACCAACAACAGCTCTTTGTTACTTCAAAAAAACAAACGTTCGGGGCAACAGTTAAATTATAATACAATGTACAAATATGAAAAAGAAACTCCCTTCGGTAATTTTCGGACGTCTCAGTAAGTCTTCGGACATCTTCGAATATCATCGGTTCCCTACGCTCAATTCTGGCACTTTCACGATTAATATTACTTCAAAAAAAAAAAACCAACAAAACAAAACAAAAGCTGGCAATAAAAGACGAGGGCCGAAGACCGTGGAGATTAACCAGCCCTCATGGGTAAATAAGGAAGAAATTAAGTCATTTGCTATGATTTTAGGTGGCTTACTACAGTTTTTCGAAAAAAAAGAACAAGATTTTGAAATCTGTGAAATTAAAACAATAGGATGTCTCTTCTGAAGTGTTAGTCACTGCAATTGATGTCAAATGTAATAAATGCAAATCAGGGGAAAATGCTAAATATAGTGACCGAGCTCCTGTATGGAGGCCTGGAAAATAGACATTTCAAAGGCCTTGTTCTCAAAACTTTGCCGTACGACCAGGGGCAAAATTTTGGGAATTAGTAAACAATATGAAGACGAAACTGTCAACAAATTTTAAAAAAGAGCAAGTGGACAGTTTTTCAGTGATTATCAAAATAGACGAAAATCTGACAGATTTAACTATTTATTTCTATACATTATCATTTTTTCTCGCTAAGGAAATCCTGAATTCTTAAGGTGGGGTCATACGGGTATTTTTTTAGAAAAAGGCCTTTGAAATTTCTAGTTTTCAGTCCCCCCTCCATGAGCTCGGTAACTATATGTAGCATTTTCCCCTGATTTGCATTTATTTTTTTTTTTAGGTAAAATTACATTTTACATCACTTCAGAAGAGACATACTGTTGCTTTAATTTTACAGATTTTAAAATCTTGATCTTTTTCTTCGGAAAACCGTAGTAAGCCATTTTAAGCGTTTTCCATACACGGACATCATTTTTGGTGAGCGGAAACGTAATAAGGCGACTACGTCATACGATAACGATTCTCTTTACCCTGCTAAAAGATTGCATGACTAAACCGCAAAAAACGCAAAATTGAAACGAAAAGGAACACGTGCATGAGGTATAATATTGGCGAGAAATTCCCCTTTATCACTCGGCGGCCATTTTGGCTCTATCCTTGGTTTTCATCCACGTGATGAGACGGCCATGTTGGAGTACAAAACAATAGAAAATGGCCCCACAAGTTGTGCATAATAATAGAATCAAAATCCCTAAAAGACATTTTACAGCATTGTTCTGTACACCAATATGGCCTCCGTGACGTCAGATTAAAACCCCGAATTGGAAGTTGAAAACCGTGAACTTAACAGCACTGTGATACTGGGGTGGGCCGTGTAATAGCATACGCAATATTCACACGGGAGCAGTGTTAGGACAGTGATGAGAGCAGTCGCCTCCCACCAATGTGGCCTGGGTTCGATTCCCAGACTCGGCGTCATATCTGGGTTGAGTTTGTCTGTTCTCTACTCTGCTCCGAGAGGTCTTTTTTTCGGATACTTCGGTTTCCCATCTCCTAAAAAACCAACAAAAACGTAACCCTAACCCTAAATTTAACTTCGAACAAGTGTTAGACCTACGTTTGACGTCAATTTTGTAAGAATGCGTCACCGATCCATAGGTGTTGGATACATTGCACACATATGTTCCTTGATCATGAATATCTACTCTATTGAAATCAATCTTAAAGTCAATTCCACCGGGGGTTATCAAATGTCCGGACTGCAGTCTTCCCGTGTAGATCACGTTGTTTTTGTACCAGGTGACCACCGGAAAAGGGGTGCCTTCTGCCTCGCATGTCAGTTCAAACCTGTCGCCTTCATCGTGTTCAGTTTTGACCGATTCCATTCTTTTGCGATAAATAAATCGTGGTTTCTCTGCAATAAAATGTGAAATGACTTAATAATTGATGTGTAATGATTCATGATATTTATGGCAATAGCGATGACAATTATAAAAATACTACCTCTAAAACAGTAACAAAAATAGGCACGCATTGGGTACGTGTGGTAGTGCAGTAACACAGCGCTTTATTTCATAATTGTCAAATGAGCTTCGTTTTGTCTTCCAGGAGATTCAAGTTATCTTTGCATAATATGTAGCTCTAATCGTACACAATATTGTTTTGGTACCGCATACCATTATAGTGCCATGGTAGATGTCTTAGGTAAATAGCCCCTGAGAGGACATGTGAAAACTAGTCAAATACTAAACCCAGAAAGATTGAAGAAAATAAAAGGGAATCGTGCAACATTGGCTTTGAGGCTGACATGTTGATCATTTTCAAGTTCCCTTACAACTTCTTTTTCACCTCAAGTTTAAGCGTGCACTCTGAGAGCCTAACAGCTTTCTAAGATAAAAGTTCACTGAAGTTAATCCTTGTCCAGCAGGGTTAGTGTTTGGATGGGTGACCTCAAAATATACGACTTGCCGTAAGAAACATAGGACCGAAATTTCTATTTTAACGCTCAAAAATGCGAACTAAGCAAGGTACAGATTTTGTTAGCCTGCTTTATGCAAAACAAATATTGATGCAAAAGTAAATAAATATTGACTAGTATTTTTTACTTTTTAAGAATTTTTAGCCTTGTAAATGCTAGTCATTTTTTACTGAGTGAATATTATGGACATTAAATAAATTTTGATACGCAGTTTTTAGGAAGAGCAGAAAGAAGTTTTCAGGAAGTGTCGATCGAGAATAAAATATTTTGCCATGAGCAACAAAATTTGCGACAGGAAAACAACTTAAATTTTGAAACCCAGAATATAAAAAGTTACCATCAGCGAAAAAATTTTTAGGAGATTTTTGCTCCGTTGAATTTTTCTATTGTACTTTTGGCTGCACAAGTAAATCGCAAAATCGAAAATGACATCGAATTCAGCGGGTGCCGTGATCAAGTTACTTTGCACGTTTACTCGCAAAACAAGGGATACATCCGTGTCAAAATGATGGCAAGACACCGGGCGGGTTTTTTTGTTGTTGTTAGTTTGGCTTTCACAATCGCCCAACTCTTGAAGTTGACCATGGTTTCTGCAAAGTCAAAAATTTACTCTCCTAGACGAAGTTATTTATCACCAGGTAATTCCATCGTTTTGGAAATAGCAGCTGCTTTATTATTCATCAGCGTCACAAATTCTTTTCGATTTTGGGGCTCATTTTTTTGAAACTCAAGCACGCTTTCAAAAGACCTGTTTTATTTTCGTGATTTATGCACGTTCTGCGGGCCTATTGGCACCACAGACGTACACTCTTACGACCCGTTATATTGTGGAGCAACATAACAACGATGACCTAACAGCACTGTTTTAGAGCAACATGTACAAGTTAACAGAAAGAGGAATTCTCTGCGATGAAACTGAGAGTAGAAACCTCGGCCAACAGGACAATCACAAGAACGGTGGCTAATTAGTATATGCGACTACGAAACCAGCGAAACTTACCCCAATTTATAACGTGGTCTGTCACAGGCATCCCACGTAATAAGCAATTGTTACATTAATCGTAAAATACACTTCACCGATGATCGTACAAATCGCAAAAGTCACGCACTCATGTATCAAGGAGGTATTAAAGTTGAAAACGATACATAAAATTCAGTTTCGGGTGTTTCGAGCTTAGCGAAACCAGGAGCCCGAGTGGGAGCTTGTCTCTCCCATACAAGCCCTATGAATCAACCTTTGCGCGTATCTTTCTATTAGGGAGCTTAAGCAGGCGCGTTTTTGAGACGCGAACGGCAACCTGCAGTGAGCTGTTTTCACTTTCAACTTGTTTTTACACAACCACATTTGCATTGCTAAGTATCTTTTCTCCATTGGAGATGATTGGTATAAAAATCTGGGAGACACCACTGTCCTGGCACGCGAAATGCTCTCTTCCGGTTGCCGTCCGCGTCTCAAAAACGCGCAGGCTGAAGCTCCCTATTTTTAGAACCTGAACGCAACGAGTTCTTCGGCTCTACACGCACCGTTTAGAATGGCCAATCAGAATAAAGATAATGCCAAACGAAGACAAAAATAGCAAAACCACAGTATGCAAATTGTGCAAATTCATGTAAATTGATGTTAATGTGAGTCTCCTGCTGAAGGGTTAATTCTAAAAATAGAAAGACACGCGCCAAGGTTGACTCAAGGATATTGTCCATAGGGAGGCTCCTATTCATGGGCTCCTGGCTCGGGTGGTAAGGGGAAATTTAAGGCCCGGCCAAGCAAATGTTGGACGACCAAACACGTTCGCTGGACCGCCATTTTAGCGCTTGGCCACCCTGTTTGATGACGACTCAACATTATGGATGGTGTTGGAACTTCATCCAACAAACCCATTTCTGTGTCTTACTCCTTACTTAACCCCTCTATCCATCTTGGATTAAGTACCTCGGATTTTCCCAAAGAAACGCACCCTTCCTATACTGATGTAAACAGGTAGTTAGCGTTAAGACGATAAGGGACACGTTTGTGTTTATCAAAATTCGACGTGCGTCACATCAGGTGGAGTCAACCAATCGGATCTCGCGAAAAGCACTTTGCTCTCGAGTGGTATACGCTTATATTTCCTACT
This sequence comes from Montipora capitata, assembly GCA_949126865.1. Lineage (NCBI taxonomy): Eukaryota > Metazoa > Cnidaria > Anthozoa > Scleractinia > Acroporidae > Montipora > Montipora capitata. The sequence continues at coordinate 54,487,127 of OX421445.1, forward strand.
ATTTACGACAGAGTAAAACTGATGAGAAATAAAACTGAAAGAGCGGATACGCGCCATTTTCTATCATTGAAATTTGTCAGGGAAGGGGCTCGCTGGAACCAAAATGTACGTTGCATGGGATCAAATTAGGTTTGGATACATATTCTGCAGTGACTATTGTGGTGTCATATAGTCGCATGGTGACCCACGAAGTGCGATGAGTTTTGCCCTTTGCTTACAAATTGTGGTTCAATTTCTACGCACCACTGAATTTTGGATAAGATGCTTTTATTAGAAGCCTGGCATTATTTTAGAACCGAAAACCTTAATGAGTACTTAATGCATTCACCGACTTGTTCTACGCCGGCGCTTCATGTTCCAATGCTTTATTCGGTATTCCTGTGCAGTCTCAAAATTTCAAACGCAAGGGGTTGTTATTGGCTTTACGTACCGCGGACTACTGGGAGTTGAAGGATCAATAAACAGTTTCAAACCGTTAGCGTAAACCGTTTGCATCAATGCACGCCAACAAAATTATTGGGTAAATTACAGTTCACAAAACCGTTCAAAAAGCAGCCAATCAAACATAGTTTTACGCTACTCCGGCTTAAAATGAATTTAACTTTAAAAAGTTTCGATTCGCGACGGGTCTTAAAGTGGTACTATGATCAAAAAATCATTTCCTTTTTTTCTTCAGATTTTGAAAGCGTGTTCGCCTAACACCTAACTGGCAAAATTTTGAGCTTTGAGTTTTATCCAAAGGCTGTTTATTTTGAGTGTAAGTTTTGGATTTCATGGTCGGCCATTACTCACGTTCAAAACTGGCCGATTGGACCTCGGTGGGTTGGATCTAGAGAAAATGACGTCATTTACTCACTAGCTTAAAATTTCAGCGTGTAAACGCAATTTATTATATATGCAAAACATGGGTTGGAAAGTCTGAAAGCCCGAAACTCCCGTGCTGCATATTAATTACGCCACGTACACACGCATTGCATTCTTAAACTAGTGAGTGTTTGACGTCATTTTCTCCTCGACCCAGCTCTCTCAAGATTTTAAAGTTAGTAATGGCGGACCAATAAATGAGAAAATTCCAGCTAAAATAAACAGGTGTCTTTTTAAAATCAGAACTTAAAACTTGGGTGAGTTAGTGTTTAGTTAACATAGTTTTGAAATCCAAAGGAAAAACAAAATTTTTTTTTGGTCGTAGTACCACTTTAAATCACGGTAACTTTTGAAATCAAACATAGTTTTACGCTACTCCGGCTTAAAATGAACGCAACTTATAAAAGTTTCGATTCACGACGGGTCTTAAATCGCGGTAACTTTTTAAATTGGAGTAGCGTGAATTATGTTTAACAAAATTATTGGTTTACACCATCTAAATTACGAATTTCATTTTATGATATACCTCCTGTGGCGTTTCCAGGTGGAACCGTCGGATCTAAAATTAAAAACAATAAAGCTCATTTACATTGCTTTAGTGATAGTCAGTTGTGTTTACCTCAAGACACTGAGAAAATTGTTGTACTTTTTAAAAACCTTTTCGTAGAACACACACCAACCGCCATAAGTGATTTGGTGAAAAAAAGTAAAAAGAAGGAAATAACCTTGGCTTGTACATACTTACTAACCGAATTCAAGGTCCATACTGTAAGTTACGGACCGAGTTACCAAGGATCCGTAACTTACAACTTATAAGTTTATTTCACATAAATCAGAATTTCAAATTCAGCGGGCCATGTAACGGACTTTAATGTAGAATACCGCTTGCTAAATTAGCCAATCAGAGCGCGCGTACTATCTGAGAGATATAATAATTAGCAACTATTCACCGAAGTGGAGGTGGCTAGTGGCTAGTGGCTAGTGGTGGATATTTATCTCGCCGCGAATATCCACCACTAGCCACTAACCCTGCGATGGACTGGCATCCCATCCAGGGGGGAGTAGAAATACTGCTAGTCGCTTCATGCTACGGAAACCGGAGATAAGCGCCGGCCTGATGGCCTTCTGGCTCGTAAACAGAGACTTTACCTTTACCCACTGACACTGAGGTGAATAGTTGTTTTAGTATATACCAAAACAGTGCGATAACATAGCACAAAAAGATGATTTTAACTAATTTATTCCTGCAAAGATTACAACATTTTCAGGAGCAAGGATATCCGGAGTTGGAGTAGCCAATCAGCGAGCGCGTTTAACGCTATCCACTGCTTTAGTATATACTAAAAAGAGATATTTAAGGCTTGAAGGTCATTTGCCAAGTGAAAAAAAGAAAACAAAACAAAAACAAAAAATTATAACTGGCTGGCTGATTTTTGTGAGAACCGGACTAGCGAGCGGGGTCTAAATTAAAAAGGGAAAAGTGCTGCCTTTGTTATGTCATCCACAAATGGTTAAATTGGATGTTCTGTATGGACCGAAAGCCCCATCTTACGACCTATATAAGTTCATTAACTCTGGAGGAGGTAAAAAAACCACATAGCATTCGCAAAGCGTTTTGGTCTGACCTATTTCCTCTTGAGCGAAGTGTCGCCCGATTGGCGGTGATGTCTCAAAACGGGGTAAGTTGTCTGAGGCCAAGTGAGCAAAAAGAGTCATTTGCCGACTCACTGAGGAAATTACATTATGGGGGGAGGGGGGGGGGGGGCAAACGTCGTACTACTTTCAAACATTCATGAACACCTAAGACATCCAAATTCGGCGCCTAACCACAGCACAAAGCGTATTTGTTTTTGTTTTCTTGTTTTTTTCCCACTTGTGTGGCTCGCCATATGTCACAATTTTTCTACAAACTCAACGTCGACGTTCGAAATTTCTACGAAGCTAGGAATACCGGTTGAATCAACAAGAGAAACCCATACCTTCAACTAAGAGTTCAATCGAGCAATTTGCAAATTGATTGCTGTTGGATGTCACACAATAGAACAGTCCTCTATCTGCTTTTTCTACTGAAGTGATTTCAAGAAACCTGTAAGGCTTGACAGAATAACGGTCGGAAAATGTCCGGGAGATCCAGACGCCATCTTTATACCACTCGTAATTTTGGGCGTATTTAACGTTGCATTGCAGTTTGACTTCATCTTTCCCAACGAGTACAACCATTCGCGGGCCAGAGGTTTGTTTTATTTGAGGACCTGTAAGACAAACAGAAAGCATATCAAATTGATGTCAGATTAATATGAAGATATGTACTTTATCGATGGTGACTCAGAGACACACAGAAAAAATCCGAGTCCTGAAAGACCAATAAATCTTACTGGCTTTTTGAAGAACAGACTGTAGTTCCTTGCAACATTCACAAAGTTTCATAAGTTTATTTCACATGACATGAAAAATTGGCATGCACTGGGTACGTGTGGTAGTGCAAGTAACATGTTGTAGCGCTTTATTCCATAATTGTCAACTGAGCTGCGTTTTGTCTCCCAGGAGATTTGAGTTATCTTTGCATAATATGTAGCTCTAATATAGTACACGATATTGTTTTGGTACCGTATACCATTATAGTGCCATGGTAGATGTCTTAGGTAAATAGCCCCCGAGAGGACATGTGAAAACTAGTCTAATACTAAACCTAGAGGGATTGAAGAAAATAAAAGGGAATCGTGCAACATTGGCTTCGAGGCTGACGCGTTGATCATTTTCAAGTTCCCTTACAACTTCGTTTTCATAACAAGTGTAAGCGTGCACTCTGAGTGTCTGACAGCTTCCTAATACAAAAGTTCACTGAAGTTAAGCCTTGTCCGGCGGGATTAGTATTTGGATGGGTGACCTCAAAATATACCACTTGCCCTAAGAAACATAGGACCGATAATTTTATTTTAACGCTCAAAAATGAGTACTAAGCAAGGTACAGATTTTGTTACCCTGCTTTATGCAAAACAAATATTGATGAAAAAGTAAGTAAATATCGATACACAGTTTTTAGGAAGAGCAGAAGGAAGTTTTCAGGAAGTATCGATCGAGAATAAAATATTTTGCCATCAGCAACACATGAAAACAACTTAAAATTTGAAACCAAGAATATAAATAGTTACCATCAGTGAAAAACATTTTAGGAGATTTTTGCTACGTTCAATTTTTCTATTGTACTTTTGGCTACACAAGTAAATCGCAAAATCGAAAATAACATCGAATTCAGCGGGCGCCGTGATCAAGTTACCTTGCTTGTTTACTCGCGAAACAAAGGATACATCTGTGCAAAATGATGGTAAGACACCGGGTTTTTGTTTTTGTTAGCTTGTTTTTTTTTTCTTTTAAGTGTTATAAAGATTGACAAGAAATGTGCGAATTCAGCACAAGGATCACAATCGCCTAACTCTTGAGGTTCACCATTGTTTCTGCAAAGTCAAAAATTTACTCTCCTAGACAAGGTTATTTATCACCAGGTACTTCCATCGTTTTATAAATAGAAGCTGTTTTATTATTCATCAGCGTCACAAATTCTTGCCGATTTTGGGGCTCATTAAAACTTAAGCACGCTTCCAACAGATCTGTTTATTTTCGTGATTTCTGCACGCGCTGCGGGCCTATTGGCACCACGGATTTACACTCTTAGGGCCGATTTACACGGTACGACTTTGTCGCATGCGACGACTTACGACAGGCCCACGACATGATTTACGATTGTTGTGTACGTCAGAAAAAATGTCGTAGCATTTTAAAACATGTTTTAAAACGCTAAGTTATGTCGTAGGCCTGTCGTGAGCTTGTCGCATGCGACAAAATCGTATCGTGTAAATCGGCCCTTACACTCTTACGACCCGGTGACATAGTGTGGAGTGCACTTACAGTGCACTACCGCAAAAACTTGCTTGAAAAAATGCATCAAAATTTAAATTTAGCGGGCCGTATTCTACAGTACTGCCTGCTAAATACGAAATTCTGATTCAACATTTTCAAGACGTTTTTGACAGTGTTAAGTGAAAGAAACTTATGAAACTTTGTGAACCTTGAAAGCAACTATGTGAACAAGCCAATAAGATTTATTTGTCTTTCAGATTCTTACGCATCGCAATGATTTGCGGAAGTTGAACGTTCCGCTTGACTTAAAACTAGTTTCCTTTCCCGCACGCCTTACTACTTCAGAAATACAACAAATATCTTACCAACCTTGTTTACTCGTTCCCTACTGTAAATTACTGATCCTCATTTTTTTCAAGTTAATTTATGGCCTTCGCGCTGGGGCAATAAATCAACGGCAAAAACTCGGTCTGTAACTAAGAGTATGGACCTCAAACTCGTTCAGTTAGAAGAATGTGAAGAGGGCATTTTGCATGTGGAAATGAATGCGCCTTAAAGCAATGATTAGCGAAATAAAGCTCTCATTAACAATTAGATTATGATCTCGAGATTTCTATGAGGTGATAGTTGATGAGGCCGAAGGCCGAATCAACTATCACCTCATACAAATCCCTTCGCCCTCAAGAGCTACGGGTCAATAGCCCATGAGGCGAAGCCCGCAAAGGGCTACGGGTCTAATTAATAAATAGAACATGGCAAGAGCCCAAGATGACAGGAGGTAACCGCTTGGTAACCACTTCAGACACACGACTAGCCTGCGAAGCAGGCGGGTTTTTTTATCGCCGGCTTATTTGTGAGGGAAAAGCGACGTTTTGGCCGCTAGTGGTATGTTGAGAAGTACTCGCCGATTAGCAGCCGCGCGCTCTCGCGGCCAAAGCATCGATTTACTCGCTTGTGTTAACTAATCCCGGGATAAAATATCTCTCCAGCTACGCATGCTAACGCAAGACTGGTGGAAATGAGCCATTTGTATGTTGGTTCGGAAAATTATTAATTAAGCCTTTTCTTAATTAAGATGCTTCGGAGGTTTGATCTTGGCTTCTCTCAAGGCGCCCGGAAGTATTTTACATTTATGCACGTGTTTCTAATTCTATAAGTGTTTTCTGATTTCTGCTAGTATTTTTTTCCTCCACAAAAGTTTCGAGATTTCAAGAAGTGTTTTGGGTTTTCGGGAAGTGTTTTGTCCCTATGAGCCACCGTATGCAACTTCTCAAAAGAGAGGGAAAGAAGTTCGAATAAGAGAATTTTCATAGCAAGCATCGGCACGCCTGCCGATTGAAATGTGCTGTTTGGAGTATCAATATTAGCACGATGCTGTTAAAATCTCTCCAGTATCGAAGTTCAACGTGTAGGAAAAGCGAAAATGGGAGTTCCACTCCTTGTATTTTTGTTAACAAGGAAAAAGTCATGACCAAATGTGGAATTCTTAACACGTAAATGGAAGCTGCCAAGAACAATGAACAATACGATACAATGAAAGATTTGAGCTTTAGATTAAAAGTTGGGGTCAAAATTGTAACCAAACAGAAAGCCGTACAAGTTCACATAAGTTCCCCTGTTACATTCAATCCAAAAAGGCATGCAAGCGAGATGACTTACGTATCGGACTTCTGGCGTGAAACACTCTTACATTTCAGTAAGCCAGCTGTGCTCGATGACCTCTTTAAAACTGTAAGAATCTCTAGCAAAATTCTATGATGTTTTGACGCCTAAAAGTTTATTCCTCTTGACACCGTAGGAGTATTGAAAGCACCTATAAAACCATTTATGGTTATATTCTGAAAATAAACAGTATAACCAACGCGTAACTCCCTGGCCGGGGATTCTGCAGCTTTTAAACCTTCGTTGAATTCAATAAACATGGCAGAACGCCTACTCTAAATTACTAAATCAGTCTAGCGTTTTTTTATCATATCTCTTCTGAATTAATTATCTTTTCTTTCAGTTAGAAGGAAACAACTTTAATTTTAAGCATTAGCAATAGGACTTGAACTTCGAAGATTTTCTCCATTTGTACTGAAACACACTCGACGTCAGCGAAAAAACCACCCAATATGACAAAATTTGCCGTCAAAACATTGCCTCGTCATGTTACTATTAAATCGATCGAGACATTTTTTCACGGAGCCAATTTACCATTGAGTAATTCAAAATGAGATGGTTCCATCTTTGTTATCCTTTTTAAGCAACATGAACAATAATTCCTTCTCAATCAAACGAGGCTTGATCGGGAAGAGTTCGGAAGTCGACTTTCAGAGGCCCTCAGCTGTGAAATCGATAATCTACAATTTGCAATAAAGCTCTCGCGACGAAAGATATATTTTGAGAGCATTACTACGTATGAATCCTTAGTTGACTCTTAGATACAAATAGATGAGTTACTTGTTGAGAAAAAAAACACTTTTACAAGGACCGCCTTCACGTCTTAAATAGCCCCTGGTGTCAATATTTACGAAATATTATTTAATACGACAGCTCATTTCAAAGTTTCCATCTTTTTTTAGCATGACCATTAATGTGGTTAAATTATGATAATCCTTTTATCAGCTGCAAATGCTTTGATGTAAATAACCCGTAAGTTAGCTCTCTGGTGCTTTAACCCAAAGTCGTTAAGAACCTTAAAAACAAACTTGCAAATCGGTAGCCCTTTGAAATTACTAAACCAATATATTACACCATTTAAATTCGTTCACTAGGCAGGCTTTATTATAAACCGATGCCAAGAAAAAAAAATCGAGATTAACTGAATATTTCGACCGAATATAAGTTAAACATTCGGTAAAAGATGAAACTTTTTAAAGTCACAAAAGCTGATTAAAGGGCTTTCACCCTCAAGAATTGTATTTTTTCGGAAAACTCATTGCACACATATAATTGACCCTATATTTGCTGCCATCCAACTTGTGTAGTAAGCATGCACAGAACACAGTTCGGTTTCAACATGAATATGTAAGGCTTATCGACGGCGAAATGATCATCTTGAAAATGTTGTAACCACCACCGCAAAGCGAAATCAATATTTTTGACTGGAATCGAGGCGACACAGCTTGCCTCTTCCTGCACATAGAGAATGACTTGAAATATTGAATCTTGATCTGGGTGATGCGTTTGTTTCTGTTACTTTCCTTACCCGCTAAGAATTGACTGAGAATATCTAGAGCACTAACAGCCCCAAAAAAGTAATAGCATTCAGTTTCGAATGATATAAGCAGTCGTATCCACCGCGCGCACAGAGAACAATCCTTTCAGCGTAATCGGAAAATTCTTACAACGTAACGTAATAACAGGAGCGCCATTCACAGGAAATCAGTTGTTATCTCTCATTAATTTCTTCTTTCTGACGTTTCTAACAGTTCTGTGCTATAACGATTCAGTAGTTTCTCTGAATTTGCGCTAAATGAAAACGCCAGCTTCGATTTTATGTTAAAGTTATGAATGAGAGCATGCAATCAACAATGTTTAAACAACCTTCGTTGATGTTGTCAAATTTAATTTCTTCACTAAGCCACCTACCTCTATTTTGTTGGGCTGAAAGTCCGAAGATTCTCAAAAGAATGAAGGCGATCAAAGAGACTCCACAACCTCGGTGTAAAATCATGCTCCACGTCTCTCGCACTCGCGCGAACCCTCAGCTTCCGCACATTATCCCATGGACTAGCACTTCATCTTTGTGTCTTGTCTTTGTGTCTCGTCAAGGAATTAAACTTTTTAAAACCTGTATGGAAAACTTTCCTAGAATGAATTGATAATCAGGAGGTTCACGAGAATGCTGAAGAGAAAGAATACTGTCCCTCGTTGAAAAAATATGAAGACAAAAGGCGAATGGAACAATCCGACAGTTTTAATACGCATTCTAGCGACTTGCGCGACTGTACGGTTTCCCACTGTACAGTGTATGAAATACCCAAGAGCTTCATTAACGCAACTAGCGACCCCAACGAATGCAAATTAAGGTAAACAACGTCGACATAAGCAAAGGCAGCTTCTATTGTGATGTGGATGAATCGAAAGCTCTCAAAAATTTCACAACGTGGACTTACAACGTGAATACTGATGACTGCCCTCGACAACGGATGTGATTCTGAAAGTTGTATAACTCGAGCTTTGCGCGTGATCAGTCGATCCTTTATCACTGCATTTCGTGCGTCTTGTGTTGTGGTCCGCGAAGGGCAAAAATCGGCAAACGCGCAGGGTCCCCCAAATTCAAGAAATGGCCAGAAGAAATGGAAGGAAATGCCGGATGAAGCCCTCGCCACTTCGAAGCGAATAAAAATTAGGACATTTGGGCACGCTCGAGTGCTCAAGTGACGACACCTTTGACATTTATTCACAAATTGTCAGCCAAAGACACGCTATTGTGATACATCGATTCCTAAACTTCCGAAGGTGAGACAAAGCGATGTATAAACATGACTATAAACTTGTTCTCGCCTTAAACGGTTCACTAAAATTATTATTTCCCACGTTTACAAAAAGGTCTTTAAAAGCTCGAGGAATCAATTCAAAGTGAACCAACGTTCGAAAGGCACTGTTAGTATATGATAAACGAGGTGGCCACTTGTCAGACTAAAGGGTCTTGTTGAGTGAATTCGCTCACATTTGTTGATTTTCTTTTATTGCAAGATATTGTCAGTGCCATAAATATGTAAGAACTCAAAGCGCATTCTATTCTTAAGCTTGTCGGGTGTCGCTGAGAAAACATCAAATCGGAAATATTATAGTTCTGGTTCCAATAACCGGAAATGAAACGAGAGCGGTGTTGTTTTTCTCGACGGCCGCGTGATGATCAATTTATTTTCCCGATTACGCATAAAATTGAACTGAAAGCAATAACAGCAACAACAACAGATCTTTTGGTAATTAAATCTAACGAGAAAGCTCACTTCGAGAAAGCTAAAGAGAAAGCTCACTTATTTAGAGGGAGACGCAATTAACTTCATACAGTTTTTATCATGCCCTACTCTTCGTGACTGCGCAAAAAGTGTGTGGGTTCTCTTAAGCCTGGTTTCCACATGATGGTCCGATCATCCCGATCGCCCCAGTCGTTTCAAATAATGTTCAGAGGCGATCGGGACGATTATATGGAAACATCGCCTAATGGAACACTACCCAGACCATCGCTGACGACCCAAAACGACTGATACGACCTTCGATCGTCGGGATAGAACTCAGTTCTATCCAAGTGATCAAGGTCGTCAGAGTCGCCCGGTTGGTTCGTCCCACAGGGTTATGAGCAGTTATGAGACGGCGTCTACTGTCTTTTGTCCTTATCCGAGAAAACTAGAGAGTCTATAAACCATTTGCAGATATCATTACAAAGGCAGTTATTAAAAGGTCCTTAGGCCAAATATAGCGTGCGAAGTATGAGAGAGATATAATAAATGTAACATAAACCGAATCAGCTTCAAGTGATCATCTACGCTGGACGCAAGCATCCACACTGAAGCCTGCAAGTAGGCTCTTCCGTTGAAATAGCGCGCGGTCGAGATATAGGGGCTTGGTTCCAAACTAGTAACCAAGCCCCTATATTTCGACCGCGCCATTTCAACGGAACCTGCTTGTTACTTGTTATGCAATCCATACAATTCTCAGTCATTGCAGGAAGAAGCCAAAATCCTAGAAAATAGGTTAATACAAGAACCAGTAATAAATCACTTATTGAAAGGTTAGACACATAATACGGGCGGACATTTTGCTCGTTGCTCGTATTTTTCCTACGCAATTCCCGAAATATCCGCGCGTATTATATGTTAAACTAGTCCATAAGGTGTACGTATTCCGAGACACGAGTAATGATCAGTGATGTTGAAGATGGGCTTCTAATAGACCAATTTCGATATATTAAAATTCAGTCCTAAACAAAAGACATCATCACGAGGCTCTGGGGAATAAATATAAGGATTTGTATGAGTTTATTCCCCAGAGCCTCGAGATGATGGCTTTTGTTTTCGACTAAATTTTAACATATCGAAATTGGTCTATTACTCGAATTTCTGGCCGGTGGATGCCAACCCTTTGTTGGTAGGAGTTCTACCCGATTTCCTTTTAAGTTCACGATCCGTGACCCAACCACAGGGTTAAGTGCGATCGTAGAATAGTTGTTCACATCTAAAAACTGTTGTTAACGCCATTGATTCCAATCAAAACCAGTAAACGATGTTTTACAATTTTAAAAATATTTAATACTTTTTCTTAACAATACCGGTGGAATATTAGCCCGGTGACATGTGTTACCAAGTCATACGATAACCGGGTCTCTCAGGGCGACAAATAAGCGAGAGGAGAGATACCTCCGCCGGACTCCGACGGGTTTCCTATCGTGCATGCCCTGGCGTTACCTTAACAACCCGGGACGTTTCAGGCACGTCGGACGGTTTGCGTTCGAAAAATGAACTGGAGGCGCTAGCCTGTACGGCTGAGATTTTTACATAATATGTAGCGAACACCGCCATCTCGCAAATTCCTCTCTTTGATTTGTCGCCGTGAGAGACCTCTGCTAGCAGGAAAACATTGCGTGCAACAAAAACACAAAGACTCGTTTCCGGTCACGCACACAATTCTCAATAAAATTTTTCGACCCGAAAAAAAAAAAGTCAGAGCCGAATCCTATACTTTCGAACAAAGTAATTAGGCGCGTCCAATTGATGAAAACATATCTTCATTGGATTAGTTAAACAAAATGGCAAGTGACAAGTGATGGCAAGCTAAATTATCGGGCTTCGCATCGTGTTGAAAACTGAAAAAAGAATTTTGACCGAACCCCCTTCTTCTTGACCGCTTCTTAATTGGAAGCTTTGCAAGATCTGTCTCGTCACGCGACATGGGAGGAAAGCTAAGAGCTGGGACTCGCAGTTAGGCATACTTTATTAGATTGTATTAACAATGATAAGAAAGGCGAGTAGGTTTATGTCGAAAATGGTCCATTCGAACCTCACTTTTAATTAAAGATCTTGGAACAGTCTGAACCGTTGGATGGTTCATATTGACGCACCATGGGACAGTTTAAGAGGTTCTCGTTCGCCATGGTCTGCGACCAGTTGCCGGATAGGAGAAGAGGCGATCTAAACGATTGAGATCGCCCCAATCGCTGCACGCATTAATGATTGTCTGCGCAATTTTCTCATATAATCGCTCGATCGTAAGGCCGTCATTTGATGTGACAGCGGCCATCGAAACGATCGGGGGCCATCATATGAGAACCAACCTTAAATCAAGTCATTCTGGATTCAGTGTCGGGACTTTTAACGAGTAGGGAGGGCACAGTGGTGAGAGCACTTGCTTCCCATTCACAGACTTGGCGCTACACGTGAATTGAGTTTGTTGGTTCACCACTCAGTTCCGAGAAGTTTTTCTTTGGCTACTCCGGTTTTCCCCTCTCCTCAAAAACCATCCTCCAATTTGGTATGAGTTGATTTGTACAGTTTTTCCAATTAGTGATCCAGTACTAAATGCACTTGACACTTAAATAAAGTTCATGATGATGTTTATTATCATTATTGTTATTGCTCATTTCAATGTTTATTGTTTGCTGTTTTCGTGGTTGGCCAGACATCTCTCCTTTTTTCTCCTGTCAATCTGCCTTGTCGCGATAGATTACGACTGGGTAGGAGTTAACTGTGACGAAAATCGAAGTGTTCGAGAGCCCAGCACAAAAATCCGGAAATAATTCAAGGTCCGTGATAAACGAGATGCAGACACTTGTCTCTCGTGAATGGCGCTATAAATACTTCTGTTTTAAACGGCTTAAATGTTTACAGAACTCGAAGTCATGACCGGGGATTGATAATTTAATAGCATTACACATTGTTGGCACTGGGAAAATATGCCTACACAAATAAACCCTTCTTGACGTTTTAATTAATCTCGTTTTCGATCAAACCGGAAGTCTGTTCGCGTTCTTTTTGCTCGGACGTGTGTTTTGATCACGATAACTTTGCAAAATTGGCAACTAAAGGTAATTAAATTCTTTTGGAGTTTAATACATCCTTTCTGGGCTCTGCGGGGATCCACGAGGTCATGTCCATCTGAAAGTCAAGACATGTTTAAAAACAGGTACGCAATGCGTACATGTGCAGGAAATTCAAGTGCTCGAAATTTACCAAATATGATTTGGATGACTCTTGATGGCTGGTATCATTCTGTGTTGAGTTGTATAACAAGACACAAAACAGTATCATTATTGCAGAGTAAATGTATTTATTGTCTAGCTTAAAAAATGTGATTCAAACTAAGACAATAAACAGCCTGTTGTGTTTAGGTCAAAATTCAAAAAGACGGAAAAAGTACATAATTTGACCAGTTTTGCAATGTTAAAACTGCTTGACGTTGACATAGAGGCAAACAGAGAGAAGTTAAATATTTTTTTAAGATATTGAAAGTTGTTATGACTTGTAAGGATTTCAAAACTGTTCTTGTAGCTTTAATTTGTGGAATAATAAATGCTAGACTTCGTAAACGTAAAGTGAAAACTCAAGTTATTTGAAACCGTTGCAATAAAAATAACTTTACCAATAATGTTAATTACGAACTAATCTAGATATTTTAATTAACAACTTTTCAATGGCAACAAAGGCCCTTGTATAAAGATAAACAGAAAAATTTAATGTCACCCTAGTGAGCAGAAACTACAAGTTGATACTGAACTAAATGGAAGGTTGATGTTCACTACTAATTTAACAAACATGTAGTATGATTTTATTTTGATTGACATGTTTATAACTTTCACCAACCATTGGTGTTACACTTGAACCTCCCGTACGCGGACACCCTCGGGACCAAGGGTAACTCTTCGCTTACGGGACGGTGTCCTCTTATGCGAAGTTGAAAAAAAAAGTGCAACAGAGGGTATATAAAACACCACAACAAGTCTTTTAAAGCTCTTAATTAAGACAACTTGTAATTGTGTTCAAGGTGTAGACAAGCCAAACACGACTATTATTGGTCAAGATAGGAAATTCAACCCCAGAGTTTTTCTCTGACAAGTACATCTTTTAAAGACCTCCCTTTTCTACATGAAATTAGGAGAGGATTTTTCAAGATTTCTCTTAGTAAGGGCTGGTTTTGTATAAGATGCCATTTGTTCATTAGAATATGTTTGAGGTTGGGTTACGAAGTTCCTGAAGCGTGCTTCTAACTCAGCAGGCGGTCCGACCTTTACCAAAAAGAAGCTTTGCGGCAACTTTCGGATACCTCGTTTTATGCCAAAATCCCTAAAGATCTCACTTCCAAAAATCAAAAACTTGTCAAAGACACCATTCAAAATCTTATAGTTAATCAAGAATTACCGGAAACTGCCACTAATCTCATCATCAACACCCCTAGAACTTCGTGCATTTACTTCTTGCCTAAAATTCACAAACCCAACAACCCAGGTCGCCCTATCGTTTCTGCCTGCAGTTGTCCCACCGAACTCATTTCTAGCTACTTAGACAGGATTATGACGCCTATCGTCAAATCTTTGCCATCATACATTAAAGACAGTACACACGCACTACAAATTTTCCGCGATTTCAATTTCTCCGGCCAAGACAAACTTATTTTCACCATGGACATTACATCTCTGTACACAGTCATTCCTAATAGCGAAGGTCTTCAAGCACTTAAACACTTTTTCGATCTACGCACTGTCAAAGAACCTAGCTCGGAAACGCTCCTCCGCCTTGCCGAACTAGTTTTAACGCTTAACTGTTTTTCATTCGCCGGCAACTATTACAAACAAATTAATGGCGTAGCGATGGGCACAAGAATGGGACCTAGCTATGCCAATCTTTTTGTAGGATATGTTGAACACCAATTTTTTAATCAGTACAACGGCCCCAAACCTGAACTATACGGCCGCTACATCGACGACTGCATCGGCGCTATTTCATCCAGCAGAGAAGAACTCGATCAATTTATAACCTCCGTCAACTCTTTTCATCCGGCTCTTAAATATACCTGGGAAATTTCGGAAACTTCATTGGCTTTCCTAGATATCAAAGTTTCTATTAGAGGCAACGTGCTATGTACTAGTGTGCACTACAAACCTACTGATTCACACAGTTATTTGTTGTATTCATCGTCACATCCATCACATGTCAAGAACTCCATTCCTTATTCTCAATTTCTTAGACTTCGACGTCTATGTAGTGATGACTCCGATTTTTCCAGCAAATCAGAGGAGATGTGCCAGTTCTTCGAAAAACGTGGCTATCCTGTCTCTGTGGTCAAAGCGGGCCATCATCGCGCCCAACAATTTGATCGACAGTCATCACTACAAACGTCACAAAAAGATAAGAATGACAGAATTCCCTTCACCCTCACTTTCCATCCTCATAATCACGCAGTCAAAAGCATCATTCTTAGTAATTTTAAATTACTCCAAAATGATCCCGAGACTGGTAGAATCTTTTCGCAACCTCCACTTATTTCATTCAAACGCGACAAAAACGTAGGCAACTTTTTAGTTAGAAGCGCGCTCAAAACTAACGAGCAACCCGGCACTTTCAAATGCGCGCGCTCACGATGCAAAACTTGTCTTTTCATTGTTAACACTAGCAAGATATCGGGACCTAAGCGATCTGTTAAGATCACCGATCGTTTCACATGTACCTCCGCAAATGTCATTTATTGCATAACCTGTACGTTATGCAATAAATTATACATTGGTGAGACAGGTAGACGACTAGGTGACCGATTCCGCGAACACCTTCGCGATGTTGAGAAGAATGACAAGGATGCATCTAAGCCAGTCGCTCGCCATTTTAATCTGCCTAACCACTCCAAAAAACACATGGCTATCTGCGGCCTTTCCCTACATCTAGGTACGACGGAAAGCCGCAAGAATCTGGAACAAAAATTCATCTTTCAAATCGGCACCCTTAATCCTCACGGTATTAACGAACGCTTTTCATTTAACTAATATATTCCTATTTTTCACGTTGCCATGTTACCACCAATAGCGTAGCTCCTACTCTACTATAAAAACTACACGTAACCCATAATCCCTCGATTCGCTCTGACGAAGGGCTAACGCTCGAAGCGTCAGCTTTTACAATCTCTGTACGGTGGCCAATTTACATTATCAACTCCGTTGATAAAACCAAAGTTTAATAGAAGATTTACGGTAATTCCACACGATTTGAGAAAGGTCTCAAATTCTGAAATGATAAAATTGTTTTTCGTTATCGGAAGCAATTTCGTCCGGAAATCCGAATCTAGTTAAAATATCACTCTGCGCCTTGATGACTTCGCAAGAGGTCGTCTCTTTCAACGTGACGAATGAGTATCCTTGACCTTAGATAAAACAAAACACTCTTTTATTACTGCCTTATTTACTTCTCATAAAGTGCATACTCTTGATGACCATGCAGATTGTTTGGGAACTTTGATTAGTAAATTGGAAACCCATGGGCTGGCTTCAGTTACCTCTTCAATAATATCGTCTTCAAGCATTCTATCAAGCTCATTATTGACTGCAACAATTACATCTTAGGTATTGACCGAGAAGTTTGACGTTAGGGTGATTGAACGTTTATGCTCAAAATCAGTAACCTTTCCTATGCCTTTTAAAATATCATCATATTCCTTTAACAAGGAGGCTAGCTTATTCTTATCAGAATCTCGTTTGACAGACTTGAATTCAGTGATGATTTGTACCTTAAAACTAGAACCTGACTGAAATCGGTACACTACAGTGACTATCCTCAAAAATCTTCGACGCACATGCTTTCGATCGCAGTGTACATTTGACAGCTCTACCACTTTACAGGTATTACTATGACATCAAATCTTCGTATTTCGGGCATCCCGGCCCGGACATTTGATTATCGATTCATGATCGGCTATCGATGAGTCAACAAACTTTTTTGTATAGCTTAGTGTCTACAGCGCTTGCGCAGTAGACACAAAAATGGTCGAACTGCGGTAATAAGAAGTTTAATTTTAGACGAATAAATCTTTTTGTAGTCTATTGAACAACTTTATTAGCTATTAGATATCTATGATGATAATGCAGGTGTATGTAATTAAATGTCCGCAACATCCCCCACGGCGATAACCTGACTGCTTTTCCTTCAGAGCGAGAAATTAAAGGGAGAAGATGAAGAGAGACAGATTATGGAGTTGGATGTAAGCGACCATAGAAAGGACCTAATTATAAAGCATCAGTCGGATTGACTGTTGCGGATTCCCTAAGAAATATTACTTATTTCCTTGACATTGAGGGAAACACTATGGGCAGGCGATTTATAATTGGCACCACGCTGTTAAGGAAAAATTGAAAAGGCGAAAATCAAAGAAAATTGATCTTGTCAGATTATAGAATCTCAGAGGGTTTGGATTTCGGGTGGGAAACAGATCAACAGCCGCCTTTTCGTGATGGAAACGGGGTTATATAAATCATTACAAAACATCCGGATTCAGGAGTTTACTATCGCGCGATATTATCTATTTTTATTAAATATTACCTCAAGGAAAGAAAAAAGAACAGTATGCAAATGGTCAAGATGAATTACAGATATCTGTGAATTTTAACAGTGATTTTAATGATGACCCACCCCTTCCCTCTTCTTTTGTCCGGTGCGTTCCCTTCCTCTGCCAAATCCTTGCAAAACCGACGGGGACTGGACTGTTTGTTCTTTTAGTGCAAAATTTGGTTGTCATGGCTACGAATGAAACGGAGCAAGAGAAAAAACTCTGGGTTCGAGATTGCTTTTCTTTTCAGACGTCTGCAAAGATACCAGGCCCATAGGCAAGTTTAAAAATCTTTCTTACGTCTAGAAAACTGAACTCTTTTCGGTAAAGAGTTGATGGAATTGTGAGCCCCTCCGAGGAGTTTTAGGGAAAAAGAGAGCCCTGCATGGCTAATTAAAATTTGAACTGTGGAACAAGGGAACAAAGACAAAATATCTTACGGCACAAGCGAACATAAACCATTTTTAGGG
Source organism: Montipora capitata (assembly GCA_949126865.1). NCBI lineage: Eukaryota > Metazoa > Cnidaria > Anthozoa > Scleractinia > Acroporidae > Montipora > Montipora capitata. The sequence goes on from OX421445.1 coordinate 54,504,832, forward strand.
ATCAAAAAGCTGAAAACAAGCTTGGAAGTAATTTCGAGAACAAGGAAACATATGCATTGGGTACAAGGACTTCCCCTGTGAGGGCCTCAATTGCCCAGTTCACGCTATACCTTGGTAAACAGGATTGCATCGTCGCGTTACTTCGTGGAGCAAAGACTTGCCCGTGCACCTTTTCGCAGGTGGAAATCCTCTTCAATAATGGATTTTTCAGGCTTTCCTTTCGTTATTACTTAAGCAACGTTCGTAACTGCGATGATTTAGTTTAAAAAATCTTGAAATACTCCTTTCCGCAGTTCATATATATCTCTTTATAGCTCGGAGTCAGTAACTAAAAAAATTGCAGAGGATGAACGTCGCTGCAGACCAGCTCCCAAGATGGCTCGTAACCCATTGTGGAGCACTGTCTAGCGCAATCGCGCGGTCATGGGTTCGAGTCCCGTTAAACCTCCGACCCCGCGCACGATAGTCCGCCGATGTTCTCCCGACTGAGCTTACCGGTCGGGCAGTCAATCGATGACAATGACAGGTGGATTTACTCTTTTAACAATAAAATATCAATATTTAAGTCAGCTTCACTTTAACAGACAGCCTTTGACAAGCCTCGCATCATTTCCCATTCTTAATTTTGTTAGCGGCCTCTTCCCTAGCGGCTCCTAAAAAACCTTAATCAAGTTACTGAGTACATGGTCAGCGTCTTGGTCTTTGTTTGCTGTTGTTTTTTTTTAGGTGTCCACAGTCGTCCTCTGCAACCCAGAGACTGGTTTTTACTCTGAGCGACAAGCACAATTTCAAATACTTTTCCCCCATGAATGTAATCTGAATATTTTCTTTCTTTTTCTTTATGAAGAAACCGTTTGTTGTTGGTTCATGAATAAAGTCTGCTTTGTAAGCTCTTTCATAATATAAAAAGTGAAATGAATGCCGGAATTAGTTTCAACCATACTATACAATTAGAGATAAACCACTGTTCTATTTTTTTTCAAATTACTTATTAAACACTGTTAAAATCGCCATGTTGATATTTTAACGAGGTTATCCCAGGTTTCATTTGTGAATATTCCCAGACTGGAGAAGACCTGACTCACGCTGTTCAATTTATCAGAAAACGTGGCTTACTCATCAAAAACAACATAAAATTTCCACCTTTCCTTATGCTTTCAAGGAAGAAAATATTCTATGCAATTTAGCTTTAATCCCAACAGGAGGCAATTTGCAAGGCAAAGATTCGAACAATGTAATATTAGTTTGATAGTATCATGATCTTAAGTTCTCCGTAGTGGCCCTTAATTTTTGTGTCCATTTTTTTGTAAAAGGGATCCAAAAGGTGTGTTCATATTTCTTCTTCAAGTTTTAAAAAATTGACGAGTAAGAGAATCCGTTCATTTCAGAAAGTATCCGGTACAGTAAACGATTAAAAATTGATGCCCACAGACCGAGGAGTTTTTCGAGTTTTAACGCCGAAATTAATAATTGCTTGGGGCGCAGATTTTCAGTTCTCCATCAATATTTAAAAGTCCTTGTTATGAATATTTTGAGCTTCAGTTGACTTCTAGACATTAAAGATACGGAAGATCTTTTCGGTGTAGATTATGTACGCATAGTCGAAGGCAGAAAAAAATTCTTTATTAAACCCAAATTTTGTTATTTTTTAATCGCTTTACCTTATCATAATTGAGTATTTAAAACTGATTTCGCGCGTTCCTCTCTAACATGTTTTTGAACAGCTGCAACTGAAGCACAAATCACAAACACAAACCACTCTGTGAATCTTTAGTAATTGCTCTTCAAACGTCTCTGAGGTTTTTCACAATTGGACAAAGGATCCGCAATTTTTTCGATTTTAAGCCAACTCACTCCTTTGACGCACATGGAATGATTGCGGCCGGTTTGTGCACGCTTTGATCGGCAATAGAAATATTAGCTAAGTTGAGAGAAATGGAAAGTCTCAATGAGTTCATGGTCGGAGTTTTGTATTTAGTTTTGATTTACGAGATCATTTTATGCGTAAAACAAAAGATGACCACAACTGACCACAAGAGACTTCACAAAACAGCTATCGAAAGCGCATCTACTCGAACAAGAAAGGATCAGCATGGAGGGAAAGCCTTCATGGGTAGATATTTGCCCATGCCTGCGTCTGGATCAGGAAGACCAGCTAAAACTAGTACCTCTCGGCGCTTTATTCAAATGCGAATTTTGGGTAGACGATGAGTCACCACTAAAGACACCGACTTCCCGAAAGTTAATGCAAGATACTAAATGCTCTGGTTTATCCCACTCAAAGCCATTTCTACGTGGACCACGAATTTTGGCGCTCAACAAACATCGAATGGGAACAACTTAACTTTACAGAGTTAATCTGAAGATTGACTGAACCTGATTCCGGTTTTCTGGAACGTGTTAAGAATCAGGTATCTAACCGGAGGCCTAGCTATATATAGCTTTTTGAGGACGCAAGAAATGTATTGAATTATTTTCTTCATCGAAAATAATAAGTATAACGCATATTATTTCCGAGAACATAATGGGATGCTAATACGCAGTACACAGTTTAATCAGGGTTCAGGTCGTGAACATTGTCGTTTGAAATATGTTAAACGAGAGCAACACTTTCATTTCACGCTGAAATATTGCAGGTTTCACTAATAAGAAAAGTTGAAATTAAAATCCCACTAGAAACAAATAAATTAATACGTGAAAAACATCCCAGTCTTAGTCGCCTTTTATCGTGGAAACAAGTCGGCTTAGCAAGACAAAGTACTTCTTGACAATCAATGTCTGAATTGATTAATTGATGAGCTTCAAGAGAACCCAATCAATCATCTCGGTGGTGGGTCTTTTATGAAAACGGGGAACGGTTTTCTTCCGCTGAAATTTATGCCTGGGTATAACTGATTTTAGCCGTAAATGAATAATTCATTGTATCCTCTTTTGTGAATATGCTTCTATCTGTCCTATATCCTTTAATGACCTTTCGTCATGTTCTAATGGTCAATGCCTTAACAATGCTCTGACAGTTGTAACCGATGCCTTTGATACGCTGGGTGATAAAAGCTTAAGAAAACTCTTCCATCAAATGTCATTAAGTCGTTCTTTCATATTTTCAGATTCCGGAAATTTACCTTGAACTAAAGACAACATCTACTTGTGGCGACTTATACTTGAATTTGGCAATTTCTGAGCGAAAAAAGGGTGAAATTGTCTACAGCAAGAAAAGACAATTTTATTAAAGCTTCTTACACTATGTGAAGGCTTATAGTCCGACCTGTTTCAAGTGAACAGAAATAACCCTAACACCACTGACCAGGATTTCACAGTCTTTTAAAACTGCAGTGAAACACGTTGGCAAATATTGACTAGGGGAGTAGCGTTTCAATGTTTGATATGCGAACGCTGCGGAAATGCCAGAAAGACAAAACAAGAGCGCTTTGATGATCTTAGATGGTTGGTGACACTTTCCGTCGGAAGCTACAATAGACTCGCTGCGCGAAGTCTCTTTCGTTTCCTACCTTACGCTCAAGCGCCAGCAGCTTGTGAAAGCTGCGCGCGCGTAAACGCGAGAGCTGTTAGCACGAAAAGCCTGGACCAAATTTTGCATAAGATCTGAGGATAAACTCTAGTGGGAACCCGCTGTAGGGCGTGAGATAACAGAAGACCACGGGAAAAGTGACAAGCAAACATTTCGGGTCATATTAGCGATCGAAGTGTTTATCGCGACAGTAGCGGGCTCTCGCAGTGGTCTCTTGCTTCTTTTCATAAGCGATAGGCTAGAACGGCGTTTCAGGAAGACAAAGGCTAATGACCAATCAAAAACAACAAATACTTAGAAAAATATGAGAAAAGACACAGCAACTACTCCACTCATTCCGCATACTATTGACCGAATGCAAAAATGGCCGCCAACAAATTATTCTTTTGTCTTTGTGTTAATTAGACTAACTAGCCTCGTTCACACACCTAAAATTGAAAGAATTTGGGCTGTAAAACGAGGCTAGTTAGGCTAATTAACAAAAAGACAAAAGAATAATTTGTTGGCGGCCATTTTTGCATTCGGTCAATGTTGTCACGCACTCTACTCCCGAGTAGAGTTCGTGACACGAGCGACTGGACCGTCTGAAATCAGGCTACACATGTACACCATGTGGGGTCGTTGCATATCTTTTATATCTGTAGTGTATTTGGCTAGCGGCCTGTGCACATTACGCATGCGCGCTGTTTCCTTTTGTTCGGGTGTTTATCAGTTTTTCTGAGACTAAACAGTGGCGACAAGGATAAATTCAACAAGCAATGGCCACCCATTATTGTTAAGATAGAGATTTTGATCATGCAAAGGACATTTGGGAGACCTATGTGGAGCGAGTGGAACAGTTTTTCATGGCAGACGACATCGATAACCACCACAAAGTGCCAACCTTATTTGAGTGTGATCGGCGGGAATTAAGATCAGACTTATACGCTGCGGAAGGATCTTCTCGCGCCGGAAAAAAAAACAGCTACTAAGTCTTTTCAAGAGATGGTCAAAACCCTACAAGAACGTTTAAGTCCTAAACCACTGGAAATTGCGGAAAGGTTCTGTTTTTACCAACGAAATCAACTCGAAGGAGAAAGTATTCTGTCTTACGTGGCCGAGCTAACACATTTTGCGACACATTGCAATTTTGGCGCTAACTTAATTAAACGAAGCACTTCTGTGTGGACTAAGAAAGGCGATTGCTCTCCGAGGCGGAAGTTAAACTGAAATACGATAGAGCTGTCGAGATTGCTGTAGCGATGGAAACTGCCATTCGCGATGCTGCCTAGTTGCAAAAAGAGCTCAACTCAGTCCCTCACGTGCCTGCCGTGTCTGTCGTGGCAGACATTCTTTGCACAAAAGGAAAACCTACACAGGGAAGAATATTACCCCCGTGGGAGTACTAAGTGTAAACCTGGTCTACCGAAACCAGGAAGCTGGATTGCTGGATTTGTTTGTTGTGAAGAGTAAGGGTCGTGTTTTGATGGGGAGAGATTGGTTACACAAGATACACTTAGACTGCACAAGATGCCACCAGCCCTTCATTAAGCTCAGTTGAGCGTTTTGAGTATTCCGATGTCTTCGAAGACAAGTTGGGCACATTTACATCAGCCCAGGCAAAGTTAACCCTCAAGGAGGATCACCAAGCACACTTTGTTAAATATAGGCCAGTGCCTTACGCCTTGAAACCAAAAGTGGAGGAAGAATTGAGAGGACTTCAGAATGAAGGGATTATAACTAAAGTTGAACTGAATGAAGTGAATTGGCCGCGGCACCCATTGTGCCACTTCCTAAGAAGGATGGTTCTGTCAGACTTGCAACTATTTCAAGGTCACAGTCCAGAACTAAAATACAGAACTAAAAGCAGAACAGTACCCCCTTCTACGTATTGAAGCCATTTTTGTAAGCCTTGCTGGAGTACAGAAATTCTCTAAGATCGATCTCCGTCAAGCATACCACCAGTTAGAGATGGAAACTCGGATTCAAGGAAATCATACCTCACCTTCAATACCCATATGGGTTTCTTCCAGTATAACCGTCTGGTTTTTGGTATCACCTCTGCACCAGCAATCTGGCAACGAACCATGGATAAAGTGTTGGAAGGAGCTCGTGGCAGAAGCTCTTGAGCCCTTCTACTCCCGCAGAGATGAAATTTTGATCCTTGGTGGCTCTCTGATTTGAGGAATCAGAATACCAGTACCCCGTAAGCTTCGGCTGAAAGTTCTTGAAGAACTTCATCAAGGACATCTGGTAGTGGTGAAGATGAAGGCCCTAGCCCGAAGCTACATGGATAAGGAAATGAAGATACTGCAAGATCTTCCTCGGGTTTCCAGTGAACTGCTGCAGGAAGAGCCTAGAAAAACACCTTACATCTTTGGGAATGGACTTTCTCGCCCCGGCAGTGTATCCGTGTATTGATTTTGCTGGCCCCTTCCTTGGCCATATGATTGCCGTGGATGCTTATTCAAAATGATTGGAACTAGAGAGAATGGACACTACCACCTCAACAAAGACCATCCAGAAGCTTCAAAACCTCCTTGCTAGGCATGGTGTCCCGGTCCAACTAGTGAGCGACAATGGACTGCAGTTAAATCTGAAGAATTCGAACTTTTCCTCAAGAGAAATGCAATGAAGCGTGTAACATCATCACCTTATCACCCTGCCACTAATAGTTTAGCTAAGCGCTGCGTGCAGAGCTTGAAATCAGGCATGAAAAGTGAGCCAGAAGTGAAACCTCTAAACATTAAGTTGACAAGGTTCTTGTTAGGTTACAGAAGTGCACCGCATTCAACCACTGGTGAGCCGCCATCTCAGTTATTTTTTGGAAGACGACTGTGCACTCGGCTGGACCTGTTGAAACGAGATCTCCGCTTGAAGGTCAACAACCGCCAGATAGAACAAACTGCCTCCACAACTGGTCGGACAACCAGAAACTTCTCCATTTGCTAGAGAGTGATAACGCGCAACGACACTAGTAGTACTAAGTGGGTAACTGGTATGATCCGAGCACAGCGCGGTACCTTGCCCTATGAAGTGGAAGTTGGTCCTACTTTGGTGTGGCGCCGACACACAGACCAGCTTAGGGGCTCAAGTATGCCTATGGCGAACAGAGGGAGGGGGGGGGGGGGGGGCGTCGAGGGGAGGAGGAGGAAGAGGAGGCTAGCGGCCTGTGTAGTTACTCATGCTCACTGTTTCCTCTGATCTTGTTCGTGTTTTTGTCAGTTTTTCTGAGACTTAGCAGTATCAGGAGCCCATCTGGAGCGTGCAACTTCCATACAGCGTCTGTGAAACGGCGTTTTCACAAGTAGGTTTATTTTTAGACTAGCCCTTCCCGCGAATTAGGTAAAAAAACAAAGGCAGTTCCGGTTCGGTGACCCTATGACGTCAGCTTAATTTCTTGTAAGACCCCTTGTAATTGGTCATCGGGCTCCTGTGGGAGTCTCATTAGCGGGAAATTCAATCTAAAAATAACCTTACTTGTGAAAACGCCGTTGTACGAAAATAGGTAAGTTGCACGGTCCGGGTGACAGGCTCCTGGCAGTATCTATGTTAATTAGACCTACTGCCCTCATTTGAAGCAAATATGCTTTTGAAATTTGCTCGTCGTAGCGGGGCTATAAAGTCTTATTAGCATGAAAACAAAAGGTTCAATAATAATATGGTAGTTGCAATAATAATATGGAGTGTTATCTTTTGTCTCACGATGTAGTTATTTAAGATGCAATGTAGATCGCGGCGTTTCGACTTTTTACTGCTGGTCTTCATCAGGCGATGAGGTGGACTAGTCACGCTCGATCATTTGTAACACGATGGTCGGCTGTGATTGGGGCATTTCGATCCTACATTGGTTCGTTGGTAAATTGTTTCCAGTGCGGTCCGCCGCTATGCTGTTTCCCTGAGCTGTTTACCAGTGACGGTCCCGACAAGGAATTTTACCTCGTTTCAAAGCGGACAGTTGACGGTCTCGTGCCCGTGCTCAGAGACGTCAGAGGTCTGGGTACAAGCGAATCGTGTATCTCTGCTTGCTCCTTGATTCTCTCTTTCATAGATCTCCCTGTTTCCCCGATCATAGACTTAACCGCATTCGCAAGGAATCTTGTACACAACATCATCCATTCGAATGCAACAACGAGCCGTTCAAGACGTCAAGCCACCCCGCGGGAGGTGGGTGGGGTACCATTTTGCACAGAACAAAAAGAGAAATTTAAAACCTCTCGCCCACTTAATTGAAATTGATTGAAGATGGGGAAACAAAAGATCTTAATTTTTAATTCTTTTGTTCACTTGAGAATTCTTTGAGGACGCCCACTGTTCTAACAAGAAATTACTTCAAAAAGAGATAGTGCGTTGTTTCCGGAATGGCAAGCCAAGGGCAGGAGAAAAGATAAAATACTGTAGTGTGGCTCACTCGGTCTTTCATATTGATTTGGCTTCCTCTATTGAAACTCTCGAAAAATTAAGATAGAAATTTGGACCGTTAACTGTCTGAATGACGAGAAGTCTAATACTCTCAACCATTAAAGAGAAGGACTGATTTTTGTTCATTTCCGTTGTACATCGAAGCATAAGGTCTTTGTTTTCACGTGACGTCATCAGAATTAAAAAATAAGGAGTTATGAATCCTTTTGAGATTTTAGTTTAGTTAGTTATTAGAACAGCTGAAGACTTATCTTTTTTGCAATTAACTTTTCAGTTTAATAGGGTTTTTCGTCTTGTGATAAAGCAAGATTAAATTTCTAAATTTCTACGATTTTGCGTGGCACGATATTAAAATGGCGGCCGAGAATGCTCCACGTAGGTTTAAAAAGACTTACCCGCTGAGATTTCGCAATCTGAATAGTCCTTGTATGAGAATAAGTACTCATCTAGATGTTTGTGAGCCCTCAGAAGACGACTATAGGCTTTTTATAGCAAAACTCGATGACATATGTTTTTGTTAGCTTCCGGCCGCCTTATTTGTTCCCCTTAGAGGGACAGAAACATGGCGTCTCCATACAAAGCCTTACAGATCTGAATCTTTGCGAGACAGTTTGAATATTGATCTCCTTTTGTTTCTTTGATTTTTGACTTTATTTGTTGAATGGTTTTGATGATGGTGTGACAGAGAAAACCAGCAATAACTATGTTACCTTCAAATGCCACTGCATAAAATTTCAAATTCCGTTTTCCGTGAATTTTTACTACCGTATAATTACGCGTGTTACATATGATTCTCTTAACTTTACAATAACTGGTTCCTGGTTAACCCAATTTATTACCATGTGCGAAGATTATTTACATTACTCATTAACACGAAGAGAAATAATTTTGAAATTTCCAACAACATATCGCTTAAAACTAAACCAAAATCATTCAGATAGTCAAAACTTCCTATTTATGATCATTCCCTTCACTTTTGTGCTTGTCAGCACTATGACTGGCGGTACTTTAGGTCCACGTGTACACAAGTTTGTTTTTGCATCTATAGATGTCTAGATTTTCAATTACAAACTCTGTTTTGATTGGCCACTCTACCTCACTGTAGAAATAGTTCACCCTGAAGTCAAAATAGGTACGTTTCGTTTTTGAGGCACGAAACAAAAAGGTCTGGGGACATGAGAGCCCCAAGAGGACGGCATGTTATAAATATAGGCGACTGTGGGCAAGTCAAGTCAGCAGTCTATCGTGTGAATGTGGGAATTGGCGCCCAAAAAACAAGATGGCGTCATACCGACTGTCAAAACGATAAGGCCTGTCGTTGCTAAGATGAAAAGAAAGCTAGGATCTTTGGAAAAGGGAAAAGGGTAGGAGAAAACGGTGGTTCTTTAGTGGAGTGATCATGCTACCGTGCAGATTTTAGAGTTTAGTGGCACAACACACGTGAGATGCTCTCCCTTTTCATGTAGAATTATATTATTTTATTCAGGACTACACTGTATACACAAGTTTTCATATACCGGACAAAAGTGACGGACGACAAAAGAGCCATTGTTATTCCGATTAGGAATTTCTGATTAGGTATTGCTATATTGTTTTGTTCTTTTGTTTTACGGACATTATTCATTTCGGATCCGGTATATGAAAGACGAGCTAGAATTATTGTTAACAAAATTACATTATTTGCAACCGTAGCCTTACTTATTTTTTATGCCTGTCTGTACCTCGTACAAACAGACTTCATTTTGCACAATGTGGCTGTCTTTTTTTTTCAAATTTGAATTCCTCCTGTCATGTCAATTGTTCCTTATCTTCATTGAAATGTCAAGTTTCTGGAAAATAATTGGCTCATTGACATCAATAGGTGGTTTTCACGTGACGTCATCGCCGCCATGTTGGTGGACGAAAACAAAAGATCTCTCATTAGTCTCTCATTAGCTCCTTTTGTTTGTCCACCAGCAATTGTACATTACATAATGGTGATCAGGGTCTCCAGAGATTGGTTGCAAACCATCTATAGCAGGAACAGTTGTAACCACCCTTCCTTATACAACTGTGCATGTGTATACTTGCCTGGAAATGCTAGTTAAATATCTTAATTTATCATGCCAGCTTACTACACATACATGCAATTGCAATTGGCTAAATTGCAGAATATCCCGCAACACTAGCTATTGTGCATAGCTATTAGAAAAACGAATACTGAGAAATGCAAATTAGGCCTAGGCACTGATTTCAAATTGGTTACCTTTCAGTTATTGTATTGCATACATGTATGTACAGTTGTTAGGGCTAGGCACAGATTTCAAACTGGTTAGCTTTCAGTAGTAGTGTTTATCAGCAGTTACATGTAATTAGGGCTCAAGTAACTTATGAATTATGAATAAGTTACAACAGAGTAGCTGTGTGGATGAGTAACCACCTTCCAGAGAACTTGAGTGAATTATCAATAAATTATAACTAAGTAGCCACATAGGTCTACGCGTAGCCGTACCTTCCAGAGAACTTGAGCGAATTATGAATAAATTACAATGGAGTAGATGCATAGCCACTTCCCAAGAACTTGAGTGAATTATCAAGAATAAATAACAACTTGAGTAGCCAGGTAGACGCATTGCAGGTTGCACAGTGTAGCTAGAGATGCAGGTATTCTGCAATTGGTCCTCTGTTTTTGCTTTTTTTCTGCAACCATTGGATTTGCTCATGACTGTAAAGATTTAAGATGAAAGTTATTAAATGGATAATGTAATAAATCCTTATAAGTAAAGGCTTTTTAAAACAAATTGAGGTAAAAACTACCTCAATTTGTCACACCTACCAACACTGGCCTTTTGCTGCATTACAAGATGATCGCTACAAGTGCGGCTTATTGAAAAGTATGCTTGATCGTGCCTTCCGCCTCTCATCCAACTGGTCATACTTTTCCGATGAATGTAATCGGCTCAAAATGGTGTTTTCTCGTCTTAGTTATCCAGACAGGTTAATTAATTCCACCATCTCGCGCTTTATCGCAGTCAAAGCTTCTGATCAACCTGTTCTCGAATTACCAGCTGTTAACAACGAATTTAAAGCGGTTCCCGTTGTTCTGCCATTTAAGGACCAGTCTTCAGCCGATATTGTAAGAGCACAACTTAAAGATCTGAGCCAGAAAATTCAAGTGACCGTCCAGCCCATATTTGTTAGCCACAAGATTAAACAGCATCTGGAACCACGCGAAGTCAAGCCTCCCATTGTCAACCAACAATCCCTTAAAAAAGTGCAAGAGCAAGTTTGACTGTCTCATTTATGAAATGTTTTTAATTAATGAACTGAGACCAAGCCTCAATGTACAGTCAGACTCAATTCGTGCGAAAGTGTTTTAATCCTTTTTTATTCTTGCATGTTTTAACACCCCCTTTTGTACATTCTCATACTTAACATACTTTTACTTCTTAGTTTTCAGTTATATTTATATGTATGCAAAATTTTATCTTCACTTTTAAGCTTGATAATGACCAAAGTTCGGTCGAAACGTCGCGCATTTTTCCCGATAATTTTTACCTCAATGTAATAAATTATCATTATATGTGAATGTACAGTAGATTATAAGAATTCTTAATGCATGGCAAGGTCAGAAAATAATAATAGCTCTTGTTTGTTAATATTATTCTTTCAAGAATTCAGTCAATCACAAAGTTTTTCAAGAGTTTGGGACCCCAAACAGGTACTGTATTTTTGTCTTAAATGATTAGCAGGATTAATGAAAGGTTTATATACATGTGGAAGAAGATATCCTAAAGAGTGTTGAATTTTGTTTGGTTATTGATAATAATCAATATTGGAAAAAAGGTTTGGACCCAGGAGTTACATAGCTCGATGGAATTATTTTGATCATCTTGGTGAAAGTAGTCCTGAGAACGGCTATTGACAATAACTGAAATTTTGACAACCTGAGTGGAAGTCATCTTCAGAGTCAAGTGATGGTTGGAAATTCAAAGAAATGTAGTTATGCTCTGGTAATTGGTGTATTATGATCCTGTTTGTGAGTGAAGGTCGCAGTTGGTTTGTAAGCTGAGTGGAAAAAGTTGTGTGTAGTTAAGGGGTTTTCTGTTAAGTAACCATTTGTACAGGGGCACCCAACGAGAATGTAGCTCAAAACCACTTAAACATAGCATCGTAAGGCGTATTTTAGCTTTTAAATGGCAGATATAGGCATATTTTTATCCCCTAAAAATTTTTCATCTGTTCGGATTTCCTAGCTGAAAGTCTAGTGATCCGAAAATTATAGGGATAAAAACTTACCTTTTCGAAAATTTCAGCCAGAAAAAAGGTTCCGAAAATTCTAGGTGACCTTTGTAGGGTAAAAATCCGTTAAAAATGGGCAATTGTACCATGTTTTAGATGTTCGAAAATCCTAGGACAGGCAGGCAAGCAAGAAAATTTATTACAAAATTAATATTTCGAAAATTCTAGATCTCAAATCGTCTTCCGAACAGATATTTTCCGAAAATTGACGTTGGGTGCCCCTGTTTGTAAGGCGCAGGTAGAGGGTGGCAATAGTTAAATGTAGTTTGTTCTAAGCTTACATACAGACATGTACCAGCTTTCAACTGTGATGCGCTTAGGTAATACATGTACATGTGCCCAACAGAGTCCTAGTTGATAGTGTGTCTTGTTCTTGAGTGGTTTTCAGCAATATTGTTATTGAGATCACCATTCTTACAGCTGTAATCGCTTGTTTGTGTTTGGTAAATCATGTACGTATTTAGGTTCCTGCCAGTTTCACCAATGCAAGTGGCCTGGCAATCACAGCATGTGATCTTGTAGACTCCTCCCTGTCTGTCCTTGAGGTCGTCTTTGTCTTATTATTACCAGCGTCTTACAACTTGAAAGCTGGTATACAAACTTACAACAATTTACAGATGTACAATAAACCGTTGCCAACCTTTACCTTCTCCTTACAAATGATTACTTAACACAGCAAACCTTAACTACACAACTTTTTCCTCTCAGCTTACAAGCCCACTGCGACCTTCACTTACAGTACAAACCAGACATTAAATTCCATTGAGATATAATCCATATTATGGAGCATTAAAACTTATCACTTTTAGTAAAGAACACATGGTTGCCAAAATTAATATTTATGTCCAGATTACATGTATGTTGGGCTTGTGAAAATGAACAATCAACTGATGGAACTCTCTTCCTAAAGAAGAATTTCAATTCACCATTTTAAATTTATTAATTTGATCAATAATTTTTAGCATGCTTTTGGTATGTTATTGTCATTTTAATTAGGTTACTTTGATTGATAGTTATCAAACAAGGATCACTTAAGAGTTAACAACTCAGTTTAGATTATAATTATATCTTGGTGACTTTGTTTTAATTTATGCTATTCGGTCTGGTCCCCCTTTTTATTTTTTTGTTATTTTCAGGGAATAGAAGGAGTTGTGGTTTGGCTGAGGATCCTGCAAAAATGAAGACAACAAAGACAGATGAGCACAGGGAACCAATACTTGTAAATCATCTAGTTGCAAGTGCAGCAGGCAATGCATCATGCATGGACAAAAGTGCTGAAAAGAGAAAAGAAAACAGTCATAACTTAGAAAATGAGGCATTGCTAAATGATGAGTCAATTTCAGCCACAAGCCAGCCAGAACACTCGACCCCCATTACTGATACAAAATACTGTAAAAAAACTGAGAACAAAATTTACTGTCCAGCAGTAGTGGGAGATCAGGGAGAATTGACTACCATGGACTGTGGGGATACATTCTATTCAGCTGATGAAGACAGTGCTTGTTTATATAATACATGTCATGGGAGCTTCACTAGCACACAAAATCAAGGTGTAGGTATTTCTTCCATCAATGAACCAGGGGTGGATGCTAAAGGGAGTGGAAACAAAGAAAGTCTTTTGCTTGCAGAGTCAAATAGGGGAGAATACTCTTTAAATGAAGAAAGCTCTTGCGTTGATACTGGCAGAACAGATCATGATAGTGTTAATGATCTTTGGGAAAAAGAGGAATCCATGGAATACTGTCAGCAGATATCCAAGGCACGAGCAGTCTCCTTGCCCTGGGCCAAAGAGTCACTTGATCATGATAAATTGAAAGTAAACATTGTCAACAAAGACCCAAAAAACAGTAACAATGATCTCATTGAGGGAGATCAGAATGACCAGTATTCTTGTGGCAGTTTTGATAGCAGCAAATGTGTTAAGGACTCTAGCAAGATCATTGGATGCAACTCACAGGGTTTGGAGAAATCTGTTTCCTTTGAGGATTGTAAAGATTCAGAATGCGATGAGACATTCAGTGATCTCAGTGAAGTGAAACACAATGCGAATTGTGAGCTGTTTGAAAAGCCTTCAAGTGATATTGACAGAGACTCAAATCATGGTATCTCTGAAGGCTCCAGTTCTTCTGACGAAGATCTTTTAACACCACCAATTTTCCTTTCTTCAAAGTTTCAACTTAAACCAATCATAAAAACTCCAGAAAAAGGAGTCGCTCCATCATACTGCACACCATCCCCAATTATTAGCGATGTAAAAAGAGAAGAGAAAATCAAATACAAACTCTCTTTTGACAAGCTGATAAAGGAGAAAGCAATGCATGGGGAGAAGGATGCAGAGCTTGCAGAGATGGAAGCAGAGTTGCAACGAGGATTGGAAAGAGGAGGCATTTGTCATGTTCACGTGCCGAGTACTTTCAGTGACGTTGAATCTGAAGAGGAACTCTTTGATGGTAAAAATTAAAAATCAACTTTTTGTGTATATTTTTTCCCATTCAGTTGCATGTAAACCCATTGACTCCTGCAGGGGGTTCCCGATTGACGAGTAAAATCGTCTGGCGTTAGACAGAGTAAAATACTAAGTATGGCAGGTTTAGGCCGGTTTAGGGGTGAATGGGCTAATGGGGCATAGTTTTTCAGTGAGTGATTAATTTATTGACTCTGGGGGTTCCCTATTGACAAGTAAAATCTTAAATCACATACATGTACATGTACATTATAAATCACAAATGACACGAAGCATTATTTGCATAATTAATTTAATTTTTTCCAAATTATGTATTTAACAAATTCATATTAT
>OX421445.1:54527339-54534839 GCA_949126865.1 Montipora capitata
ATTCAAGATGGCGGCGCCCACGAATTCTTAAAAAAAATAGGCGATTCTAAAACTTATTTCTTTCGGATACATTACAAACGCTTTCCTTGGAAATATTTTCGATTGACTTGACTGTAACAGTTATTTCCTGTGATTTATAGGTATGGTATGTTTTTGTGGAAGTGGAGGTTCCCTTTAAGAGTCTTTCGTGATCATCAATGTGAGGGACTCGTAATAGGCGGCGTTTCTAAAACGAGGGTAAGGGTAAGACCAAGGGTCAGGGTAAGGGTAAGGATACGAATACAAAAAGTATCCTAAACATGCATAAAAGCTAACCTTAGGCCTAATTAGGCCTAAACAAAAGTTTAAGGTTAGCTTTTATGCATTTTTAGGATACTTTCTGTATTCGTATCCTTACCCTTACCCTCACCCTTGGTCTTACCCTTAACCTCGTTTTAGAAACGCCGCGTAATAGGCGGGTTGCTCGTCATTTAACTACAGTTAGTACTTTGATTTAACTGTAGCACTCCACCTTCAAAGCTAGTTCATATACTGACTTGAAGGCTCAATATTCATCTTGATCTAGAGGTTGAATTGTTTCTCTTACAGTACACACCCCTAGAGAAACCAAGTATTGTTCAGTTACAAACCCTTGCTTTTTAAATACTCAGATAAAAGAATTATGCAGCATCGTCGCACAACTGAGCACTGATCATCGCAGCCTCTTGCACCTTGTGGAATTGCAGCCACCATCAATTCGGGGCATTCAACTGCAGCGTCTTCTGAGCATGACCCTTCTTCATTGGCTTGTGTCCAAGTTTTGTAGGCAGGAAGAAAGTGGCATGATAATAGCGAATGAGAGATGTAAGGCGTCTGTACCAGACGACATTGAGGTAATTAAGAGATGCAGTGGAAGATGCGTAAGTGATCCCATTGTACTAGCTAAGGTAATGTACTAGCCTTTATAGCTTGTCGGATTTATTCAAGCGTGAGCGTGTCCGTCGTAGGCGGAGTCGCGAGAACAATGGTGACAAAGACGTACACGTACCTCTTACCAACCAAGTTCTAAGGTCTTTACTGTAATTTTTATGGAGTTTTTCCGTGGATTTTTGTCCCAAGCGCGAAGCGCAACGGGGAAGAACGAGAATCTGTAACGAACAGTACGGACCAAGAAAACGTCAGTAAGACATTTATTCGAAAGATTGAGTTATCCTCGCACGATTGCGCCAGAGACCTGAAAAATTCAGGCGGCTTCAACCCCATGACCTCTGCAACTCCGGTGCAATGCTATTACTACCAACTGAGAGCTGGGACCAGGTCGTTTTTGTTGGGCTCACGTGTTCCCTTGAAAGGAAGCCGCCTTTATTTTTCAGGTGTACATAAGAGACAATAATATTATTGCGTTAATTGTCCAGATAGGTGCGAGGATCACTTCAAATACATAATTTATTTCTTTCAAGAGGTTTGTTATATCTCTGAGGTCGTAGAGAGATGGGGATATGGTTCCCCGACTTGTTTAGAGATTTAGTGCAACAGATTTTTTATGTCGGCCCGATTTTTTTCAAAGCCGCCGCCAAAAATCGGGCCGACAAGTCGCACCGTGTAAACCGGCCTTTAGACTACGAAAAAACTATAGAGACCTTGGCGTTTAATTTGGCTATTTTGCTTCAACGTATCCAGTATAAAATTAGCGTTATATTTATCAAAACTTAGCAATGGACGTGAACAGGCAACCCTTACGTTAAATACGAGTGGCCTCGATTTTACCTACATACTTAATTGACCGCTCCCCATAGGGGCTTTTCAGGGCCCATGAAACACAACGAAACGACGGAACAGGACAACAACAATAATTGTTATTAGTATAAATACACAGGTGATTATACAAAATCGCGCGCTCTCATTGGCTCGCTATCTCGGATTATCAGCCGATAATCACCTAGACAGACAAAATGGCCGCCAGTAGTCGTTTTGCCACTGTAAGTGAAGATGATTTCGCGTTGAAATGTGTTTTTTTTCCCCTTTTTTTGAAATAATCACCTGTGTATTTATACTAAAACAATTATTCGCCGAAGGCGAAGTGATTATCGGTGAATATTCACCGAGACGAAGTCGAGGTGAATATTCACCGATAATCACACGACTTCGTCTCGGTGAATATTCACCGATAATCGCTTCGCCTTCGGCGAATAATTGTTAAAGAATCCGGACTGGCAGGAGGCAAACCAATTGGTTATTTACAAGTGCAGCTGGGAAGGTGAACCAGGGACTACCAAGATCAAATTCAACGAGTGGTCACAGTGGGTCTTGAACCGGGGATCCTACGGATCTCAAGGCAAGGGCCCTAACCACTGGGCCACACTGCCTCGTATCAACTTTATGTGTGCCAATGGTAGTATTTTGCGCTGGAGCATTAACTTGGACTGTACAGAATTCAAATTAAACCAAATCGTAAGTTGGTTTTTGAGGAGAGGGGAAAACCGGAGTACCCGGAGAAATATAGATGGTCTTCAATCACGTGATGAGATAGCCATGTTGGTGCACAAAACAATAGCAAATTATGGCTCATGTTTAATTTATAATAGAGTCAAATTCCCAAAAGACTTTTTTCTCTATTGTTCTGTGCACCAACGTGGCCGCCGTGACGTCACGTGAAAACCATCTATACCTCTTAGAGCAGAGTAGAGAACCAACAAATTCAACCCACATATGACGCCGCCGGAGTCTGGGAATCGAACCCGAGACACATTGGTGGGAGGCAAGTGATCTCATCTTTGCACCAACCCATCCCAATACTACATGTATCTCATTTGGTCAAATGTTACTTACAGACTCGGAAATTGCCAAACAGACGATAACCTGTCTGGTGTGTTAAATTCGTCTAGACTCGTAATAACTGTCCAACGTATTGAATAATCAACGAACGAAATGATGTATGAAATGAATCATACATTGAACTGCGGATATGAAATCAAGTGAAGCTATGATCATCACAGTTAGAAACTACATGTATGAACGCATTTTTAGCAATTGGGTAGAGAAGCCTGAAAATTCAGGACTTCAACGGAGCTATGAACCCTCTGATGTTGGGAGCTGGTCATTTGTGGGTTCAAATGTTCTCGCGATGAATAATGACCATTTAGTGTTTTCATTCTTGTTCTTTATGTTTTTAGGTTTCAAAGATGGTCAAACTTGTGGAGCAGCTGAAACCGGGAGAAAAATCCGATTATTATCTGTTGCATACTATTATTTCATTGGTGAGCCATGCAGTAGGAAGTGAGGACTTACTACCCAAGCAAAGGGTAACTATATAGTCTAGTCTGGTGTCCGCACTTGTTTATAAGACCCTCGAGAACCAGGCGTAGCTTTCTTGATCAGTGCCACTTTTTCAAGGCTATTTTTTTGTGATAAACCTTTGAAGTAAAACCATAATTAATAAAGGGATACGGTTATGAAACTTGACAAGTCTTTTTGTTACATGTTTTTGTCTGTATTTTTGGCCTTCAAGGTGCACAAAACACACCTTTTATGCGCAACTAATTTGTGAACAAGTGCGAAGCGAAAACAAGAGACTGGGTAGGGTCACCGACTCACGGTCAATTCAACATCGATTGTGTCAACGTTTGTTGTTCTCGCTTTTGAAGGTTTTAAGGTTTCATAACCAGTCCCTCGATTAACTATAGTAAAATCAAAACAAATAGAGATCCTAAATTCGTATCCCATTGTCTTAAACGTGTGCTTCGACTTTAGGACTAAAGACTGAAGAATTTAATGGTGGAAACGTGTAGCACTTTTGACACTTTGTGAAAACAATTGCATTTTTGAGGATTTTCCTCAGTGCGCGAGATCACTTTTTGTACACTTGATAAATCTCTATTCTCTTTGTGGCGTATTTGTTTGTGTGTGTATTAATAATGGTAATTGAACTGCGTGGAGTGCAATTTGGTCCAGCCCAGTCAAAATAATGTTTTTGAGTAGTAGGCAAGCTGGCTATAGTAATAGGCAGCAGAGGCCCAAGGCCGCTGCTTCAAGGCCGGAGGCCCTTGCATGCTATGGGGATCCGGGGGCATGCTCCCCCGGAAATTTTTGAAAATATTGGCTTCAAATGGTTGCATCTGTTGCATTTTAGGGTAAACTGAGCTCCTATTAGATGGCATTAAGATAACAGTAATAAATTAAGAGTCACACAAGAACTTCAGTTTTCAAGTTAAAGTTATATTCCGCCGGAAACATTACTGGAAAAAAAGGATAACTATAGTACAAGCAAGTACTTCTCAACTGTGAAAGTGAGAAACTCAGTTACTGAAAGTTGCCTCATAATAATTATATTATAGAGTCGGTTAAACTGAAGGCTTCAGATCTTCAAATCATTTGAGCTATATATAATCTCAATGCAAAGCTATGGGTTTCCGGGGCTACATACTTGATACCGTACGAAAAAATTTAGAAATTTGCGGAGTCCCTGCGCCAACGTCACGAGATTGTTTGGGCGCCATCTTGTTTGTACCTGCAACAATCCATTCGGCTCACTTTCCCACGCAATGAGCGCGTTCCAGCAGAAGCGATCGTGTGCGGCTAGGGTTTACCTGGTGTATTTCTTAGTTACAATTTGAACTGGAAGTTTAGAAGAGACCTTATAGCCTCAGAAAGGATTAAGGCTAGCAGTATGCAGTCGAAACGTAGTGATTAACAACAACTCAGTGATGAACAACAACTCGAACAACCTCATCCTGAATACAAACTCTGACAAGTGTGAATTCGAAGTAAGCGGCAGACATTGCGTTGTAGGGGGCCAAATAGCCGGCTGCCCGCGCATTTTGACTGGGCTGTTGGTCTGAAATCATACGTGCGCTCGTTCAATTTGGAAAAATTGCACGACACGAAGTTCAATACCACTTTTATTGCCCCCATTTAGAAATCACACAATAATTATTTTATCTGTCAAATACAGAATTTTAGAGGGTTGTCCAATACTCCGACATAATGAGATTCATGGCACTTCACAATAGACATCACAAAGTGTCCCCCAACCTTAGTCCTTAGAAAAATAGTAACAGTTTTGCTAGACTTAAAGAGCAGGACACTTTGTGACACTTTGTGATGTCTATTGTGACGTACCAGGAATCTCATTATGTAGGAGTATTGGACATGTATGGAGGGAATTTTAGTCAGTAGAAATATTTTATTGATCCAGTTGGTAACAAAAGTTGCAATATTTGCCACACAGTGGCTTTCTTTGTCTTTAATTTTCCTGCAATTTGATTGGTTACCTTAAACAAGCCTTGAAATGTCATTGGATGTTTTGTTTTGGTACTCTTTTCTCTCAATGGCTGGGGAAATGTTGCGATTAAGAGCAAAAAATAGTGCGATTCGTGAATAAATCGCACTTCTGATGAGAGCCAATCAGATTGCAAGGATCACTAGTGATTTCTAAATAGATGTAATAAACTTTATTTTTAATATCATGATTTTTTAAGGGAGCCCTTGAAAAGCTGACCAATAAACTGCGGTTATTAAACGGAGATATCAAAGATCCAAGAGCCACATTCATGAACAGAACAAAGGTACGGTAGATACATGGCACACACTTAGCTGTCCATGACCACCAAGCATTCAGTGCGTGCGTGTTATAGCTGTTATTACTGTCGAGCCCACTTTTCAGCGTTGTTCATTTCAGATCGCGCGCAAGCGAGGCTTTCGGGACAACATTCGATCCGATAGAGAGAAAAGTAAGAGATTTGGCGCGCAAAATGGGAAAAAAATGAGTTCATATCCACAATTTATATTTTTTTCAAAAGAAGGGAAGCTAAAGTTGTTGGGTGGAAGCTGCCCTCGATAGTTTCGCACGTTTAGGGTTGTTACTTCGGTTAACGCATCCATATGCTATACAGTGCCTTGCCATACTTTCCACGATAAAATTAGGCCAGACAAACCTCCAATTACTCGCAAAAAAAAAAAAAAAAGAAGCAAAGGAAACGGTCAAGAATTAAGAAATCACACAGTTCTTCGATAACAATTTCTTGATTTGACCGGACAGCCTCGTTTTCGCGCCTTCTGAAACCAACACCGCTGAGACGGGGGGTCACCTGTAATAACAGCGACATGTATTCAAACAATGTTCCGTGATTCAAAGATGGAGAAGAACGTTTCACTGACACAGTGAACGAAAGCACTTTTTTCCGATAGTGAGTTAAAAGTTGTCAGATTTCAGATTTTATGGGGCACTGCTCCTCATGGTGTAAAAGCAATTCCACATTTTTGGAATCCTGTTCAAACCTTGATGTTTTCGGTTTTCTTTTGGAACTGCTTAAAGTGCTACTATGATCAAAAACTCACTTCGTTTTTTCTTCAAATTTTGTGAGTGTGTTCGCCGAACACTTGACTAGCAAAAATTTGATCTTTGAGGTGCTTTCTATTATGCCTGACCATCATGCCGGAGACCAGTGGAACTAACCAAGGAAAAATGGAACGACGTATTTCATCAAAAGTCGATTTCCAACCGGACCGAAGCGTTCCATTTACGTTTCGACCAAACTTTCGGTTACGTCACAATGAAATGGGACTGGAAACGAAAATTTTTACTGGGTTGCCTATGGCAAACCCAGTCGAGGTCTGCGTTGATTTCGTCGTTTTTTAATTTTTTTCCGTGTCGGTAAAAGTCTTGCCTGTCACTCCCCTGCTAAGTGGTGGCTTTGTGCATAGAGCCTTCTGCGCGTATTTTCTTAGGATCGAGAGGGTAGTGGGAAATGCGTAGATTTCTCTGGTGGACACAGTAGAACGATTAACTTAACCGGCAATGGCGTCGAAAGTCATGTAACGCGAATGGCGTTTTAGTGAATCTTTGAACAAAATATACCCTTATGAAGCTCATGAATGGCAGGTCAATTGGATATACAGGCGGTGGAATCTTAAAAAGCGAAGAGTAATGGACTTCGACAACAATCTATCGCCCGTCGAGCCGAAATCAAAGTGAACTGTATTTACCTGAAGTACATGGTAATTTGACACGATTGAGTTTCTTGCCTTCACGCACGCAATGAAATAGGAAGAGGTTCTCGCCTCTAAGAGCAAATATGTTGTTTGTTTCAATAAATTTTTCGCTGGAAAAGGATTCTGTGGTATTTTCTGCCTTTGTGAATTATAATATCATGTTGTGTATTGAATTTCCGAGCTTAAGGTTGAAGTTTTTTAGCATTGCTCTGTAAGCACGAAGGGTTCACAGGCCTGTTGGAAGCTTGCTTGAGTTTCAACAAAATGAGCCCCAAAATCAGTGAGAAATTGTGACGCAGATCAATAATAAAGTAGCTGCCATTTCCAAAATGATGAAATTACCTGGTGATAAATAACGTCGAACGCGTCTTGGAGAGTAAATTTTGACTTTGCATAAACAAGAATTGTGCGATTGTGATCTTTGTTTTGACTTCGCTCATTTCATTGTCAAACTTTATAACACTTGACAGAAAAAGAAACTTACAAAAACCCGGTATCTTGCCATCATTTGACACAGATGCTTCACTGTTT
>OX421445.1:54539839-54552339 GCA_949126865.1 Montipora capitata
TGGCCGGCAATGTTTGAAAATATGTGCTTTTGCGTTTTAGAGAAGCGTCGAGGAAAGGAGACCTGACTTTTTCTCAAGACGATTGCGAGGACGGACACTGTGCAACTTTTGTTGCGACAACTTGCCATAAAACTTGAGTTGCGTTGTGTAACAATAGGCTCAAAAGACCCTAAAGAATAAACGGAAGAAAGTATAGGAAAAAATAAGTTATTAACGCTTTTATGCCCGAGGGGGGCCCTAGTGACGAGTAAAATCGACTGGCGTCGGAGTAAAATGTAGAAGATGATGTACCTCTTGCGCGTGAAAGGGTTAAAATGAAGTGAAGCTATTTTTGCACTCGCGAAAAAGCAAATAGAGCTCTTTCTCACAAGGGAAAGGGATATTATATAACTATAACTATGGGTCTTATTCGTGGCTGCCATATTGGCCATAAACAATAGATTTCGAGCCTCGAGTTGAAATGTTTGGGAACGAGTTTCGGTGGGGCAAAACAAAAGTTTTCAATCCCTCGGGACTCAACATGGCCGCTGCGTGATTAAAGCCCATTGCATTCTGTAAATAGTCTGATATTTTCTGAAGATCCGATAACACAAAGACAACTGGAAAAAGACTCCTCTTTGCATTAAGGAAATATGTAGCTATATAGACTTCACTTGTAAGAAATTGTTTTGTTTTCTCCAGTGCAACATTGATTTATATTTTATAAGCTGTGCTTGATTGTTTTCGGGTAGTATGTGTGCATTATAATAATTTTCGCGCTGGCTATATTTTAACCTTTTAGTTGTGCGGAGCATCAGCAACAGGAAAAAAGCTCCTCTTTGCCTTAAAGAAATATGTAGCTATACAGACTTTACTTGTAAGAAATTGTTTTGTTTTCTCCAGTGCAACATCGATTTATGTTTTATAAGCTCTGCTTGATTGTTTTCCGGGTAGCATGTGTGCGTTAATAATTTTCGCGCTGGCTGTATTTTAATCTTTTAGTTGTGCGGCGCATTCCAATTTAAGGTGAACTTTATGAAAAACATACAGTAGAGAGATCTCGATGATCTTTAATAAAAATATCATGGTTCAGTTTTTAAAAGACAAGTTCAATAAGAATGTTACATACATACATACATACATACATACATACATACATACATACATACATACATACATACTTAATTGACCGCTCCCCATAGGGGCTTTTCAGGGCCAATGAAACTCAACGAAACGACAGAACAGAACAACAACAACTGTTAAGAATCCCAACTGGCCGGAGGCAAACCAGTTGGCTATTTACAAGTGCAGCTGGGAAGTTGAACCAGGGACTACCAGGAACAAATTCAACGAGTTGTCATCTGTTTCGAACACCAATCAAGCTACGAAGCTAAAATGTCAATGAGGATAAATTAAAACGAGACGCTATATTGGCCTGAACTCGGGCGTCAACCTGCGTTTGCCTGCGCGGTGTCCTGCGCAAAATCGCTGGAAATACGGTTTATCGTGGACAGACGACAGCATGGTTAGACTCTGGCTTTTCCCACGAAATCCGAGTAACAAGTTTCACGTCGCAACGTTATTTGGGTAGTCACGCGATAATGGTAGTGTTGCGTGAAAGAAGACCATTGCTCTTTCCAAACAGCAACGTGTCCCTAACTACTTAAAGTAGTAGGAGCCTGACATGGTCCTTGATCTGTTAGGCGCAGGTTTCTGAATGACATCGCCAACTTTTTCCGGTATGAAGTGTCCAGACTTCCTACCACTTGGACACCAGCTCCTAGGGCAAATTGTTTTATGTTAACATTAAATAAGACGTGAGAACTACATCCCTTTAATGACGAGGGTTATCTTCTAAAGAAACTGTGGCGATCTGTCGGTATGATGTAAAACCCGAAATTTGGTCAGTTTTATCAAACCAGCTGACTGATCGCCTAAAAACAATGTACAGCTTATCTGGCGATAAACAAAAAAAAACCGTTACTCTTAGTTATGTATATCCTCTCAAGCCAACTGAATTTTTCAGGTTCCAGTTGTTCAAAAGGTGGATAACGCCATCCACCGGATAAATCACTGTCCATCGGATAGCACAATTGGTTTCTCTATGACTTATACACTGGATAGTGATTAATCTGACGGATAGCGCTATCCGCCGTTTGAACAACTGGGGCCTTATGTCTATAAGAGAATTGTTTAAAATCAGTGTCCAGATAATTGCGAGGACCACTTCTCTCTTTGTTTCCTCAGTAAGTTCTGTATCTGATAACAAGAAATGTCGGTCTTACGGGTTGAGAATATTACCCTGTGTAAGTGTTGCGTGGGATTTTCGTGCAGAACTTCCATGCTACAGTAACTTTAGTAGTCAAGCATTTTATGATTGTGTGCAGAGTGACCAAGCCCTCGAATGGGAGCAAGCCTAGAATTTACCTCTTTGGACACGACAAGTTTCATTACTTTTCATATGCACATGTTAAAAGTGGTACTATGATCAAAAAATCAATCTTTTTCCTTTGGATTTCAAAACTGTGAGCAAAACACTAAGTGACCCAAGTTTTAAGCCTTAATTTCAAAAAGACACTTGTTTATTTTAACTGGAATTGTCCTATTTAATGGTCCGTCATTAGAAACTTTACGATCTTGAGAAAGCTTGATCGAAGAGAAAATGACGTCAAAGACTCATATCACTAGTCTAAGAATGCAATGCGTTTGTAGGCGACTGAAAGTTTCGGGCTTTCACATTTTTAAACTCGTGTTTTGCATACATAGTAAACTGCGTTTACACGCTAAATTTTACGCTAGTGAGTAAATGACGACACTTTTCCCTAGATCCAACAGGTCCACTCCAATTTGAACGAGAGTAATGGCGGACGTGAAATCTAAAACTTACACTCAAAGTAAACAGCCTTTGGATAAAAATCAAAGCTCAAGATTCTGCCGAGCAGGTGTTAAGCAAACACACTTTCAACATCTGAAGAAAAAAAGGAAGCGATTTTTTGATCATAATACCATTTAAGTGATGAACCTTCAACCAATTAATAGAGTTCTGAATCAAAACAAGACTTAGCCTCATCGAAAGCCAGGTCACTTAACTAAAAAATGCAAAATTAAATCATTTGCATAAATAAACATACATTAATTAATGACATGGACCTATCACCTTTGAGTCAGTGTTGGTGGGGGAGGGCCCCTCCGTGGCCTTCCTTTCTTATCGATCCATTCTTGGTAACTTTCAGCGCACTGAATGCTTCTTTCATACGCGTCATCTTCCTTTTTCATTGTACTCTCCTTTTCCTGCTTCCTCTTCTTCTTTGTCTCCTCCTTGACCTTTTCATCCTTGTTACTTTTCCTACGATTACGCGAGAAAATTAAGACAAAGCCTGAAGGAAAAGTGCTGTTCAGTGAAACATCCCAGCTGGACCACGAAAACTATTTCCCTTACACTTGACCACTGATTTTTTGGAAATAGTGGGGATTAAATATAACCCTCCAAATTTCTCATGACTTCCAACTTCCAATCCACCATCCCTCAGCCAACCATTGACTGGGCGAATTGACTGCATGCCTTCTATTTCCAAATTTTCTTATCACCTTTCCATCTTCTGTTGCGAGCTGCCAGTTTGCGTTTACGTCTACTTTTCCTCTTGAAAAAAAAGTTGGTAGGTCACTTCGAAATTTCGCAGTAATCTTGAATTTTTGTGAAACGTCACGGTTGCCCCATTATCATGGCACAAAAAGCTTTGAATAATAACGAAAGGGAAACCATAAGTCACAACTAATCAAAAGTGCGGCGCCCAGGAAAGTTGAAAACAAAAATGAGCGATACCGAATTTTTTGGGATAAAAACGCTTTAGTTGAATAAACGTAAACAAATTTGATTGTAAATTAATTGTCCTGTGCTTTAAATAATAATCGTTTTTTTCGTTACTGCTTTTGCCCTTTATATAAAAGGCGCCTAGGTTGACAGAGGAGAGGTTATCAGGCCCATGAGCAAAAACTGTTTGGGGATGCCTAGGGGAACCTACGTCGTTTTATCGTCGGTCGATCTCGAGAGGAGGACATCTACGGCAAAGAGTGCTTCCATGGTGCGCGCTGTACTAGTTTTGTCTACGGTGATTCACAATCCTTGATCGCTTACAACTTTTAGCTGCTCTTGAGAAAAAATCACGAAAAAACAGAAATATCCTATTAGAAGAGAGCTGAACAATAATCTTCAGGAAGGTCTCGGTTATTCAAGATATGGATACCAACGCTCAAAAAATTATGGGAAACCTTACCAATTTTCGAAGGCCTTTTGTGAAAATTTCTTTTTTTCTTGACTTTCATCCATTTCTTTTGTTTTCTTTTCTCGTTGCTCCTGTTTTTTCTTTCGATGTCGTTCTTTGAGTTCTTCGTCTTTCTTTGACTTCCATGATTCAAAATACTTTGCGGCGTCTCTCGCCCTGAGATTTTTCTCCGTTTGCTTGTCAAGTTCTTTCTCCATCGTCTCCTTTTTCTTGGCATGCAATTCCTTGTTTTTCTCTTGCTTCATTTCATTCCAGGATTCAAACGCCCTCTTTGCCTAAAGAGAGAGAAGGTGAAACGCAAAGGCCAGCAAAACTAACGACCTATGGCTGGAGAAGAAACAGGAAGTCCGCACTTCGCGAAGTTGAAGCTCTTATGCCCAGTTTCAGAATTCAAATTAGGAACAACAGTGGTTGCTAGTTATGTATGCGAGGAATCTGAGCCAATCAAAAACAGAGAAATATTTTAAAATGAATAATAATGAGAACTAGAGATCCCGCCACTTATTTACATAAGAATAGCGTCTATTGTATTCTGACGCGTTCTAACACAGGACGAACTGTCGAGTGCTAACAAAGGTGGCAAAAATAGCTTCGAAAATTATGCTGAGTTTTTAATGCTTACCACTTTCTTCCGCTCTCGTTCCTGAATCTCCTTCTCTTCCAGCTTCTTTTTCTCAGCAGACGTTTTTTGCACCTTGTCCTTCAACTTTTCTCTCTTCCTTGATCTCCACTCGTCATACACTGCCTGCCTTATCGTTTCAGTGTCCATGAAGCCACTTTGTTGGGAGGTTCTCCCACTGCTATCTTCGCTCCATACACCGGGGCTGGTTTCCCTCAAGTTGGTCATTGACGACGATCTCTTTGGTGTCACTGAACCTCTACGCGTGGTGCCCCTAGCATCTGCCCACAGTTCTCTTGCTTCTTCTCTCGGGTGAGGTGATCTGGTCATCGTCTCTATTTCCTGGTTGGCTCGTAGTGGGCCTGACTTGCGAGACTTCAGTTCATGCTTAAAACCACCAACATCTGTCACACATTTTCAAGCCATATCAAACTTCATGTAAACCAAGACGACTAGGTATACCTAGTCGTCTAGTGCCTATAAGGCACGCAAAGAACTTCAAGTGGAAGCCAAATGCTAAATTCTAGAAACTAACTTGCATAAAAGAAGCGTTTTTGTTTTAAATTTCCCGGGCGCCACCATCTTAAGCCAGTAACTGCGCCGTGTTACGGTTGCCTTATTGTTATTATGCCAAAGTGTTTTCTGTCATATCTACAGTGTCTTTTTCTCCTGGTACAAGCACTTTTCTAGAAAATTTGATTGGGAACACAGCGTCCTCCGGTTTAAACTTATTCTTTCGAAGGAGTAAAGCCGCCTTTGCGCAGTGGCGCATGAGAGCACTCGCCTCCCACCACTGTGGCCCTGATTCGATTCCCAGACTCGGCGTCATATGTGGGTTGAGTTTTGTTTGGTTCTCTACTCTGCTCCGAGAGGTTTTCCTCCGGGTACTCTGGTTTTCCCCTTTTCTCAAAAACCAACCTAACATGAGTTGATTTAATTTGATTTCTATACAGTTTCCGATTGATCGAGTCGGAAAATACCATAATATTCATTGTTTGTCCCCCAAATTTTGCATAAGCATTGTTTGGGACCTACAATGGTCCCAAAAGGAAACAAAAACAATGCTTATTCAAAATTTGGGGGGACAAATAAAGAGTATTAGGGTATTTTCCGGTCAATAGACCTAATCGGCTAACTCAATGTTGTATCCAATTCAAATCTCCCGTTTAAATATGAATGCTACATTATCATGCAAATACAACACACAAAGAATCTTAATGCCGGGAGATTTGAATTGGGTACAACATTGAGTCTATTAGCGTCTCAGCTCAAAATACTCTAGACACTTAAATAAAGTTCATTATTATTATTATAATTAAATAAAAGAAATCTCACACTATCACTTTCGTTTGCTGAACTTACCTGAACCCAGTGGGCCTTTCTTTCTAATCCCTCTGTCCTCTGCCAAAGTGCTAACCACATTCTCCCCTGGAGGAACGTGCTCCTCAAATGTTGCTGTTGCGTTAGCTTGTGCTTTCTGCCGTAGTTGGGCCAACAAAGAGCCTTTCTTACCACTCATGGGACGTTGAGGGGTTAGGCTCTTCTTCAACAGAAGCCTCTGGGACCCATCTACAGATGGACCCTTTTTTGACTGCAATCCCTTCGTGGAGGACATGGTTTCCAGACTTGAAGCCCTCTTCATCGCAGGTGCACTTCCTGGGCGCTTTACAACGTCATTTTCATCTTCCTCCGGTTGCACCTTTTTACTATGTGCTCTTAAAATATCATCAACCGTGGCACGACTGGGTGGATCCGGCTTTCGAACTTTGCCAAAAAATTTCTCCTGTGCGTCTCTCTCTTCGATATCATGCTTTTTCGTACCATCTTTTTGACGACTAAATGAATCTCGATTGTCTAAAGCTTTGGAAGAATCATCTTCATCCTCATCTTCTTCCTCCGATGAATCTGACCTAACAACTGACATCCCAGGTCGACCTTTGACCTTTCCACGCTGCCTGCCATGTCTTAGATTTCCTAAGTGTTCAAGCTGTGACTCATCATCAGTGCCTAAGAAAGGTTCATCATCTTCATATGTGGAGGTTCTTATTAGGGGAATCTGCGATCTAAATGGTTGTTGTTCTAACATATCGTGCCTTCTAGAAGGATCCACTGATTTTCCCTCAGAATCTTTTTTCCTCTCATATTTAACACCCACAGGATAATCTCTTCTAATTCCTTCATGTGTTTCGTCTGAAACCCTTTTTGTCCTTTCATATTTATAAGTTCTGACATCTTCCTCTGTTTGTTTTTCAAGCGTTTCTTCCAATGTCTTTTTCCTCCTCGATGGAACAACCGGTTTCTGTGATAAGCTCCTCGTTCTTTCGTACTCATAAGCACCAGAATCGTAAACGCCCAGCCTCTGATTTTCTGCATCTAAAGTCTTTTTACTTCTTGATACAGCCATTGGTTTTTCCGGTAAATGTTTCAAAGTATTAGATTTGTCAACTCCATCATCTTCTTCCGTCTCCTGTTTTCCTTCAATTCTCACTTTACTTCTTGAAGGAGCTTTTGGTTTTTCTAACAAAGTATTTGTTCCTTCAAATTTGTAATTCTTGCTATCTTCTCCTCTTCTAAGAGCATCCTCGTTTAACTTTTTACCTCTTGAAAGAGATACTGGTCTTTCTGAAGAGTCTCTTTTGGTCTTTTGTTGGGCATACATCTTTACTTCAGTACTGATTCCAGTATCTTGAAGCTCGTCATCTTCAATTGTTTTCCTCCGTCTCATAGGAATTAAAGGGTTTTCTTTTATATATCTAAAGCTTGTGTAATCATCATTAACATCTTCCTCTACATTTTTTCTCCAGTCTTCTTCAATAACATCAAACCCTTTGTCAAATAACTTAAGTTCTCCTTCCCGTTTTGCAAAACCTGGCCTTTCCCTTGCTACTGCTTTCGGGGGAGTCGTTGAAGGTGACGTTTTCTCTCCTCGATGTTGTCCAGGTGATGTCCGAGGAGGTGCGACTGGACGTTCAATGTCCCCTCTCTCTTTCGGTCCATTTTTCCCGTCTTCAGAGAGCAAACCACCAACATCTTCGTTCGAAAACTGCCTTTCTTTACTTCCAGTTGATTGAGTTTCAAAATGAGTCCGCCGAGGGGAAATTGTAGGACGAGTTCTAGACGCAGATTTTGGTTCCCCTAAAGAGGAAATTCAAAATAGTAGACAAACTATAAATAATTATTACAAATTAGGCAATTTTGGGACGATTATTCAAACAGAGCCTGATCGATCAATCGGCGCCTAGCAAAATCGCATTTTAAATCATTTTTGTTTTGGCTAATTAGTATATACAGTTTCTTATAGTCGAAATTTGTGCCGAGAAAGCAACTCAAGAGTGAAGTTGTTATGTCGTTATGTGCAAATGCACATAACGACTAGGAGAAACTTCTAGAAAGTTCAATAGTCTAAGTTAGACTTTAATAACCGTTTAATAACTGTTCCAATTGTGTTTAACCCAACACCAAGTGATTTGAAACAATAGTGTCCTTGATCACCCGCACCGAAAACCTATACATGTACGTAGTATGTTCAGTTCTTGAGGCTTGTTTTAAAAGAACTAAACACAACGGGCAAATGAGTTACAGTTGTAGCACTATGGTGAGTTACATCATGAGTGCACATGAGTGGAACATCTGCATTGGTAGTAAGAATTCCGCATTCCCAACCCTAATTTCTAGATAAAGCAAACACACTAGAAAGGGTTGACTGCCATAAACTGCTGGTTTTTCTGGAAATGCACATTGAGAATACATATCTAAAGTGGCTTCCAAGCGTTGTATGCGATGTTGTATCCGATGTAATGTAATTATGTAATACTGCAGTTAATCATATATAGGCAAACTGGTCCGAGATGAAAAGGAGAATTCTGATTGGTTCTCTGAACGGTCCGAATTTTGCAACATGTACCGCCAAGATAGACCGTTCCAGCCTCCCACGCAGACGTTCTTAGGGCTTTGTCAACGGCTGTTTACCCACTATTTAAAGAAACCAATCAGCATTGTCTAATTGTATTGTGCATAGCCAATCACATGCTGCGAAAGAATGTCATACAAAACACGAGTTAATTACCCAAAACTGGAAAACGGCCTCTGATTGGTCCGTAATCCAAGAACGGAAGTGGTTTCTCGTTTCAGCAGACGTTAGTGGAGGTGGAATGCGTGACAAA
The DNA here is from genome assembly GCA_949126865.1 of Montipora capitata. Classification (NCBI taxonomy): domain Eukaryota; kingdom Metazoa; phylum Cnidaria; class Anthozoa; order Scleractinia; family Acroporidae; genus Montipora; species Montipora capitata. Next base: position 54,548,884 of record OX421445.1, read on the forward strand.
GCCCTAAGAACGTCCGCGAGGGAGGCTCAGACCTGTCTCGAAGCAGCGTATATAGGTTCCCACACCGTTCCCATCTCTCATTAGCTCCTTTTGTTTGTCCACCAGAAGTCGTACATTTCTCTATTGTTATTGGTTTCTCCAGAGCTTGGTTGAAAACGTCCTATTGCAAGTTTATGGACCTCTCCTTTTAGGCATGGTCCATAAACTCGCAAAAAAAGGAAACTTGACTTGTCTAATATTTTCCCAGTACGGACCTCATGCTAGTTCAGTAATTAACAATAGTTATTCGCTAAAGCCTAGGTGAATATCAGTGAATGAAAACCGAGACGAAGTTGAGATTTTTATTCACCGATATTCACAGAGTCTGCGGTGAATAATTGTATTAGTACATGTATAATGGATGGATTAAATAGATGTATATTTAAAGTGCGGGTTATACACATATTTATGAGAGAAGTGATCAATGCGCTTGCACTTAGCGGGACAATTTAAGCAATTACATGACTGTATAAATTGTCTCTTAAAGACAATTGCCTAAATTGTCTATGTGAGACAATTTAAGTTATGAACTAGTCCATAACTTGCACTTCAAATATATACATTCATTTAATTCATGGAGTCTTTCTTGAGAACAAATGAACCGAGCAAATTGACCTACTCCCAACTGAGTGACTTGATAGCTCAGTTGGTTACGATCATTGCTCTGGCATCACAGAGGTCATGGGTTCGAATCCCGTTGGAACCATCTGAATTTTTTAGGTATCCATAGAGTGTTTTCATGTGACGTCACGGCGGCCATGTTGGTGTTCCTAAACAATGGAACGGCGGCCATGTTGGTGTATCCAACTAATCCTCCCGGAATTGAGCTCTATTATGATGCAAACGTTTTCTTTGTGTCGGTGGAAAAATAAGGTTACTGATCACGTGAGTGAAAACACTCTATAAGAGACAATTGCTTAAATTGTCCAGCTACACTGTATTAAAGTGCGAGGATCACTTCTCTTATTAGTCTATTTATTACGTAGCCAACCAAAATATCACGTTTCTGATTGGTCAATGATGAATGCATAAATAGGTTATAGAGTGCAATACAGAAGTTGCTATGGAAACAAAGCGATGGTGTAATTTTGTTGAGTACATAATAAAACAAAAAAATTCCTATGAACTTGCTTGTGCATTTCATGATTTATGGTCACTTGCCATGTTTTAAAAGTTCTCAAATTTTGCAGAAGTACATGTACAACCCCAAAACATCGCTCGTGCCCATAAATTTATCATGAAATGCACTCAAAATCGTACGATTTCCTATATATGTTTAACATGTCGCTGGAGTTGACCTTGCTACAATTTGAGCTCACTGATTTCTTGTTGTATATTAATTATTATTATCATGCTGCTTTGTGTTAGCACAAGCTAAAAAAAACTGCCTTGCCTTTATTCAGGGGCAGTACGTAGGTAAGCAATACACTCTAGAATGACCCACCGAGCAGTACTCTAAGCCTCACCCCACTCCACTCGACTCACTGGGCAGCCTGTTTCAGCCTAATGGTAACTTATAATGGAGGAATCATTAATTTCATTGCACAGAAGTAGGGGGAGGGACATGCGTTTGCAGGAGAGAGAAGGGGGCGGGGGTTACAATTTTAATAACCTGAAGGCTCAGTGGCAGGAGCAAATCAAAGCAATGCCCTTTTCTTGCCTTTTTTCTCCCCAATTTTTTCTCACTTCCACTTCAAGTCTTCAGTACCTCCTGCCTGGCCGGTTCCCTAGACTTTTTGGTACCAATACCTTTTAAGCGTGTGCCAAGGGGAGGTGAATTGGGGAGGTCAATTTTTTTTAAAGGGTATACTTCACACTTAAGACTGGTTTTAGGACTGTCCATTTTAACACTGTGGATATTAAATTTCTTGGGAAAGAAGACTCCCCGTTCCCCTTCGCGACAAGGTAGCTCTGATCCCCATGGGATGACTATCAATAAGGAAGGCGACTTTTTTTACAGAACAGCAGTGTATTACATTGAGTGTCTCATATTTTCCATTTAAGACTGCAATAAGCTACATGGTATCAATATGTGAACACAGAGGATTGTATGACAAATGAGACCGCAGACTGCCCACAAATAACACTGATAAACAATATTTAAGTCAATAGCGCCGATAAACAGTGTTTAAGTCTAAGCACCCATTTTAAAATGGTTAGCTTTAACTAACTGTGATTTCGGGAGGTCCCATGATTTATGAGTCAATGAGTCAATGAGTCATGAGTCATGAGTCAATGTCACTCACAGTCAATAGGACAAAAAATTTATTGATTAAGCCCAAGCCCTCGTTTCAGTGATTAGGCCTAGGCACTCTCTGAAATGTTAGCTTTCATTTTATGGGTTAGGGTAACTGCACTAACTCATTGACTCATTGACTCATGACTCATTGACTCATAAATACTTGATAAGTCTGCAGTCTACGGTCTGCAATCTGCAAGTGTCAGATAAACAAAACGATCGTTTAATATAATCATTAAGTGATAATTACTACAAGCCTAAATTAACTTACCTTTCTCACTTTCTTTATTGTTCGTTTCTCTAAACAATCCATCCAGTGAATCACCAGCTCTTCCCGAAGAGGTGCGATTGATCCTTCCAAGCGAATTCTCTTCATCCGAATCTGAGTCACTCAATTCATGACTTTCAAACGGTACTCGCTTCGTTGAATTCGAAGTTTCCTTTACAGTGAATTCATCGGCACTGTCGTGTAGATTCTCCTCTCCCACTGAACCATAAGTGACTTTTTGTTTAACCAATGTTCGTTTTGTGCTCATATTTTCAAGTGACTACAACAACATGCGATCAATAAACAGAAAAACCGTTATTTTGAAAAACATCGAATCATCGTCGAATCATTCCGAGTTTTAATACACTGCTTGCTTTTGTTTTAGCTGCAGACTGATCGATGTCACCTTTCCAGTAGCAGTTGGTTGATAGAATGCTGTTTCCATGCTCTTTAGGCAAGGGAAATAATGTCTCGAAAATTGTAGAAATACGGTCACTTCTCACTCTCGCTTCTCTGAGAAATATTTACATTACATTACTTTGCATCCAGGCCTGCCAAAAGAAGGCCAGCGAACTCAAAATTCAAAATGGCGACTAACTGGCGCGAAAGTGGTACATGCATGTACACGTGTATAGTCCAGCATCTGATTTTATGACTATTTTCATGGCTGAAACGGAGAAACGTTCGACCACCTTGAAGCATGATTATAGTTCCTCAGGAAGCCTTCTTTGTTTTGGCTTTGGATACAATGGTTTTTCGCAGTTTAATAGCCAATGACAGTGTTGCAGATGAAGTCCATAAAGAGATTCAGCCTTCGAATTCAGTTTTAACTCCCTTTGTTTTGGATATTGGACGTATTCATAGTGTAGTGGCATCCTGGTCAAGTAATCTTTATTTAAAAGGTAAACCG
>OX421445.1:54557339-54559839 GCA_949126865.1 Montipora capitata
TTCTACTTTACATATGAATGAAAACTAATTTTCATAAAAAAACTTCACACTTAGACTCGCTTTGAAGAGGAGGCAGACTTGAACTCAGAAATGGCCTATTATATAACAAAAATTCCATTTGAAATGTATTTCTGAGAAGACATTGGGCACTGTAGAATTCGGCTTATTTGTGCTTCAAACCACAGCACAAATAAGCAGAATTCTACCTGATGTCTTCTCATACATTTCTCACCTCGTTTGCAGTGTATATAATTTCAGTTATGCTCAGGCAGGTCACTTCACGGTCCTGCCATACATCATTATCTAGACTAGCAGATAAAGCCTTTTTTTTTCCTTTTTTTCTCTGAACTTTCCTCTTCTCTGAGCATTCCCGAATCACCATCACAGATACCTTTCTTCATTCATTTATTGTGGTTAACATTTCACCATCTCCATGTACGAGAATGCACTATTCAGACAATTTCAGTCATTCAGTTTAAAAGCCACGCACAACAATAATTAAATATAATGACCTAATGCTCGCATGTGTCTGCTATAGCTCAGTGGGAGAGCATCCGAACTAGTAACCAAGGGCGTAGCTAGGGGGGGTCCTGGGGTGCCTGTGACCCCCCCTTTGTAAGCCGTTTTTTACTCAAACAACCTACAATATTCAGGTTGCGAAAACGCGAGTACCCTCTGTTTGACACAGTGTGACCCCCCCTTTGAAAAATCCTGGCTACACCCATGCTAGTAACGGATAGGTCAGCAAGTACATGTAGTTTGATTCCTGCGAAGGAGCACTCAGGCTTTTTTACGACCACCCCCTATTATAAGTCACCATCAAAGAGTTCTTCATAGTTCATAGTTCTTCTTCATAGTTGTCTCTTCTGAACCCTTTCTTGCCCAAGAGTGTCTACTGCCAGACAATAATTATTTTACTTGCCAGTGGGGGCCCCCTCAGGGAGGAAAGGGTTAAACAAATATTATACTACCACTTAACTGTGACAGTAAGTAAAATCTCTGTGTCATTTTCTTCAGCCGTGGACAGCTTGGTTGTGGTTTAACGGTGGATGAGCAAAGTCCAGCAGTTGTTGCAGCACTGGAAGGAATCAGGATTCAGTTAATAGCGGCTGGTGGATGGCATTCAGCTGCAATAAGTGGTGAGAAGATTGATGTGTTCGGTTTGTCTTGAATTCGCAGAAACAGCCTTAATATGATTAAAAGAAAGGGCCATAAGGTGTGGAAAATACATGTATACAGTGTAGGTACCCTGAAAGCACAGAAAATTCAGTCTTCCGTTGATGTCATAATGGACCCCAAAGTAATGATGGCTTTTTGTCCTCAGAGTTTGGTGACCTGTACATGTGGGGATGGAACGAGAAAGGACAGTTGGGATTAGCTTTTAATCATGGCAATGTTGATGATCCCCAGCCATCCAGCCACCCTGTGCAGTGCCAAGTTGTACCTGCAGTTGTCAACATTCCAGGAGATTTGAATGTGCTGACAGTTAGCTGTGGAACAAGACATACTGCTGTAGTTGCTGGTAGGAGAATGGTCTGAACTACCTTGTCAAGTAATTGCTTAAGCATCGGCCTTCATGAAGAAGGTCGTGTGTTCAGAGATAAACTGGACAACACTTAAGTCCTCAAATGACTGAGGATTTTGCAATTGCACTGTGGTGGCAATCAAAAGGAAACACAAAATATTGGAGCATGCTTTAGTACTCCACTTGTGAACATTGCAAATTATTTTTGCTCAATGCAATTTCTGAGTCTCCTAAAATTTTTAATTTTCGCTCTTATTGTCAACTCCATCCACAAATGACTCAAACAGCATCTGCAAAAAAAATGGTTGCCTGACAGCAAATCATGATTTTTTAAATACATGTATAATGTTTTTGTGTGTGTGTTACATTAATTCCTTTTGCTAATCAGAATGTAGATTCAGGCCCATAAAGTATTCTGTTTAGATATGTCCAAAATCAAGTGTTCTTGAATCTTCATCATGATATCTTTGCTCAGCAAATAATTATGCCAATAGCATGTGAAAATAAATTATCATCAATTCTTAACCCTGGGCATAATTGTCATGGGAATTTTAACATGATGTGCAAATGCAACCAACACGTTATGCTCAGCAGTGGGTATCATATTCATCTTCCATTCATTATGTGACCCGTTGCACAATCCTGAAAATAACTTGCCTAGTGAATTGTTGATGTATTGAATTTTAGGTGATGGGAGTGTCTGGACATGGGGATGGGGTAAGGTTTACTAGAATTTTCTTTTCCCATGTTTAACAACTCAAATACACGACAGGTTTAACATTCCTGCGGTGATCCCACTGCTCCCACGGTGGTTTTCTTATTTTGGTATCAAGTCTTCTTTAATCAGTCCAGGATATCAGGCGGTTCATGGGTATTTTTATAGTACACAGTCTTAGTATTGTATGGTACATTGTATATCAGTGTTTTGTCGCCATCTTGAATTTTGGAGCAAAGGAAGGTTAGGGAAGGAAAAAG
>OX421445.1:54567339-54572339 GCA_949126865.1 Montipora capitata
AATTCGCTACTCGTAGGCTCCCCGAAGTACTTATTTCAAAAATTGCAACGCATTCAGAATTGCGCTGCGCGCCTTGTAGCTCAATTGCCTAAGGCTGCGCGTACCAGTCCTATCCTCCAGAAATTACATTGGTTGCCTGTCGAGCAGAGGGTTATATTTAAGGTTTTGCTACTCACTTATAAAGCATTAAATAACTTAGCCCCTAAGGTTAACCGACAAATATCTTCTACGAATACCTCAGACTCATCTGAAAACTTATGGAGACAGGGCCTTTTCGGTTGCGGCTCCTAGGCTATGGAATGCCTTACCCATGGACATCAAGCTTAGTCCGTCGGTTTCTGTATTTAAGAACAGACTAAAGACGCATCTTTTCAGGGCTACTTATTATTAATTTTTTGTGTATTATCTTTTTATGCATTTTAAGTTTTTTCTTTTGTATAGTTTTAATTTGTGACTGTTAAGCGATATAGAGCTTTCTGTATATATCGCTATATAAATAAAGCTATTATTATTATTATTATTATTATTATTATTATTATTATTATTATTATTATTATTATTATATCCATTTATTCTAGAACTTAGTAATACGTCTAACCTACCAAATACCTTTGAACAACCAATGAGCAAAGTTAAGTTAAATCTCCAAACGCTCCTAACAGTGGAAGCATTGCTAATATGACTACCAAGTAACAAACACACACTCATCTTGAGACTTTTCCAGGTAAATATCGCTTATATTAGGTCGAAGCAAAGTACGGTTGCTAACGCAAATAACATGGATGGCTAGTATTAACGCGATTTTCTTTTAAGGCCCGTGAGAGACGTGAGAGGGTGGCTTACTCCCAAAGGCACCCTTCAAGAAACGATGAACAACTGGATGTTGGCCAACTAAGGTATTCTCAGCGCTAATCATACCAGACAAAGCTGATCTAGTAGTGATAAGTGCCGAATGGCATAGAGGGGAACTCGGTATAGGAAGTTATCTGTTTAAAAACATTACTGTCATTCAAATGTGCCAGCCCCAGCAACAAGAGATCCTTTGTTTTGACCGCCAACGAGGCTCTGCCGGTTGGCACATTAATGACAATAGGAGACGTCAACGATATCTTCCCTATAGAAGAACTCAAAAAACAAGGGCTAGACTCGGGGAGAGTGAAGGGAACTCCCTCTGACTACAGAATACAGCCCATTTCAAAGAATAAACGCAGTATTGAGTAGCCCATGCCGGCACCACTAGAATACCCTTGGCCTGATCGGCCTTTATCTTACCCAAATATTTGGGAATTAGAATTACTGTACAGCGATTCCTGCTCCCGAGACTGCGAGAAACATTAGTTGCACTGGTAATGCCGAAGCCACCAGCACTCGCAACAGTTTGAAAAATCAGTATATACCACTGGTGGATGACTAATGTAACGAAACGCCTGGTGGACATTCTCAACCCACATTGGTAACTCAGTGCCCTACTTACTTATTTCTCTTCGTTCCTAGTGGAACATAGGTCCTCAACTAGGGCGCGCCACCTAACCCTATTTTGTGCAGTGTCCTTTGCCTCATTCCACGTGAGATGTTTCCTTTCCAACTCTGCTATTCTCGTACGTCGCCAGGTGTGCCGGGGTCTCCCTCTCTTTCGCTTCCCCTGTGGGTTCCACTCCAGTGCCCTCTTGACTACATGTCCATCTGGTCTCCTCAACGTGTGGCCAATCCATCCCCAAGCTCTTTGTCCTATCCCTTGCTCTATCGGTCGCTGCCCTGTCTGTCCCCAAAGCTCCTTGTTGCTGATTTTTCTAGGCCACCAAGTCTGCAAGATGTTCCTCGGGCTCTTATTGATGAACACCTGCAACTTCTGCTCCAATCCCTTAGTCAGCCTCCAAGTTTAAGAACCATACAAGAGCACCGCTTTCACATTTGACCCAAAGACTCTCAGCTTGGTCTTGGTTGTTAGTGCTGTGGATAGCCATATTGGTCTCAGCATCGCAAATGCCTGTCTTGCCCTTTCAATTCGTGCTTGAATATCCTCGTCAGTGCCTCCCTTCTTGCTTACAATGCTCCTAAGGTATGTGAACTCATCCACGTCCTCAATCAGCCCCCCTGCAACCGACACACCATCGCTACGTTCGGTACCAATACGCATCAACTTTGTCTTGGTGGCATTTATCTTCAGGCCTACCTTCCCACCTTGTACCTCCAAGCTTAAAGCCCATATCCTCGTCACCCAATCAAGGGCGACCAGAAACAGCTGGGGAGATAGCAGCCAGCCTTGTCTTACCCCAGTCCTCATATTCATTGGTCGGGTCCTCCGTCCATTGTGTACCACCTGTGGGGAAAAACTTTCATAGAGAGCTCTGATGATGGTGACCACCTTGTCAGGCATCCCGTAGTGCAGCAACAACCTCCACAAAACCGCTCTGCTGGTACTATCGAAGGCCTTTGCGAAATTCTATAAAGTTGATATACAAGGAGGACCGCCACTCGATGCTCTGCTCCACAATAATCCGCAGTGTTGCTATTTGATCCGTACAGCTTCGGGCAGCTCGCAAGCCCGCCTGTTCCTCTCTCAATTTTTCATCCAGTGCGATCTTGATGCGCTCCAGGAGCACTCTGCAAAACACCTACTTGCCATGTTCAGCAACATGATGCCACGTCAGTTTTTACAGTAGCTCAGATCACCTTTCCTGGGCAGTTTGTTTAGCAGACCCTTCTTCCACTCCTCTGGTATCTTCTCCTCACTCCATATCCTGTTGCAGAGGTCCAAAAGAACCTCCTCCTACGTGTCCCCTTCTTTCCTCAAATCTGTTGTGCAGCGCTAGCTTGAATGCGTTCCCAACCTCCAAGTCTTTAAGCTTGCTGACCTCGAAACGCACTAGGCCACTTTCCCCTTTTCTCACTTTGGCAATCTTTAGCCTGAGTTTTGCCATCAACAGAGGGTAGTCCGACCCAATGTCTGCCCCACGCAACACGCGTGCTCCTGCAGCGTGCTCCTCCATCTCTTATTAAATACCAGGTGGTCGATCTGGTTACCAATAACACCGTCAGGAGACCTCCATGTCCGCTTATGACACTCCTTATGGGGGAACAGCGTTCCACCGATTACCAGCTCATTTGCCTGACAGACGTCCGCCACCTCTCACTATAATCATTCATCTCAGCTCTTGCCCCATGCTTATCCATCACCTCCTCTCTGCCTGTATTGTCCATCCCCACCTTAGCATTCATATCTCCCATAGCGATCTTCACATCTCTGCATGTCACCTGCTCCAAAACTATCTGTAGCTGGTCGTAAAAATCGTCCTTCGCCTCCTCCGTTGCCTCATTTGTTGGGGCATAGCATTGCAAGATGGTAACCTGCTGCCACCTCGAGTTGAACCTGCATGGTTCTGATTATCCTCTCAGACACCGGTTACCATTCCAGCAGGCATTGTGCAGCTTTTTAGACAGAATGAAGCCAACTCCCCTCTCATGATTTTCACCTTCATCCATTCATGAGTATAGCACAGTTTCTCCTGTAGCTATCCTCAACCTCCCACAAGAGTTCCATCTCATTTCACTTACTCCCAGCATACTAATACCATATCTCTGCATCTCTTTGATCATCTGAGCACAATTACCAATCTCAAACAATGTCCTTATATTCCATTGCCTGATCTTCACACACACTTTGGTGACAGCAATTTCATCGGCGATTTATGCGTCATTCTCTGCTTTGCACGTTGCTCCAACGGGGAGTTAGCATCCTGTACCCCTGCTTCCCGATAGGGCGCAGTGGGAATTCTAGTTTCGGTTTCTATAATGTGCTTCTTTTTCCGGGAGCGGGTTATCGGCCCGCCGCCCAGCCCCCAACCTGGAGGCCAAGGGCATGTTCTTCGTCTGGTCTCAACCCTTCGAGCAATCCGGCATAGTTAGACCTGCCAGGGACCAAAGCCCCCACCGGCAGAGCTCTCTGGGTCCTTGAGACACACAAGCTCCACCACCACAACAAGGTATCTGCCCGAGCTTCCCTAGCTGAGTTTATAAGTTGGAGACTGCCATTTCAAAAAGTGGAAAGAGTTTGGCTTTTCATCTTGAAAAGTGGGGCAAGTATTGTAGACAAGGGCAATAACGTATTTGCAGAAGTGTTCACAACCCTCGCGGCCTCGTCGAAACGTGTTAACTTAATATTCTCAGTTTGTTGTTATCAGCTTAGGTAGCCTTAATGTAGTTTGTGCGTGTGTGTGTTGTAGCTTAGTGTTGTCCTAATGTAGTCATTTGTTTTGTTATTACTAAACGTAAACAATAAAAATGAATAAAATACGAAAAAAATAAATAAATAAAGACACGAGGGCATCATATAATCCCTTGTATTATGGGCCAGGGCTAGAAATTTATCCCGTTTTAAATAACGTAATGTAATTTCCCAAATTGAACCCCTGGTAGTGAGCAAAATACCCTACCGATAACCTGAACAACAAAGTGAATAGTAAACTCCTTTACTGAGAGCGTCTAAACACAAGAGTTTCAGCTTCCCTTTCTTTTATCGGATAGTTACACCCTCATCAAGTCAGAATCTAGAGTGAGAACCAAGAAAGTGATTCCCTTTGTGCGGGTCAAAACAGTTTTAATGATAATTGGACTGACTCTTATATAGCGAGAAAAGGAACCAAGAACATCCTTTCCCTGCAATAAAAAACCATCTACCAGAGAAACAAAGTCACAGAAAGTCCTTTGTGCCCAACGACCTCCAGGGGATGTTTCATAACCTTGGTGAAAATCCCCGGAGAACACAGACGTCAAACTCGCGAGTAACGACTTAAATTCATAGAGCTGCTCATTAAAAGAAACTTGAGGAACTTCCTGTTCTCTAAGGCAAAGGGACAAGCATAATAGGCAAGTTTTAAAAACTAAGAAGGCCAAATAAGCTCCCCACGGGGTAAGCAAAATGAGGACTGCGTTGATGCATCCAACTTAAAATGCCGAAAGCGAAGAGCTGCATTGCAGTTCTCAAAATGAAAAATCAATCT
>OX421445.1:54577339-54592339 GCA_949126865.1 Montipora capitata
TGACGTTAGAGGAGTTCGTTGTGGGTTACGGACAAATCTTCCAATCCCCCAACATTGTGCAGATGGAGTGTCCCACATTATGGCCATCGCCCTGGCGAACGGAAGTGGCTGCGTCATATTTGCTCCGACTGCTAGGTGCAATGAAGAAAACAAGAGCCCCAACACGCTAGTTCGTCCGAATGCACCTTTGCCTCTGCAAGTTCGGAGATAAAAAACTAACTACCTCAAACATACTCAGTCCTCAGATGAACGTGTTCCTTGTTGTTTCGAGAATGCTGAACATGGAATTTTGTCTTCTAGACTTGACCGTTTTCATGATGCAGTGGCTCCCTTTGATCGTGTGGAGTTCGAGTTCTAGTTTACAGTCGAGTTTTTCTCAATATTTTTCGCCTCGTGCGGTTTGTTATTCTTATCGGGATGTTCGTGATTTTGTGACTCAAACTGGCGAGCCAAATTATTTAGTCGCTAGGGTTCCTGTACCCTCCGCATTGAATATTTCTACATGGCGTGGACTACTTCAAGATTATGAGGACAGTACTGTTTGTGATTTTTTAGAGTTTGGCTGGCCAGTTGGTTTTATGCCCACCATTTTACCCATTTTTGACCTTCGCACTCATTGTAGTGCACTTCTATTTTCGGAACAAGTTACCGCCTATTGAACAAAGAAAATTTCTCTTGGCAGGGTTGCCGGTCCTTTTGACGCCGTGCCATTCTCTGATGGCTTTGTGGTTTTGCCTCTTAATGCCGTGCCCACACGAAGTTCGGATGAACACAGAGTCATTGTCCATTTAAGCTGGCCCTGCAGTAACTCAGTAAACGACGGAATTCCAAGTTACTCATTTCTAGGTGAGTCCATTTCATCGACGTACCCGACCATCGATTCTATTGCGGATGCAGTGATTTCTCTGGGTCAGGGTTGTTTGCTCTACAAGCGCGATCTCAAGAAAGCGTATCGTCAGTTTCCTGTGGATGCCAAAGACAATAATTTACTGGGGTACACCTGAGACAATCAGTTCTATTTTGATACGGTCCTTACCATGGCCTTACGTTCTGCGGCTACGGCCTGTCAGCAATCTACCTCAGCTGCTTCCTGGATTTCCCGACAACAGGGGCGCTCTTTCTTCAATTATCTCTCCTCCTAGCACGGCCACTACTGATTTTCAAGCGCTAGGAGAAACGTTAACGTCACTCGGGCTTCAAGAGTCTATAGAGAAAAATCTTCTTTTCCTTCGCCTGTGATGACACGAACAATTTCATGCTGTCGGTGAGTTCCGAGCGTCTCTGTGAGGCTTAGCAATTGTTGGAACAGGGGCTCACTAAGAGCACTGCCACAAAATGAGCTCTGAAGTCTCTCATTGGCAAATTAGTGTTGGATTCCAAGTGCGTTCATCAAAGTAGATTTTTTATTGCACCAATCCTTGCTCTACTTGGCAAGTTGAGGCATAATCATCATTACGCTACTACAAATTGCAAAATTGTGGAGACCCTCCTGTTAAAAAGCACCTTTTCTAGCTTCCAATACCCGCCGCATCTAGAATTTCAACCTTTCCCACTTCCCCCTCCCTCTCCCCCTTTCAATGTTGTTTTCACCTTTCTTTTTTTTTGGTTTTCTTGCTAGCAACATTGATAGGGGGGACGGGGGGTGCAGTGTGGAGATAATAGGTTAATTAATAACGCCCCAAGAAGGTGAAGTGTCTCCACTAATTTTGCAACTTGTTGTAACTTAACCGCAGAACTCCGGAAAGACAGAATGGTGGCGCCGATTCTTGCGGGAGTATAATGGCATATCTATGATTAACATTGCCAAGTGGACTTCTCCGGATGAGGTGTTCTTGACCGATGCGTGTCTTGCTGGCTGTGGTGGTGTGTGTGATGACCAGTATTTCCATGGAGTTTTTCGGCTTTATATTTCTGAACTGAACCTTGACATCAGTTCTTTGGAATTTTTAACAATCGTTGCCTTGAAATTATGGGGAGCTCGTTGGACAGGACTTTGCATCACTGTTCGTTATGATAAAGAAGCGGCCGTAACTGTGGTTAATACAGGACGGTGTCGTAATCCTTTCATGAATTCCTGTTTACGTGAGATTTGTTACTTTGCTGCCCTTTACGAGTTTGAAGTCTGTCCTGGTGTATCGAATCATTTCACGGATCTTCTGTCCCGATGGTATTCTTGCTCCCTATCAGCAAAGAAACAATTCTTACAGCGCATTCAGCACGATCATTGGCAAGACGTTTCCGTTCCTGATGCGATTTTCTGGTTTTACGGTACTTCTAACATTGGAACTTTACTCTTTTAGGTTTCATCGATCTGAGGCGTCTTCGACGGGATCTGAAGCACTCGCAGCGCTCCACATATTGTGGTGAACCTCTCAGTAACTGAAAAACTCAATTCAAGGCCTTTTTCCTTCCTATTTTGCCATGATTTTGAGTTAGATCCTACTCCTCCTACGCTGGATACAGTTTGTCTTTACGTGCAGTTTTTAAGTCGTACGTTAACACCCACGTCAAGTAGAAACTATTTAAATGGCGTTACATTGTTCCTTTTATTTACGGGTGCAGATTACCCTTTCTCGGAAGATTTTATTTCTTTCCCTTACTTTGCGTGGTATCGCTCGTCATGCCTTGCACACCCCGCGCAGGGCTCCCCAAGTTACTCCTTCTATTTTACTTAGTGTTTTCCATGTTCTTGAGTATGAAGGTGATCCACGTTCATCGACCCTTTTTTTTTTGCCTTTTTATTTACCTTTTATCTTATGGCTGGCCTTGCTAATATCGTGGTTAAGTCTGCTAAATCATTAGATATTCGCTACCATCTCACCCGTGGCGATGTGGCGAGGTGTTACTTCTCATGGCTTATTAATCACATTTAAGTTACAAAATTTCGTGGCTGGTATGACGCGGCGTTTCGTCTCGGCCAAGAGACTCATCAGATACTTTTCGAATTCCAGCAAACTCGTTGAACATCGCGCTCAAAGTTAATTTAAATTCTTCACAAGTACTTGACAATTTTTTATTGCATATAACTCGTGAACTTTGTGGTTGGGAATCCTTCTGCGATAGAAGGCCAGACTGCTAACATCTTGACTTCGCGAACGGGACTTTGAGCGCGATGCTCAACGAGTTTGCTGGAATTCGAAAAGTATCTGATGAGTCTCTTGGCCGAGACGAAACGCCGCGTCATACCAGCCACGAAATTTAAATTCTTCACAAGTACTTGACAATTTTTTATTGCATAAGTTACAAAAACGATTCAATTTCGAGAGAGTCGTCTTCACATTCCTTTGCTTAGAATTGCAGGTTCGCCGTTATGCCCTGTTTCTGCTTATTTACACCTGATTCGTTTAGTCCCCGCGCGCCGTTCGTGTCCCGTTTTTCTCATTTCAGGTTCCAAGGGTCTTGTTCCCTTACAAAGCGTACTTTTGTTTCTTCTTTCCATTCAAATTTGGTCCCGGCCGGTGATTTTTATCAAGTGATTAACTAATCCTGGTGCAGGTGCTTACAACACAAGGCGCAAATGCAAGGACTTGGACAGTATCTTAATACTACTGAAATCTCATGGTACTTTAACAATAATTCACATATCTTTAGTCTGTCATGATATCTTTAGTCTGACTGCTACTGAGGTATCAATGATTGAATTATTTTCAATACTCATATAATTGAAGGAAGGAAAATGACATATCGACGTATTAGAGTCCAAGTAGTTTTTTCACGTTTTCGACACCGTTTCTGAAAAAACAAAAAAACAATAAAGAAATAAACAAATAGTGAGTTAAATGAAAATTATATTCATTCATAAAACTGTTTGTGCGTAGTTAATAGCAGCAATTCCTATTCAGTGTCAGTTTGACATGTAGACTGTAAGACGTCAATAGCTAACTTTACTTTCCACACCTAACTGGCAATCAGCGATCAGTTTCACTGTCAGTCCATCATAATACGGCTCAAACAGCTAGCTATCTGCAGGAAGGCCCAAGTAGCCGACCTGATAAATGCAGACAATGTTTATTTCAGGTATTAGCCATTTCTCTGTAAAGAACGTACCTACTCCTTTCGACAACTTGCTCATTAATAACATGTGCAAAGTACAGCGATTCCGTCATTAACGTTGTATTTAAATAGCACTTACCATTCATTTCGCGCTTGTGTTGCCCAAATTCAAAGGTGACATCATCGCCAATTAGCACAAATGGCGCCCAGTATTTTGTGGCGGAATAATTCTTTGTTGCCCGAAGAGATTTCATAGCATGGTGAAGAGCAGTACTTGCACTTTTTCTGTTTGCCAAGTGTTGGTAAAAACTCTTCATGAACATCAAGGTCGCCTCGTCATCGATTGCCCAGAGTGACACTAGAACAGAGCGGGCACCAGCACAAAGGAAAGCCCTGGCTATTCCCACAACACCCTCAGATTTTACCTCTCCCTGGCCACTATGACAGCAACTCAGCACAACCAGCTTTGCCTGAAGACGAACTTCATGAACATCGCTCATTGTTAACATATAATCTTCCTCTTTGGGGATCTGGGATGAGCGGTCGGGATTTGGAGCTAAAACAATTTCTCCAAATTCGTCATCTCCATGAGCAGCAACGTGGATTAAAGCAACTGACTTCATTCTTTTCAGCACCTCAGCTTTCGTTGCATTTTCGCCAATGAGAGGTGTGGTCTGCAGAAGTTCTCCGATCATCTCCACCTCTTTTTTTGCGCACGGCAACTGTTTATACATGGGTTCATTGATGCCCCAAGTGATTTCCTTCAAGCACGGATCACCCAAGAGGAGCGCTCCACTCTTACTGTGGAAGCTATCAGGTGCACTAGCGATCACTTTTAAAGCGGTCAATGACGGAATTGCACGGATCCTGACAGTGTCACTCAATGCAGAAAAAGGAGCCAAGCAAAATGGTCCATCAGGCACAAAGACTAAGTCATCACCTTGAAGCAAGTCTGCAATAGGACTGACTAAGACATCATACAAGGGCTGCAAAGAGTTCACAGAGAAGCCCAAGGACTGAACGGTTTCCTTGACAGCTCCCCCACTGCACGAGAAGTTGCTGTGTTGTCTGTCAAGCGAACGATTCTCGCATCGTTCAACAGTCCCCGCACTGATCTGTTTCAAAGTAGTTTCCATCAGTGAGTCGGCACTTCCATTTTTTATCTCCTTTTGTCTAAAATTTATCCTGCTACCTTCTCTTAGCAACCAGAAGCTGATCGTGTTCACGTCAAGTGCTATGAAAACAGTTTGTGAAGGTAGATCTTTTATTACAAAAGAGATAGTTTCCTTTATCATAACTGCTGAAGAGGGTTTCTCATCAATGCCGTACTGCATCTTCAAAATGTCAGCCAAAGCCTGTGCTCGTCCATGCTCAGCAGCATACAAAGCCTCATTAACCTCTCCATTCTTCAAGAGTGCTGTCCACAGGGCATTGTACGCAAATCGATTTGTTTCACGAAAGCTTATTTTCCATGCATCCTCTGACCGAAGAAGACACCTTGTTTCATCATAATAATTTATACTTTGACGATAGTAATTGAGAGCTTTACTCAAGGAGTCTAAAATTTCATGAACACAACCGAGCTGATAACATGCCATTGCCTGCCCTATGGGGTCCTCGGTCTCCTTGGATATACTAAGCTTTTTTTCGTTAAAGAGAAGCCCTTTTTGAAACTCACCCATATTGTAATAAGCGTTGCCAAGATTTCCATAAGCAATTCCTTTTCCGGCTATGTCCCCTACTTCGTCCGCAATACTAAGATGTTGATTGTGGTACTCTGTGGCTTGCTTAAGACTGCCAAGACTTTGATAAGCATTGCCGAGATTGCCATAGGCACTTCCTTCTTCAGCTCTGTCCCCTACTTCTTTTGCAATACTAAGATCTTGATTGTGGTACTTAATGGCTTGCTTAAAACTGCCAAGTCTGTGATAAGCAGTGCCGAGATTGCAATAGGCTTTCCCTTCTCCGGCTCTGTCCCCTACTTCTTTTGCAATACTAAGATCCTGATTGTGGTACTCTATGGCCTGCTTAAAACTGCCAAGAGTTTGATAAGCATTGCCAAGATTGCAATAGGCTCTTCCTTCGCCTACTCTGTCCCCTACTTCTTTTGCAATACTAAGATCTTGCTTGTGGTACTCTATGGCTTGCTTAAGACTGCCAAGTCTGTAATAAGCGTTGCCGAGATTGCCATAGGCTCTTCCTTCTCCAACTCTGTCTCCTACCTCTTTTGCAATACTAAGATTTTGATTGTGATACTCTATGGCTTGCTTAAAACTGCCAAGACTTTGATAAGCGTTGCCGAGATTGCAATAGGCTCTTCCTTCTCCAGCTCTGTCCCCTACTTCTTTTGCAATACTAAGATGTTGATTGTGGTACCTGATGGCTTCCTTAAAACTGCCGAGACTATGATAAGCATTGCCAAGATTGCCATAGGCACTTCCTTCGCCAGCTCTGTCCCCTACTTCTTTCGCAATACTAAGATCTTGATTGTGGTATTCTATGGCATGCTTAAATCTGCCAAGTCTGTAATAAGCGTTGCCGAGATTGCAATAGGCTCTTCCTTCTCCGGCTCTGTCCCCTACTTCTTTTGCAATACTAAGATGTTGATTGTGGTACCTTATGGCTTCCTTAAAACTGCCAAGACTATGATAAGCATTACCAAGATTGCCATAGGCTCTTCCTTCTCCGGCTCTGTCCCCTACGTCGACTGCAATACTAAGATGTTTATTGTGGTACTCAATGGCCTGCTCAAAACTGCCAAGACTGTCATAAGCGATGCCGAGATTGCCATAGGCTGTTCCTTCGCCAGTTCTGTCCCCTACTTCTTTTGCAATACTAAGATGTTGGTTGTGGTACGCTATGGCTTGCTGAACACTGCCAAGACTTTGATAAGCATTGCCGAGATTGCCATAGGCTCTTCCTTCTCTGGCTTTATCCCCTATTTCTTTTGCAATACCAAGACCTTGATTGTGGTATACTATGGCCTGCTTAAAACTGCCAAGACTTTTATAAGCATTGCCAAGATTGCCATAGGCACTTCCTTCGCCAGCTCTGTCCCCTACTTCTTTCGCAATACTAAGATCTTGATTGTGGTATTCTATGGCATGCTTAAATCTGCCAAGTCTGTAATAAGCGTTGCCGAGATTGCAATAGGCTCTTCCTTCTCCGGCTCTGTCCCCTACTTCTTTTGCAATACTAAGATGTTGATTGTGGTACCTTATGGCTTCCTTAAAACTGCCAAGACTATGATAAGCATTAGCAAGATTGCCATAGGCTCTTCCTTCTCCGGCTCTGTCCCCTACGTCGACTGCAATACTAAGATGTTTATTGTGGTACTCAATGGCCTGCTCAAAACTGCCAAGACTGTCATAAGCGATGCCGAGATTGCCATAGGCTGTTCCTTCGCCAGTTCTGTCCCCTACTTCTTTCGCAATACTAAGATGTTGGTTGTGGTACGCTATGGCTTGCTGAACACTGCCAAGACTTTGATAAGCATTGCCGAGATTGCCATAGGCTCTTCCTTCTCCAGCTCTGTCCCCTATTTCTTTTGCAATACCAAGATGTTGGTTGTGGTACTCTATGGCTTGCTTAAAACTACCAAGACTTTGATAAGCATTGCCGAGATTGCCATAGGCTTTTCCTTGTCCGGCTCTGTCCCCTACGTCTTTTGCAATACCAAGACCTTGATTGTGGTACTCTATGGCTTGCTTAAAACTGCCAAGACTTTGATAAGCATTGCCGAGATTGCCATAGGCACTTCCTTCTCCAGCCCTGAAATCCATTTCCTCAAAAATGGCTAATGCTTCTGTGTAATTTGTTATGGCCTGGTTTAAGCCAGCTACACCATGGTAGTAGTTACCAAGATTATAACAAGCCAAACCCTCGCCCTGTCTGTTTCCCTCCTTTCTTGCAACCCTAAGCTGTTGCATGTGCCACTCCAAAACGTCCAAGTTTCTATCCACCATCTTGATAATCAGAACCAGGAAGGTTTTATCAGAAATCTGGGGTGCACTAGAGGATAAATGAACGAAAACATAAAAAGTTCAATGCCCAGACTGCACCATGCTAAGCTGGCACAGCAAGATTAATTGAACAGTGAAGGAATAACTATTGTAAGCCAGTATTTTTTTTAAAAAATGCCTGTTTTCATCAACGTTTTCCAAGGAATGCTTTTGGCTTACGGAGACTGTCATTCTAAGCAAACAGGAATATAGCCTGTAATATGATAAAATACTTGGGTATTTAATGAGCTAAGACCGTTTTATACAACAACAATCGAGGAACATTAAAAATAGAAATTACATTATGCAATGAGGAAAAAACAGCTCATAGGAAAACGATGGCATCCCATTTCATCTTTCTTAGATAAAGGTTCTAAGATATGCTTTGCTGGCAGGACATTTGCTGCAGGTATGTAGCCGACACCAAAAAGACAGGATGTGATGTCATTATGAGTGTAATATTCAATTTTCTGCAATTGGTGTCAAACTCAAATTTTTTTATTTCGTTTGTGTAGGCCTTTGGTCCCATTCTGGTCTAAACTTTAGACCCAGGCCCAGAACCCTCGATTGCCCCTCAGTAGTCTTGAGAGAAGTAAAATTATGGATTTCCCAATTCCGTGGAAGCAAGTCGTAAAGGGGTTGTTTAGTCATCTTGAACAACCATCCTTCGTGCACAGAACGGTTGCCTATCTTACATGCCCTGAATCTTTTCCTCGGCCGTTTTTTGACGAAGCTCGAGGTCGATTCAAGGCCTTCCACGTGGCAGAGCTTGACCTTTGGCTTTGCTTGGCTTGATGTTGCTGTGTTGGACGGTTCATGGATCGAATTTTACGTAACTTGCTATTTTGTTTACCTCCGTATTTTGGCCCGACGATGGAGACTTTCCGTTGTCAGCTTCAGAAGCAAGACGGATTTCGTGGCGGATGATTTGTCTTATAGAGTCCTCAGAAGGGACGAAAACATCGCCGTCGTCCATCCGAGTTTCAAATGCGAACAAGGAGACTGGAAATAGGCTTTTTCGGCGTCAACTCGCATACAAACTGCCTCTCTGAGAACACTTTCGATGCTGGAAGAACGTGACGTACTGGATTTGGCTCTGAGTCCAACGCGTGTGAAGAAAGACGGCGTTTAGGACCTGAGCGACTTTTACCAGTCTCGTTCGCCATGTGGCTTCCATTCTTCTAGTGTTAACTTAGACAGTTTTAAAAGACTTAACTAGTGAGCAGCGCTCTGCGAACTGTATTTGTAAAACGTTTTATTTTCCGACGCGTTTCGTCTAGTTAACGTAGACTTGTTCAGGGAATTTTACAATAATACATTAAACGCCTGTATTCAAGACATAACTGATGGCAAAAAATGTGGGCCACAAACCTTCAGGTTTGACCGGATTTTCTAAAGGGAACAGGCGTAGCTGTGAAATATTAGACGTGATAAACAGTGTTTTGGCTTTTGCGTAAAGCTAATAGTAAGTCTACATCACAGCGGGCTATTATATTTAAGAATACCTTTAATTGCAGTCACGTGCGTATGAAGAATGTAATCAAAAGGGTTATGTTAGAATTAGATTGCACTGCTTGTTACTAGACTACTGTAACATTAGCTAATCTTTGTAAGTAAGTTAAGAGCAAAGTAACATGACGTTTCGACGACTTCATGTCATCATTGTCGAATGAACAAGTTAAAAAATTAACGGCAAGGCATATTTATAGTATTTGGGATGTGAGGAAATTAAATTAGCAAACTTTACATGAAAACATTCATGTTGTTCGCAGACAACTTGGCGACCTCGGAAGGAATATTAATCAGCAACTGCAGCCAGTGTTCACAAGCAAAAAGATCGCTGATCATCTCAGAGTCACGGAAGAAAAGCCTCCCCTGATAAACCAGCAAAGTGTAGTATATGAATTCACATGTGATTTGTGCGATGCAAATTATATTGGTTACACTTGCCGCCATCTCCATCAATGCGTAGAAGAACATAAACATTCCGTGATAGGAAAACATTTTAGGGTCGAGCATGCCTTAACACCTGAAAATTTAATTAAAAACTTTAAAGTCCTCAAGAAATGCCGTGGCAAACTCGATTGTTTGATATTTGAAATGCTCTTGATCAAAAACAAAAGACCGAAACTGAATATGCAAGCGGATTCCATTTGCGCGAAACTTTTTACATGAATATATATAACTTTTTTTTCTTTTTTCTTTTTCTTTTCTGTTTAACATGAATGTTTTCATGTAACCTTTGCTATAAATTTCAAGATGTACTACTCTTCAACTCGTCTTTGGTCAATTTTTACTTCGTTATCGAGGTTACCGCGTCTTAATGCGGCAAACGTCAAAGCTGCTGGTATTGTTCGTAACATCGTGCATCGTGGTTGTAAAGCAGGGAGAAAAAAAACCAAGAACCATCAGAACACTTACTGGCATCGGCATCGGTAGAAATGGTAAAGATCATCAAAATCTTAATCTTGGACATTTTCTTGATTCTACGCCATTGCATATGCAAATTTCCAATGATGAATTAAATGCTAATTCCCTGGGGGAGGGTTCAAAAACTTTGCGCTCGATTAGTGCATTGTGTTATAAATTCCATCGTCAGCTTGAAATACTTCATTATGCGTCGTTGACTGGTTTTGATCTAGATAGTGCTGTAAACAACCGTGTCCTCAAGAATGTTAAAATCTCAAAACCGAACCCATCTCGAACTAGAATAATTCCAAGATGTATGATCATAAATTCAAGATCTTTAGTAATAGCTGATGCTGCAACTGCTCTACACACTGATTTAGCGACAAACAAAGTTCACATTTGTATTGTATCCGAGACTTGGCTGAAAAAAGATGTTCCATCTCACCTTGTATGTCCGTTGGGTTATACTATCGCACGGAAAGATCGTCTTCCACCAAGATCAGGGGGCGGAGTAGCGATTCTATGTAGGAACGATTGGAAGGTCAAAATCACTGATTCAAGAAATCCTTTTGAATGTCTTTGGTGTACAATTGAAACTCCTAACTCTCTTTTTTATACGTCGGCAGTATACAATCCTCCTGATCCAAGGTATGACACAAATGAATTCTTGGACTATTTATCCATCTGCTGTGATCTAATTTTATCAAAGGATCCTAATGCTAAATTGATAATGATGATCATCGTCCCAAATTGCTCAGTGAGTTTTGTTTTTAGCAATTTGGGACTCCCCTCCCTCGAGGGAGACTTATTATACTCGTCACCAGGCGTCCAGAGTTCAGTGCCATTTTGAATTGGGCACTTCGTGAGTACCACGCTTTCTGGCCGCCATTTTAGCAGGTTAACTTACAAGTTTTACGGAGTCTGGTGGCTCCGCGTTGCTACCTGGAGATGCTTCAGTGGATTCATGGTTTAGAGAAATTCCTATTATATTCTAATTCGTTACCCCACTCAAACGAATATAAAACATTTATCATGTAACAAGCAACCTCAATTGGGGTGTGTCAACACGAGCCGTGTGCGACCCTCTTTATTATGCCTTCATAAACAGAATGGATGGAAACAATACAATAAACAGAATGAAAACTCAGAAATGCACAAAATTACAGCAAGAAAAACAATCCAACAAAATGATCTAAACTATGCTCGTATAACAATCAATCAGTAAAGATACAAAACGTGCTAAACTTTTCGTGTAGCAGCATGCAAAAAACTACGTGTAAAAGAAGCCCCTGATCACTGGGTATTTAATTTTGAGGGCGTAGGGACGGTCGTAAGACTCGAATGAATATAAATGAGGACAACTAAAATATATATAGCCTGCCGCTAATGAAGCGACAAAAGCAGCATACCATGTAACACCCCAAAGAAAAGGTTACGTAACCCATGATAAATACATTTATATTCTAATTCGTTACCCCACTCAAACGAATATAAAACATTTATCATGTAACAAGCAACCTCAATTGGGGTGTGTCAACACGAGCCGTGTGCGAACTAAAAGAACGGGAAATGCGGAAAATTAAATACCCAGTGACAACGAAACCGACAACAATGAATGAACACTATCCTTAATGTAACCGTCTTTTGCCTTGTCTGATTTCCAACGGCCGTGTCTTTTAAACAATCTGTCAGGCACTCGAGCATTAGCAGCAGCAGAGGCACCTCCGGCCCTAAGGCTATGGAGACCATAGTCTTGCTTGGGAAGGCCGATGGAATCGAAAGCACTAAGCACTATCTCCCGCGCTCTAGTATAAGACAGAGGAACAGACCCGCGCAATTTATAGGTTCCGGTACTGCGAAGAAAAACGACAGGGCGAAAAATGAATTCTTCACTGTCTGCTGAAAAAGAAGCGGCCGCAAAATATCGTTGAACTAATAAATAAGGACATGTATGCTTGAAGGTCTTAGCGATAACAACCCAAGCCCCATCCCTGTAAACGTCAGTCTTACTTCGATGAACAAAGACACTCATAAAAGAATCTTCAAACTGAAAGTCACACCTGCGTAACTGAACCAACTCGTTAAAGCGAAAAAACCCCGCATAACCCAAAAGGCACAAAGTAAGCACACGTAAGTCAGACAAACTAGCTGAAGACGATCCATACTTAGAAACTAAAACCTGAATAGCCTCGGGGGTCACCGGCTCTTTCTTTTTAACAGGAACACTGAGAAGCCTCTTAGCAGATTCTATTAAAGGTAATACTAACGAGGAATTACAGGGGTCGGGTAGACCTGCCAAATCGTGCACCCACTTGAGCCCATAATGGACTTCGTCAATAGTACTGCAAGAAGAAGATTCTTGAATCAAGCTAGGAAAGAACAATGAAACGTGCACACTAGAAGCGGGAAATATAACAATTTCATTAAACTGAGAGGCCCATTTCCTCCACGTATTGAACCCCTTTTCATACTTCCTCGCGGTACTAACGGCTTTGGATTTAAGAAGAACTGCGGGTAGATCTTGAACCAGTGCCCGGAGTCGCCCGTCTTCAACCTGTTGAAAATTAGGCTGCAAGGCATCTTTGAGAACTTCTACGAGGATAAGAAGAAAAACATATGGCAAAAATACCTCAATACTCGCATTGGGAGTCAATACAGCAATATGCCCCTGGCCAGATGGAAAAATATTTAAGGCCGAGTGGGCCAACTCAAAAAACCACGGTAAACAAGCCACTCGGCGAGCTAGTTTCATGCGAAACGAGGACAAATAACCCGACGAGCGGAATTGAAAAACGCACGGGCCAGCATAAAGCCACTCGGCTTGAGAAAACTAAGGCCCCTTAGTGCCAATTCTGACTGCCAACACCGCGCTGTTAAACCTATCTGAACCAATGAGTGAATCTTTGTAACACCCGAGGGCAAAAATCCCTGAGGGGTCGGGAAAATGAATGTGCTCAAGGACATACGGTTGAAAATGAATTGCATTTGCGAACAAGAAAGGCCAAAACACGTTAGACGGCCAATAAGGGACGACTAAAGTACCAACCGCACCGCATACAAGGAGATGCTGAACCACCCTAGAAATGCAGTGGACGGGAGGGACTAGCCAATTATTCTCTCCATACCAGGAGATTGAAAATGCGTCAACAGCTTCAGTGCCGGGTACGCGAAACCTAGAATTGAATCTGGGAAGATGGGCGTTGGCTGCATTCGCGAACCTGTCGACTGTATGTGGGCCCCAAAGGCGGTCCAAGTGTGTAAAGAACTCGGGGGTTGTATACCAATCATCGAAGTCTACAATGTGGCTAATCGCGTCAGCACAAGCATTAAGTTCCCTGGGAACCCACTGGGGAATAAGTGTGATATTGTGAGTTCGACAAAATAGAAAACATCAAGCGCAATAGAGTGCAATTCTGCACTAGGACTCCCTATCTCCTCAACACGAACTGCCCCTTGGCTGTCAGAATGCCACTTTACACACTTACCCCGAACCGAGTCTTTGAACGCACTTAAGGCAAATTGTATAGCCTTAAGTTCTCTCCAGGTAGAGCTCTTAACTGCTTCGCAAGCAGTCCACATACGGTGGGACACCTCGTTAGTGCCCACAACAAAAGCTTCGCAAGCGACGCTGCTAGCATCCGAATAGCTAAACAAAAGGGGAGCATCATAAGGCAAAATAGCTCTCGTATTAAGACTAACGATATTGTTTTTCCAGAAAAATATTTCAGAGAGGCAATCATTATGAAGCCCGATGTTAAAACGGGAATCCCAACTACGGCGGGATTCTATGACCTTGTAAAGGAAACGGGTTTTGAGGCGAGTCAGGTTGCCCAAAACTGGCGACATGGACATAACATGACCTGCGATAACAGCACAATCGCGAGCCGTAACATAAGGTGCGGATAGGAGAAGTTTGTCAATCAGAGCGACGAATTTACAAATACGTATATCGGTAATAGAAATGGTACCGATAACTAAGTCCCAGTTTAAACCCAACCAAACAAGCGTCTGAGTG
The DNA here is from genome assembly GCA_949126865.1 of Montipora capitata. Lineage (NCBI taxonomy): Eukaryota > Metazoa > Cnidaria > Anthozoa > Scleractinia > Acroporidae > Montipora > Montipora capitata. The sequence continues at coordinate 54,591,758 of OX421445.1, forward strand.
GGGGTCCATAGTAATTTGGCGGAATTGGCAACAAACCCCGCACTGCTTAAGGATGATTGCACAAACAATGAATTTTCCTTGGCCATAGGCAGTGAGTCCCCTTTCCCGCACCCATCGTCGAGGAACGCAACAATTTTAATCCCGTTGGACCTCCAAAACTTAACGAGTGGCCTGAGACACTTGGTAAAGACATATGGGGCTGAGCTTAGACCGAACGGAAGTGATGCAAAACAAAAATACCGAACGGTACCAGAAAAAACCCAGGAGAAACCTAGAAAAGTTTGGTGATCCGGAAAAATGTCAATATGGTGATATCCGGACTTGAGATCGAAACTGAAAAGGTAGTCGCCCTTATTAACGTATGATAATAAAACTCTCCAATCTTCACACCTAAACTTCTGTTTCCAAACGAAATGATTGACATGACGTAAGTCCAAAATAAGCCTCTTCTTGCCTGAGGACTGTATCGAGACAGAGAGCGGATTCACGACGTGTGGAATAAAGGGTAACTCAACGACGACGTGAGTGTGGACTAATTCAGCGATAGCCGACTCCACGAAAGAAGCGTTATTAAGAGCTGAC
>OX421445.1:54597339-54624839 GCA_949126865.1 Montipora capitata
TGGCCGGCCAGTTCTGACAAAAGGAAAGCGCCCTCAGACCACTCGATCCGGAGTCGAGCGCACTAACCATGAAGCCACCGCGCCTCCCACATGATCTTTGGTATGGCTGGACAAAATTTTGTGAAAACAAAAACTACCCTTCGCACTTGCACAACTCAACTTTATGACAAATATTTTTCCAAAATTTACAAAAATTTGCCTAGTGCGTATCCCGTATGGGCCCTATATGTCCAATTTTTTCTAGCGGTTTCACTTGAAAATCGAAAGTAATTTGCTTTTGCTTTGGTTTGGCAGTGATTACTTTAAAATCTCGCATCGCTCAGTATTCAACTACAGGTCAACTAGTCGAACGAAAAGCCAAAACCGTGAATTTATCACATTTTTTAGCTAAATTTTACATCTGAACAATAATAGGTATTTTCTGTGAAATTGTTCGTTCGTGTTTCTCATGAATTTAAAGTGTGTTTCATAGAGATCTTTAGGGGCCGACCATTTAACTCTTGAGGGGGGGGGGGGGGTGATTTCTGGTCAGCAAGTTTTTTTTTTAGCAACTGGTGGGCAGGATATTTTTTTCCCTCCTAAATGCTCTGCAGGATATTTTTTTTCTCTCCTCATTTCTCTGCAGGATTTTTTTTTCCTCAAAAAAAGTGTCGTGTTTACATTTACATTGTGGTTATTGCAGTAATAGTTCTAATATGGAGCTGCAAAGCCTTAAAATGTTGTAAGCTGTACAAAATCATTGTTGTATAGCTACATGTCTTCGGAACGTCATTCTTTAGAATCATTTAATATGACCTTATAACAATATTCTCATGTTACAAAGTGATGCTCCACAGGTAGATTTGAAAATGTTTAGCTTCTTAATTTTAAAAAATAGCTAAAAATAGCAAAAAGCTGTTCAGAAATGCTCATAGCATGGTAATTACTGCTAGAATCATTAGTTACAATTTAAAAGTGGACTGAAATGTCCAAAACAAATGTGAAGGCAGAATTAAAGTTAGTTGATCATGGTCGAATTTGTTATATGTTGTCTTATATTATATAAGACATTGCAAAAACCTTATATTTCAATAGAAAGTAATTACATGAAAATGCTTCGGTTAAAAATATTAAAAATGAACAAATTATTTTTCTTTGTCTAATAAAACTTGATTATTCAAATAGAAAAATTTACCTCCATTACTGCTTGTGATAAGCTAACGAGTTTGGATACAGTGCGATCCAGCAAGCCAGAAATCCCTGATCCCAATAACCGCAAGCTACCTAAGGAACTGTAGGCTTACTGCAGTGCTAACTAGGCTAGCCAATGTGTAATTTAGGCTAACCGTAATAGCTTGCATGACTCCTATGACTTGGAGCCATGTGAACCAAGCAAGCAAGAAATCCCTTATCCCATTATAAGGGCAAACCGCAAGCTACCTAAGGTAACTGTAGGCCAACCGGTGTGACGTTTAGGCTAACCAGAGTGTTATTTAGGCCAATCAATGTGTTATTTTAATAGGCTAACCAGAGTGGCTCGCTGTCTTGCAGATTATCCGGAATGGTTGCAGTTTTGCTGGGATTTTGTAAAACCCCCCAGGAATGATGAAATAGCTTTGCAACATTTTTTTTCCTTGCTTGAAGCATTTTAGTGAGGCAAAAGCATTGAGCATTATTACAGCATTTTAGTGGCATTTTCCTGGAAAATATTTTTTTTCTTCCGAGAAACTAAAAAAGAAGTTATTTTTCTCAGAGAAAATGAAGACTAAATTCACAAAAACGGCAAATGCCGACAAGTCAGCGGTTTTAAGTTTCAAGAGTCTAGGTGGCCATGTTTGTTTTCTTCGTGACTCCTTGAGCCGTGGCTGTGACCCCGTGTGCACTCCGTGATCGATGTCAGATCAGTCAGCTAACAAAAGTAACAATCCTGACAAGGCTGACCCACCACTGGAACAAAGACAGAGACTCATAATTGATGCCTTAAAAGCTCCAACTGCTTCAGACTTGGCTAGGAAACGAAAGGTTCCATGTAATTTACAGCACAGCGGAAAGCGTTTAGTGCAGCAACCCTAACGTGAGTATTCATCAACGTTTAACGGAATTTCCAGGAGAAAGCTTCAAGGAATCTGTAGGTACGTTATTTTGTACTGGTTGTAGAGAAGAAGTTGGGCTAAAGAAGACAATTATTCAGCAGCACATAAAATCATCGAAGCATAGCAGGGGGAAGGAGAAATTAGCAGTTAAAGAGAGCAGGGAACAGGATATTGCAAATGTGCTCAAAGGATACGACAACGAAAATCATCCAAAAGGTGAAACCCTAAGAATGGCCCAACATGTTTACAGATTCAAAGTATTACGCACTTTCCTGAAAGCTGGCGTTGCCATCAATAAGATAGATCAATTTAGAGAGATTTTTGAAGAACAAGGCTATTCGCTGTCACACAGCTCAAATCTCTCGAGCATGATTGATGTTATAAACAAAGAAGAGAAGGACAAAGTGAAAAGGGAAATAGCTGGAAGGAATGTGTCCATTATCTTTGATGGCACAACACACGTTGCAGAAGCTTTGAACATCATTCTTAGATTTGTGTGTGATGACTGGAAGATTGAACAGCGCTTAGTCAAATTGTCGCTTGCGGCAAAATCAGTGACTGGTGAGGAACTTGCACAGCAGCTACTGTCATGCTTATCCACAAATTTGGGCATCAATTCGGCTCTTCTTTTGGCAGCCATGAGGGACAGGGCTTCAGTTAATGATGTGGCTATTCGAACTCTAAAAATACTTTACCCAAATCTAGTTGACATAGGATGCTTCAGTCACACTCTAGATCATGTAGGAGAGAAAATGGAAACACCCATTTTGGATCAGTTTTTGAAGGCTTGGATAAGTCTTTTTGCTCACAGTCCAAAAAGCAGAATTGCATTCAAAACACAAACAGGACAAAGCCCCAAAACCCACTCTGCTACTAAATGGTGGTCACAGTTTGAAGTCATCAAACAAGTCCATGATTTGTTTGGTGACATACCTGACTTTCTTGACACAGCTGTTTAACCAGTAGTTACTAGGAGGATGCTGATTGACATTTGTGGTCAACCACAGCAGCAGGCTCTTTTGAAAATAGAGCTTGCAGCCACAGTAGATGCAATGGAACCTTTTGTCAAGGCAACATACAATCTGGAAGGGGATGGACCCCTGGCATTACGAGTATATCAAGAACTAAGAACTGTGGAGTCCAGCATAGCTAATGCCTATTACCCTAATATCACTGCCGTGTCCGGCTTGCTCTCACAAGGAAACGTTCCCGTGCAACAGCAGTGGGTTAACTATGCTATGCAGTGTATACGGCCAGCATATCAATATTACCAAGACAAATTTATTCATGGTCCACTTCAGCCACTGGTCATGATTTTCAAATCATGTCACCTTTTTGACCCAATCAAAGTGAAAGAGATGCAACCTGATGCTGCTGCTGTCAACACACTTCGCTGTGTTCCCATTTTCGATACAGTCGATATGTCATTCAACCTCTTCAGCATGAGCTTGCAGCTTATCAAGCTCTGACTGATGACGTTGCGGGAGAGATAAATGTGCCGTGGAATGGCGGAGTCAGCATACCGAAGAAATACCGAATTGGGCAAGTGCATGTACGCAGATGCTCTTGTTGCAACTATCATCAGCTGCATCTGAAAGGGCTTTTTCACTACTCCAGAATTCCTTCAACAATCGACAAGAACAAGCATTAGAAGATTACATCGAAACGTCACTAATTTTGCAGTACAACAACAAACTTTCTAGGGATAGTCAACTACTCTCTGTTCTTAGCCTCGTAGATGATTTCGAGGATTATGTATTTTTGGCTGTATTCATGAACTTGTATACGTTGTTGTTAATTGCAACATTTGTACGTTTTTGTAAGTGTTAACAGTTAACACCATGTTAAAAATATTGAAATTAATTTTAAAAAACCGTTTGTATAATGAGCATTATCCGAGCATTTTAGTGACTTTTTTTGGGGAGACCGAGCATTTTAGTGGGAGAATTGGAGCATTAAGGTGGAGCATTTTAGTGGGGAAACAAAAGCATAATGTACAAAAGCCTACTCTGTGACGGCAGGTACAAAACGCAGGTCACAGGGCACAAGGCACAGGTCACAGGTCATTATTTAACCTATACAGAAAGTATCCTAAACATTTATAAATGCAAGCCTTAGGCCTAATTAGGCCTAAAGAAAAGTTTTTAGGCCTAAGGTTCGCTTTTATGAATGTTTAGGAATACTTCCTGTATAGAGAAAACAATGACCTGTGACCTGTGCCCTGTGACCTGTGACCTGCGTTTTGTACCTGCCGGCTCTGTGATGACCGCGAAATGTCATGGTAAAACTATTGTCGTGAAAAAGCTCCTCGAGCAACATGAAAGAAATCTGCGTCTTTTCTACAAAGAGGCAAACATTCTTCAGTTATTAGATTCGAGATTTGGAAGGGGTCTTACGTCTTAGTTTTCGAGATTTGGAAGGGGTCTTAGGTCTTAGTTTTCGAGATTTGGAGGGGGTCTTAGGTCTTAGTTTTCGAGATTTGAAGGGGGTCTTAGGTCTTAGTTTTCGAGATTTGAAGGGGGTCTTAGGTCTTAGTTTTCGAGATTTAGAGGGGGTCTTAGGCCTTAGTTTTTGGAGATTTGGAACATGTCTTAGGTCTTAGTTTTTGGAGATTTGGAAGGTGTCTTAGGTCTTAGTTTTCGAGATTTGGAGGGGGTCTTAGGTCTTAGTTTTTGGAGATTTGGAAGGCGTCTTAGGTCTTAGTTTTCGAGATTTGGAGGGGGTCTTAGGTCTTAGTTTTCAGATTTAGGTCTTAGATCTTAGGCGATATGGCTGGCTTTATTTGTATACGAGAGCCGAATTTTTGTCACGTGGTCTCTATTAGGAAGAGAGGGGACCCTGGGAATGAGAATGAGCGTTTGTGTGTGGCGGCCATACACCTTATTCCAAAATGGCCGCTGATTTATGCGGATACAAATTGGCCCTTGTTGCCTCGTTCAAGATAAAATATTCTTTTGAATTTTAAGCTTAAGAACGAGGCATCAAGGGCTAATTTGAATAAAAACTAAATAATATTGAAATGACGGCCATTTTGGAATAAGGTGTATTAGTCTTCTCGGAAATGACATTTGGCGAATTTCGACTTGTTTTCTCGGTGCGATTAATTTACAAGGTAAGGAGGAGTCGTGTTCCTTTCTGAGCGAGTTGTGGTCAGTTGTGCCGGAATGATTTCCGTAGAGTTCCCTACTTTATTATGCATGCAGAATAAATTAATTATTCATTCGCGCTATTGTATACCCAAGAGAACCGAATATATACATGGGTAATTTGTACTTACGGGATGAATAAAAACGGATCTCATTTTTTCTCTCCCTCCCTCTCTCTCTTCTTTCCTTTCATCGCCCACACCGTTACTCGTTTTCGTCCCAGCTTTCCTCTTTCTATCCCTTCGTCTTGTTCTTATTTCCAGATCCCACTCGGCTTTTTCTGCCATTTTATCCCATGATATGTCACTCGTAGCTTGCCTTGAACTCCGACCCACTGTAAACATCTGGACTACTGGTCCCTATTCTTCACCACAAAGTGCATCAGGAGATGGATTTGTTTCGCGATGCTTAAGAAAAAACTGCAATGGATAACCTTCAATCCCCGAGAACACATAATTTTCTGACAGTAAACTTTCCCTGAAAAAATATTAGCCCTAGCTACCTGTGGCCGGAAAGTTTACAATTGCCTACAAGACAAGGGCTTACATCATCTCACACTTAACCATCACCTAAACTTCGTCGACCCAGACAAACGAGCCCACAGCAGGGCATTGAAAAGACATGATGGGGAGTGAAACGAAATATGCCTCGTACGGGAACATCCATGGATCTCTACAAAAGTTATTTACTTGTAAGCATCACTGAGCATATTGCCGATCTCTACAAAGAGCGATAAATCGCAAAATCCCACTAAATGCACCGTTCGTGATCCTGAATACAGGGAAGGAAGAAAACATACACTTTGCAGTGTCTCGGCGAATTCGTAAGCCGACAGAAAGAGCAATTTCACGATAAAAAGAGCAGGTAGCCATTAAATTTTTTATGACAGTACTTTTATTTGGTTTGTTTGTTATTTTTGAGAATCTGAACCCTATGACAATGATTGCTTGAAACTCCACTTCGCTTCACTTATTATAAAATTGAAAAATGGGTAAAAATTGCAGGAAAAAATGTTCGATTTTCCGTATTTCAGGCAGAAGTTCGACCGGTTTTTTCAAAGTCTATTTAGACTTAGAAAAAAAACCTCTAAGAAGAAAGAACAAAGCGCCACAGTTCCAAAAGACATCTATTATTATCGCTATTGTTTTCTTGAAACAAAGTAGCGTATGCATAATGAAGTAGGGACCTGTGCGGAAATCTTGCCACAAATTCTCCTCTACTACTAGCGACTGATTCCAATATTTCCGCTGATGAATAAAAGTAGACGGCATTGACCTGTTCGTCGAACGCAAATATTTCATGAGTCGCCTAAATTATAGAATGCAGGGCCACTTATTTCCATATCACTGAATAAGAATAGTGCTTATTGTTATGTGTTTTGTTCTTCAAAAGCTTCCGATAATTTGCATATGGATTGCCCTGTGATGGCCCTGAATTCTATAATCGCTCCCATGAGTCTCTGAAGTAGTGTGATCATGCCTGAAGCGCGTTGACTATAACACATTTTGGCAGTTGATTGCAAAAGATATGGTGCCTGAGAAACTCATATGCTCAAATGCCCTAACCTGCAAAATGTTTACTTCAGTGATTCTTAACTCTGTCAATCACCGCCCCCTCCTTCCCCCGTGATAACTTGGGGCCATGTCCAGCTTTGTCTGCTGACTGGGAAATACACAAACCACAGTAAATGACATTATCCATCAAACGGAGCAGTGAAAATTTCGGGTGCTTGCCATTATGCCTGACCATTAGGTCGGAGACCGATGGAACTAACCAAGGAAAAATGGAACGACATTTAGGTCAATTTCCAACCGGACCGAAGCGTTCCATTTACGTTTCGACAGAAATTTTGGTTACATCACAGTGGAATAGGACTGGAAATAAATAGAACGGCACGTTCCCGCCGGACCAGACTGACCGGTCAAAGAGGACCACCTCTGGAGGTCCAAATATTCCCGTCGGACCGAACCGAAACGGATCTTTCCATTTGACGTCAGCCCAAAATTTCCGGAAATTTTGGCTTAAAGATAAAAAAAAAAACCCTTCCTTACCATTTGCTAAATTTTCCATTTTCCAGTCTCTCGTCAGCCGAAAACAATTGCAAATGATAAGCGCCATCCTGTTGGGCTGGCCGGGTTTGCTGATTTTGGAAAAACTGTCACCATTATTCTCCGGTCATCCCAACCGGTTTATTCTGACAAAAAAACTGGTCCAAACACGTTTCCCCCCTAACCGTTTTCTCGTCTGCAGCTTGGGATTCTACGGAATCTTTATCTTTACTCGACATTTATCACTATAACAATGACAAAATGTATTATATTTACTGTAGTGCTAATCATCAACATTTATCTGACTGAAATCCCACACAAGTACGCATTGCGAACCTATTTTTCTTTTAAGGAGTTAACGTTGGTATCGGCGTCTTTTTAACAAGAACTCAATTTAAAACGTAACCACACTAAGCAATGATCAACAACCACATGTGCTCAGCGAGAAAGCCAAAAACGTGCGCAGCAGCCTTAAAAATAAAGCCATCAACGCTACCCATAAGTCCAGGTAACAAATGAGCAGACTATTTGGAAGCATCTTTCAACAAATTGGTAGTACAATGTTAAAGTATCACGTAGGGAGTTCCAAATCTTAAAAGCAAAGTACCGAAAGGAGTTAAGACCATTGGTAGTAGTAACAGGTTTACATGGCAATAAAATAATAGTTCTTCTATTCGGACTGACGCAAAGTAATCATGCCTTTAAGATACTTAGGAAAACTGTCATAGTTCTAACATTTATAGATGGTGATTAACATACATGTGTTCTGAATCCTTTAGTTATACAGATTTGTTCCTATTACAATGAAACGGATCAAGAAAAACACTTAATTAAAGGCGAGGAAGTCTCAAGAAGACATGGAGGCTTATAATAAGGAGGACTCCCTCTTTAATTACAGTAGAGTTTAACTAAAAACGGGGACAAGAGAGACAAAGAAAATACAAAAAAGCGATAAAAAACGTTGGGAGTAATGTTATGAAACTAATATGATGTACGGATAGTGTTGATCATATTTGACATTTTCAGTACCATGGAATGGTTGTATTTCAATATTGGATCAGGTCTCTCATTTATTAGTTATTTTGTGTTCTCCTTTTTTCTTTGCTGAACCGTCTTATGATATCCTTTGCGCTTATTTTCTTTTTTATCCGGTGCCTCACCACGTAATTGTCCCAATAGACCTTATTCGCGATGGCCGCCTTGTTGGATTTGCTATTATCATGCAAATTAGCTACACACTTCTTAGAGGGCAAACAACACAAGTTCGAGAGGTTATAACGAACACCTTAGCCGCACAGATGATTTGTTTCACGCTCATTGAATGTTTATCACCTAAGCAGTAAAATACAATCATTACACAAGTTACTTCGACGTTTTTTTAGTGAAAAATGAGCAGATAACGAAGTAGAAAGTCAAAATGTCAAAGGCAATCAAAACATAAAAAAATTTTATAAAAGGTACTTAATTCTAAATACTAAAATGGACTTTTTGCAATGTTATTTCAATATTTCATTGAGCCGATTTTCCGCAATTTGCTTTTTTTTCAATGTTTGCCCCCCAGCATAACGCATGGCTAATTTGCATGACAATATGAAAACCAACATGGCGGCTATCGTGAATAATGCCCATTGCTTAAGAAAACTAGACCCTCCGTGAGGGTACACTGGGTTGCCTGTGGTACGTGCAGCGTTAAAGGCAAATTTTTTCAAGTTGGGGGGTCATTAAGACCATTTATTATATGGCTTGTGTTTGTAGCCGATATAACGCGCGCTCTGATTGGCTAATTGTGACTGAATTGTAGGGCATTATTCTCCCGTAATGCCCACGGGCCGATTACCGGCTTGCAAAAACAAAGCAAAAGGTAATTAAAAAAACAGATTTCCAACAGCGTATAACTTATTTACAGACAACTGAAACATTTTATAAAAGCGAAAGTTGAACGAAAAAATTTAAGAAACATAACAGTAAAATATGTTTTCCAGGCAAAATTTGGTCATTTTAGCGTTGATTACGAATTTTTGGATGCAAAACTAAAATTTTCTGCAATTTATCTGCTTTCTTGGACATAAATTAGACCGAAAACTGATGAGGCACGAATATTTTTAGATTTTTAGGAATAATCGGATTAGCGATCAATGCGTAATGTGATAATGCGATAAATGTATCAAATTTGCGACCCGTTGCGAACGGCAACGGAAGCGATCGCATTACGAATAATTAACCTCTGTTTGCCAAAAACCACCCAAATAACCGATTTTTCGACGGAAAATTCATCCCAGAGGATAAAACTATTCACTGGACATGTAATAAAGGTAAATATGTTCGAGCGAAAGCGAAAACAAGCGAATATTATTACAATTATGTGAGATCAAAGGAAAATCTGTTTAAGACACGCAATTGCATCGCTCCGAAAATAATTTTACCTTTTCAGCGATTTTAACGCTTGAAATTCCATCCAATCCACCAGGTCTAGTCTTTGAATTCACTATTATCACTGCCCTACGAATCTTCAGTGTTCTACATAACAGCACACATGGTAAAAGACGGCTCGACGGGAGACAGATTGTTGTCGAAGTCCATTACTCGTCGCTTTTAAGCTTGTTCAGTATCCAATTGACTTGCCATTATTGAGCTTCATAAGGGTATATTTTGTTCAAAGATCCACTAAAACGCCATTCGCGTTACATGACTTTCGACGCCATTGCCGGTTAAGTTAATCGTTCTACTGTGTCCACCAGAGAAATCTACGCATTTCCCACTACCCTCTCGATCCTAAGAAAATACACGCAGAAGGCTCTATGCACAAAGACACCACTTAGCAGGGGAGTGACAGGCAAGACTTTTACCGACACGGAAAATAAAACGGAGAAATCTACCCATTTTCCGACTGGGATTGCCATGCAACCCAGTAATTAAAATCACGCTCTTTTTTTGAGTGGTGAAACTCTTCAAAATCTTTGTTGAACCATTTGGTTCATTTGTGCAACAAAATTATCTTGTGGCTGGGCAGCCATTCCTATATGGCTATTTAAGTTTTAATGATTCATTTCATATACCATTTCATCATTATTTAAGTTTTCTCCAGTATAGGTCGCTTCGCTTACAAGGCAGTGCGGCCATATTTCCTGTCTCAAGTTGGGTGGTCCTCCTCAAGTAGTATAGGGTGGGTTAGCAATTTTATCAGTTTTGAACAATTTTTTGACCCGCCGAACGCTCGTGAGGCCGGTCAAAAGATTGTTCAAAACTAATAAAATTCTGACCTACCTTGTACTACTCAGATCATTTATGCGCGAGATCAAATGACTGTAAATAAAAAAAGCTCAAGGTACACCACGTACTTACTTTCTCGATGTGCAAGGAAAGAATAAAGGGTACTATAGTTCGGTCACACAACCGACAAATAACTTATTACACCCAGCAACCTACTTACTGTTATTCAACACCTTGCAGTGTTCCTCTTTACAACCTTTTGAACAGGGATAATGAATCCAGCTGCGAATAAATTAATGGATAAGCAATATTTTTACTGGTGAATCATTTGGATGCGTCATTCGCAACTGATCATGAGTGAGGGTGATCACTTCAAAAAATAAACATAAAGAAATTCTGACATAGTAACTAACTTGATCCAAAGTAAAGAGAAAACAACAGAAACTCAAAAGTCATCAGTCCTGGTTTATCACACGTAAATTACTTATTCGTGTTGTTAAGAAATGAGTAACATTGAGCAACTTACCAAATGGATGCTAATCAATGCGAGGTCCTCGACGACAAGAAATGACTGCAAAATTTTATGATTGATTGTGGTTAACATGCATTATCGAATGTTATACGAAAACGTTTAACTTTCATTTATGCCTAGTATGCAAAAAGAGTAGAAATGGAGCGGAAAGCTAAAAATTTCTCAAGAGAACTAACAAATGGAGCAGGAAGAAGGAGAAGAAGTCATTTCACATTGGAGCAAACGACGCAACTGATCAGTAAAGCAGTTCAAGTTGAACTCGGATCGAGATAAAATGACCGTTCCATAATATTTGCTCCGCCGGAACAACTCAAGTAATGGTTTCGTTCGGCGAGGTTCAAAGTTTTAATGAGAACGCATAAATACGAGGATCTGGTCTTGCTTCACTTTAAGTAAGACTTTAAAGAGAGCAGACGTTAAGGGTATGTTATGGTTATTAAAACTGATTGAATGCATTCTTAATCGTCATTTGCTTTGTGAGGACCCCCTCCATTTTGAATCTAAGCGTATTCAGAAAAAAAAAATAAAACCTCTGTTCAGGAACAAGTCAAGATGCCTCATTTACTTTCTCGATGTGTAAGGAAAGAATGGAGGGCAGTATATAGTTCGATCACACAAGAAACAAATTATCTATTACATCCCTCAAGCAACTGAAATAATTACCTTGCAATGTTCCTCGAGTCGTTACAAGCTCTTAAGCAGACAACATTGCTTAATTGCTCGCGTGTCAGTGCGTAATTCACAACCAGCAGAACCTTCTGAATAAATGCAAACAAATAGATAAAAAAGCCTGATGTGTACCGACATAGTTGTGACGGTATTGAGTGTCACACCACAACCCCGCTTGTGATTATCATGTGATTATTGAGTGATCTCTTGAGCTGTAACACGACACCAGAAAAAAGTGTAGTCTGAGCCATGTAGATATAGTTGTGTTCATTAACAGGATAATTTTCTGCCCAAATGTGAAGTGCGTCAGATGGATAATTGTCAGCTAATGGGGATATTGAAGTTTATATCCTCCTCTGTTTATGAACCAGTTTAAACGTCATGTGAAGTGCTGATCATCTTTTTATCTCATTAGGCCATCCCCTTTTTTTTTTGTTCGTTTAGCGTCGTCCGACTGACCCAAATTTTTGGCATTTTCAAAATATATATAAAAAGAGGTAACGACGTTTTAAAACCATTTTTATGTCGCATAGGAGTTTCGGTGGTGGATCCTTTTTCCAACACAGTCTTCATTTTGCAACAATATCCACCAACTCTTCCGCCATATTGATTTTGGGTTCACGTTTTGTTGTTTTCCTGGCTCCACAGCTATGATGCTGGGGTACCAGGCCTCCGATTCTGAGACTGCTTATGATTTTTTTTTTAGGTTTTTTTTTTCTTTTTTCAATCCGACCGACCGACGCAATATCAGGAAACGCATTCGACGCTAAACGAAAGGAAAAGGATGTCCTTATCTCGGTTAGTTCTATCATTGTGAACACCTGCCATGGGTGGCACAAATTGTAAGATTAACAAATCGAAAGTGGTTCAGCGTTGTCTGTACGTACTCTTATCGACAAAGATATTCGTCATCACAGTGGTCAAAATTTGTTGTGTGCGCCTCGTGAGTCCACAACATTTTGACCGCTGTGATGACGAAAATCTTCGTCCATAAGAGTACAGACAACTCTGAACCACTTTCGATTTGTTTTTTACCACAATATTCAACGCCAAAGGAAGTTTTTATTTCAGAGCGTGACCAAAATCATGACACGAAGAAAGAGCAAGCGGTGTCTATAACTTTCTCGCAATATGATGGGTTTATTTCCCAAAATGGGCGTTCCCGATTGGCTATTACATTGCGTGAGAAATTGACGCGTACAGCGTTGTCTAGACTCTTATCGACAACTGCAAATTAGCCAATCCGATTGCGAGATTACAAGCAATTGTGGTAAAAATAATTTTTGAAGTTTTCAAAAATAGGTTTCCTGCGTATTGGCGGTAACTGATACAAATCTCCTACAGCTAATTTGTAACGAGTAGGACGAAAGAGACTGGGCCATGCCCGATGCAGACTATTAGGGGATGAGAGAATCCCGTGTGCGAAGAGAGAGAGAATATTTTGATGTTTTGGATTAGTTTGCACGAATTAAGGCAGATAAAAACGGACTTTCCTTTGGAATGTAACATTTGGTGACCCCGACGTGATAGAAAACAAGAAAAGGAATGGCGGAGGAACTGGAAGAAACGCAGATCGAGCTAAGGGCCACCGTTTGCACCTTGGACGAAGTGAGCCTTCGAGAGCTATGTGCAGAGCTACAAATAGAGTTGTAGGAGGATACGGGCCGCCTTGCCCTGATTCAACGGATCACGAAATATCTGGACGCCGAAGAACTGAATGTCGAAAAACTACAGAAACTTAAGGAAGCGATCGCGGATAAAAAGAAACCGCCGGCGAAGATCAAGAGTGAAAAAGATATGGAACAGAAACCAGGTTTCCAATGTGAGGCGAGCGTTAGCACATTGAAAGGATCCACAACGATCCCATCATTCAAGAAAGAGTTTAAAATATCAGGACAGATTGGAGATTCGCGTCAAAAGGATCGACTCAGCTTTACAAGCCTGGCCCACCAAATTAATGCTGGGCTGAATCGTGGCTGTCAGTAGAAGGAAGTAACGGAAGCGGTTATTCGGGCAATTAATCCCGGGCTGCGATTGCGAAGCTACCTTGAGGGTAAGCCTGACTTAACACTAGCCACGCTACGCAAAATTCTCCGGTCACATTACCAGGAGAAAGGTGCGACTGAAATGTACCTACTCCTCAGCTCAGCGGCGCAAAAGGAGTTTCTTGTCCGCCTCCTCGATCTTAAGCAGAAAGCACTCTTAGCCTCACAAGAAGATGGTTCTAATTTGAAATATGACCCTAAGCTTGTCCAGTGCATGTTCCTACACTCATTGCTAACTGGTTTACGGAGTGACAGTATCAAATTGGAAGTAAAACCTTACCTACAAAATACCGAAGTGACAGATGAGGAACTGTTTGAGAAGCTGAATGTAGCAGTTAGCAATGAAATGGAACGGTGGCAAAAACTTGGCACTCGGCGTGAACAGCCCACAAGACAGGGCGTTGTGCAACAAGTCGCTCAGTTGCCCTCTTCTAGCGAGAACCAAAGCTCGGCGGAGGGTAAGACCCCAGAAAAACCAGTCAAAGTCAATCTACTTCCTGAAGTTAGGGAGATGAAAGCGGGGCTTGCTGCCATCAGGGGAATCAACGTAACACCGGCCCAAACCAGTACAGATTCGTAGATCGGGAGCGGGAACGCCCTAGGGGTTGTCTGAGGTGCCAAAGGGAAGGAGTGGAGTACCGTTGTGACCATTGTTATAAATGTGTAGAGCGTGGGCACTTCATCTATCAGTGACCCCAGCCATGGGTTCAAAGGTCAGAAAACCTTCAGGGAAACGGCCCGGAGTCGTTCCCGCGGGACAGGGAGCAGCCCAAGAGACGCAGGGACAGTCCCAACAATGTGTGAACTGTGGGAAGTGGGAAGAATGGGCTAATCAATACTTACGCTGTTCACAGTGCCATGCCAGCCATTATTGTTCAAACGTGTGTCAAAGAATGCATTTGGGGGGAGCATAAGAAACTTTGCCAAGCCATTAGAGATGTGAAATCTAGACAGTCCAGGGAAAGTGTCGACCAAATGAAAACGTCATTCCCCTACCATCTAACTCCACGACAGCGTACAAAACTAACAAAGTTGGTGGGAAGAAAATGTATGGGGAGTCAGGATGGCTTAGTGGTTATCAACAATGCCTTCCACCTCTGCGACCCGGGTTCAACTCTCGGCCCCGGGATCGTATGTGGGCTGAGTTTCAGTTGATCTCAACCTGACTCCGAGGGTTTTTCTCCGGGTACTCCGGTTTTCCTCCCTCAGCAAAATCGACTCACAGCCTATCCCATCAGGCTGTGGTGCTGCGCTCCAAGGTCATACATGGTTCGTTTTCAGGGGACGAGCGCCTAGCCGGCAGCACAGCTCCTTCGGTCCGATCTCGTTGAGCCGCGCCCTTAGCAATTCAGTCTCGGACTGCGAGTAAGGGTGTTTAGCATGTCACGTATTATTATTTATTATTATGGTAAGCTATGTTCTACAAGGACAAAAAATGGATGCCCTGTGGGATACTGGTGCTCAGGTCTGTGTTATGTCAGAGCGCTGGAAAGAGATCCACCTACCCTGTGAACTAGTAAGAGACGTTAGTGAATTACTGGACGGGGAGGAACTGAATCTTCAGACTGCAAATGGTACAGAAATCTCATATGATGGTTAGGTTGAGGTGGACTTTCAGCTGTCTGGGGATGTTGAACAATCAGAACCCTTGAAAGTTCCTATACTCATAGGCAGTCAGGTTAACCAAGAGTATCCCATCATCGGGTTCAATGTCATTGAAGAGGTGATAAAGAGGAAAGGCAATTCTGATACCCCAAGTGTGCTTACACGAGTAGTGAGTGATTCGTTTCCGTCAGTAGTAGGGAACAGGGCGCAAGCACTTGTTAACTTTCTCCAGACTAAGGAACAAGAGGCTGACACCGGGGTGCTTAGGGTTGGAAGGCATGACGTATATTTAGCCCCAGGAGAGACTGTAAGGATTAAGTGTCCAGTGCATTTTGGACCATTAGAGGAAGATTTACCAGTGGTGTTTGAACCAAAAGAAGAAGAAACTTGGCCTGAGGGGCTAGAAGTGAGGGAGTGCCTTAGCAGAATTCAAGCCGGGTCATCAAGTAGAATATTTGTCCCAGTACATAACCAAACACAGAGGGGGATAACTTTACGTAAACGTACCGAACTGGGCAGAATACAGTTAGTGCAGTCTGTTACCCCACTACCGGTCGAACACAAGGAGGAAGAGTCAGCAAGAAGCGTTACAGATGGGGAAAGAAACTAGTGGAAACCGGGAGCCTGGGAAGCATGAACAAGAGTAAGAGCAGTGGGTCCCACCAGTTGACCTGAGCTTGTCGTGTGAGCAGCAGGGCATAGTGACAGCAATGTTAAAAGAGGAGTGCGGCGCCTTTGCGGTGGATGACAATGACATTAACTGTGCTAGAGAATTAGAGTTGGAGATTAACCTCAAGGACGACAAACCAGTGCAGAAGACGCACCTGCAGGACATGATCTCTCATGGTTGGATAAGCAAATCGAAATCACCATATTGTTCACCAGTGGTTTGCGTGAGAAAGAAAGATGGTAGCCTAAGACTATGTGTCGACTATCGTTAGATGAACAGTAAAACCCAGGATGATCGACAACCCATCCCCCGCATTCAAGATATCCCGCTCAAGAGCCTTAGTGGTAACACTTAGTTCTCAGTCCTTGACCAAGGGAAAGCCTATCATCAGGGTTCCGTAGCGGAAGAACACCGCCATTTAACAGCATTCACCACACCCTGGGGGCTGTACCAATGGAACCGCATACCATTTGGATTGAAAAATGCCCCAGCCGCTTACCAGAGATATATGGAGAACTGCTTGGAGGGCTTGCGGGACGAGATATGTATTCCCTATCTTGACGTTTATATCTTGGTTTATAGCAAGACGTTTATGAAACATGTAGAAGACGTGCGACAGGTGCTAAAACGTATAAATAGCTGATGAAGCCGAGGAATTTGCGTAGGGCACCCACAGTCCTTGGCTTAGTTTCCTTGAGCGCCTTCACGGATGCTACAACGACTGGATCCATTGTATAACCATCCACCGTGACCACCTTTCCTAAATAACGAACTCTCGGCTTGAACAGATTACATTTCTTCGCGTTCAGTTTGATACCATGTTTTTGCATACCGGCAGTACATAAAGGATTTCTCCAGATTAGCGAAACCACTGTATGCTCTGTTGTCATCAGCTGTAGACACGAGTAAACAGGCCACCAAAACTAGGAGAAAGACACCTTTAGGAGGACAACTGTCATCAAAACAACAAATAAATTGGACCGAACAACATCAGGAACGATTAAATCTCCTGATTGACCTACTAATGCAACCAGGAGTAATGGCCTATCCTGATTTCGAGCAGCCATTTGAGCTACATACCGACGCTTCGTCCGAAGGCCTTAGTGCAGTTTTGTATCAGGAACAGGGAGGCAAACTGAGAGTTGTCGGATATGGCTCTAGAACACTGACGCCAGCAGAGCGCAACTACCATCTCCATTCTGGGAAACTGGAGTTCCTCGCTCTGAAATGGGCAATCACTGACAAATTCAAGGACTACCTCTTCTATGCTCCGACATTTGTTTTATTCACTGACAACAACCCGCTGACGTACATTATGTCATCAGCCAAACTGAATGCTACTGGCCACAGATGGGTGGAAGAATTAGCAGACTACAACTTCACTATTAAATACCGACCTGGCAAGATGAATGTTGATGCAGATGTCTTGTCAAGGATGCCAATAGACATGGACAGTTACATGAGAACCTGCACCGAGGAAGTATCTCAGGACGTTTTTGGGGCTACTATTCAAGCGGTCAGGGAACAGTCCAAAGGCTCAACCCCATGGATAACAGCGGTGACTGATGATGCAACAACACCTGAAATTACACCGGAGGATCTGAACGTGAAGTTGTTCAGCCCGCAGGAAATTAAGGAGGCTCAGTACATAAAGGACACTGTTATTAGCCGAATAATTCACTACAAGTCTCATGGAGCCAGACCATATGGAACCCAGCTGAAGCATGATCCCCGTGATGTTAACACTCTAGTGAGAGAATGAAACAAACTGGAAATTGACGGTCAAGGTATCTTGCGGCGCCGAACCAGCTCTAACTTGCAATTAGTTTTGCCGAAGCAGTTCATACCATTAGTGCTAAAGGGACTTCATGTAGAGATGGGACACCTTGGAGTGGACCGAGTAGTTGATCTGGCGAGATCTCGATTTTACTGGCCTCATATGTATGATGATATTGAACAGTTTGTCAAGCGCAAGTGCAGATGTATCAAACAGAAGAAACCAAACTCGACTACCAAGGCACCGTTGCACAATATAGTGACATCAGCTCCCTTTGAACTTGTATCTGTTGATTTCCTTCACCTGGAAAAGAGCAAGGGTGGATATGAATGTGTATTGCTGATTGTTGATCATTTCACTAGATATGCAAAGGCTTACACGACACGCAACAAGACTGCCCGTACCGCTGCTGAGAAGATATACAATGAGTTTATCCCCAGATTTGGTTTCCCGGCACGTATACATCACGACCAGGGTGGGGAGTTCGAAAACAAATTGTTCCACCACCTTGAACGTATGAGCGGAGTGGCTAGTTCTCGGACTACCCCATACCACCCACAAGGTAACGGCCAAGTGGAGCGGATAAACCGTACCCTGCTCTCGATGTTGAGAACTTAACCTGAGGAATAGAAAACCATCTGGAAAGACCCCTTGAACAAACTCATCCGCGCTTACAAGGCATAAATCCATTAGAATTTTCTCCATTTCAACTAATTTTTGGACGTTCTCCTCGCTTGCCAGTTGACCTGATGTTTGATCTGGGCAACGACGAGCAGACCGTCAATTACCCGGACTATGTGAAGAAGTGAAAAAGAGATATTATATGCAAGAAGCATAAGGCCCTAGCCTCCAGACAAATTGTTAAATCATCCATCAGAAGTAAAGCCTGCTATGACAAGAAAGCTTCAAGCGCCGTTCTACACCCTGGTGACCGTGTCCTCGTGAGAAATCTATCAGAAAGAGGAGGACCTGGGAAACTCCGTGCTTATTGGGAACAGCAAATACATGTTGTTGAAGAACGTATGGCTGACAGCCCTGTTTATCGAGTAAAGCCTGAGCATGGTCGTGGCAAACAGAGAGTCTTACACCGTAATTTGCTTCTCCCTTGTGATGGCTTACCCTTGGATCTGCCGACCCACAAGAGGGTGGCTCACAAAACGTCCCAGCCTACACTCACCATACCATCTCACACCAGCGACAACGGAGAAAGTTCTGATGATGAATATGGTATAGCCATACCGTGCCCTCCTGCTGTTCATGACCCCGGCCCTGTAACTGAAATGGACATTCCGCCTATTGACATAGGAACAGCGTGAGAACATGTCAGATGCCCTCGCCGAGACCCAGGGTGAAGCGAGTGTGGACGCTGGCCCACAGGCAGCAGAATACGCCAGCCTACCCGAAACAGGGAACACCGCTTCGGAAAGTGAAGACTCGGACACTGAAGAAGACCCAGAGGATAGCACTCGGCCAATTTCTAATTTCTAAAAGTATGCATAAATTGTAGGAATCGTGTACGATGTACAGCTAATACAAATGGCGTACAATCAGGTTTTGAAAGCAAACACTGTCCAGGACAGCTCAGTATCTCTACAGCGGCCACTAGGGCAAACCAGAATTAGACTTTTTGTACAGCAGTTGTTATTGGTAGTAAGTTAGCGTCACTCATGTAAATGTCGGGACGACATTTCGGTTGGAGGGGGAGTGTGTAACGAGGACGAAAGATTCTTCATAGACAAGCGAAAATTGAGTGGAGTCATGAAAAGGAAAAAAAGGAAAAGAAAGGAACTTTATTTTAAGTGTCTAGTCGTTCTAGCGCTGGAGCACTAATTGGGGACGTACACTGTAAACTAAAATTAACAATGAACGAAAATCAAGTCAAATGTTGGTTTTTGAGGAGAGGGGACACCGGAGTGCCCGGAGAAAACCTCTCGGTGCAGAGTACAAAACCAACAAACTCAACCCACATATGACGCCGAGTCTGGGAATCGAACCCGGGCCACATTGGTGGAAGGCGAGTGCACTCACCACTGCGCCATCCCTGCACTCCTTGGAGCAAACATGTGTACCAAAGTAGAGTGAAACGCGCCGGACACACCTAGAGCTTTCTTTTTTTTTTTTCTCCAAAGACATTTATGAGAATTGCACAAGGAAAAAAAAACGACAAGACAATGGTACGTTAGGTGAGTTGAAAATAGAATGAAATTAAATACAGATACAAAAATATTCTCTAGTTTCTGGTGTAAACTTAAATTCCATCGACAAAATGTTTTAAGTCACTCCAATACACAAGCAGGTTGCTCGTCCTTACGCATTTATATCTTAGGGCGATAAATGGACGCCTGGAAAATATTCTGATCAGTTTTCAGTAACAAAGAATACGTAAACTTGTCGCAATACTTGGTCGTGAAATATGTGTTCGGAAGAGTCAAGCCAAGTAAGAGTTTCAGATTCTATTTTGCAAAAAAGCTACAAATTTCTTAAACGAAACATTACCTAGAATATTTGTAACCATGCGGGCTGGGAAAAGTAGCTCCCTTTGAAAGGGGCTGTTTTTGCAATTTTGGCACTCAAAATGGTCAACTATGATTTTCGGGAAGCAAATATATAGTTTCAGTTGCTAGGAAGTTCGTGGAAGGTTTTATCCCCTAACATTTACGGGCATTTTTAGCAGTACGAAATCCGAGGAGATCACAATCTGCTAGCTGATTAAAAAAAATTCGCTAAAAAGTTTTGTTATATTTCGAGGAAATAAGAAATGTCCCTCAACAGCTTTTCGTATAATTTGTCCGTTCGGTGCCCTTACAGTTGACTCATTGGCCGTTTTTGCACTAGAGACGCATAACCCCTCCAGACGAATTATGTGTCTCTCATGTTATCTGTCTAGTGTAAAGACAGAACGAACCATACTTTGCATAATCCGTCTGGGACGAACTTCTGTTAAATTAATTGTAGTATACGGGCAAAGGACAATGTGTGTGGACGAATTATCCAGTTTAGTGCGTGTGCATCTTGGAAGACGTACTAAACTGTATAGTTCCATTCTCGTCCCCAGAGGTCGCGATTTTTTCAGTCAGCACCAAAAACAAGGAGCTCTGGCTGGTTCCGAAATACGCGCAGGTCCTGTTGGGGTCTATTTTGGTCACCGTTGACAGCTACTTCAAATTTCTGAGATTGCGCAGACGAGTCGTAAGTCCGTGATTCGCGGAATTCCTGCTTCGAAGCCAGCCAGAGGTCGTTATTAAGTTGGTGCTGATCGAAAGAATCGCGGTCTTGCCTTCCATTGTTAATTCACCTTTTTTTCCGTTACCAGAATATTGATGTCTTTCCTAAGCATTTTGATATCTCCTTCAATCCTCCTTTTCCACCATGGCTGCTTGCTCTGCATCCGTACAGTCTGTTTTAGGCGTAACTATGTAGCAACATAGATACTTACTGCATTAATGCATGAGGTTGTTCGTTTCTGTAATAGTTCTTGTTGGTATTTTGTCTAGAATCTTGTTGACCCTGTTAGTAATTTCTTCAAGCTGGCGTTGGTTTGCCTTTTTGAAATTCACCGGGTAATTGCCTCCAGATTTTAGAATTCTCAATATTTCTTCGATTTCCATGCATATCACCTCCATTCCCATTTCGAGAATCCAGTTCCACCTCTTCTTGTTGAATTCCATCATCATCCACACTTTCATCAGTAGTTGTATTTCCCGCTCCTTGAACATTTATATCCTCAGCCTCCTCCTGGCTCATCTTTCTAGCCTGAGCACAAATCCTCTGTTCCGTGGATTCAAGGAGTCCTATCTCCGGCCACGCACGAAAATCCCCCGCCTATATCCTCTCAATGGCACGCCATTCTCATTGACAGGTTTACTTGTGAAGTAACACCTCATAACAACCTTCTTGGCTTCCTTACTCCACTTCAATCTAGCAGTAGCAGGATGACGACCGGGCCTGCGCTGCTCACCCACAGGACACCTGCCGGGCGAGGCACCTTCACTAGGAGCTCCAGCACCATTCACACCGTTATTTGGAAAATCATTTGCAAATTTCACCCATTTAGTGGAAATGCCATTTAACCCACTGGCCGGGGAGCTTTATTTTTCGAAGGCATCCACTCCCAGGAGAGCTGTCCATCAAGACTAAGGGTCCCTCCTAACCTTTTGTCATATCTCTGACGAGGGTGGCTAGGTGTTGTTGGTATCTACCAAAGGCACCACCCCAGAGAATTATAACCTAAAGTATTCCAATGTAACATTTTCTACATTTTGAAACAAAATTCTTTCCGTTCATACCCTCAGCGAAAATAAACCCATAGAAAACCCTTTGAACTAAAGTAACTCCAGCAGCATAAATTTTTGGGCATGAAGAAATTCTCCAGAAGAGAAGGTTTTAGACAAAAGAGCAAACCTGGCTCGTCCTAATCCAATTTAGTGAAGTGGACAAGCGAGGCTTTGAAAACAAACATTGCGTTGCCGCATCCTCATCATCGTGGGAAATGAAACAAGCTCACAAATAAAAAGAGAAGTTTCTAAAGAGGGGTTGAGACAATTTGTTTCCTCAGGTAACAAACAACTATTTGCCCTAGAAAATGTATGAAAAGAAAGCAGGTTCTTGTCGTATTCTGTCGTTCCATCGCAACACACACACACATCCTACAGGCTTCCGTAATTTGAATATCGAGGGGAAGAAGTAATATAAAAAAGGTTCAAACAACTTTTGTTAAAAAAGAATATTGAGCACATAAAAACTTTTTTTTTTGAAAATCAGCCGTCACCGTTTATTCATCTTTTCTCTCTGATTATTTGATGCTCCCCCTTTTTTTTTGTTTTGTTCAGGAGGGGGGTCGCAACATTTTTATCCACGAATAATCTTGATTTTGGGGAGGGGTCGCTTAGTAACTGCATCCGAGGTTTAAGGAGCCAATGGCACCTGTAAAATATCCTCTCAAACTGCGAAATGCTCCCAACCTTTACCCCACAAATCCTTTGCATGTGTTAATAATAATAATAATAATAATAATAATAATAATGAGTATAGTTATATAGCGTTATTTCACTAAAGCCCTGGCCAAACTATCGAACAAAGTTGAATTCAACGCTCCAACTTTGCTCGATCCAACATTGTTCGACCGTTTGGCTACCCACGTTGGAAGATCTTCGTCCAAAATTTTTTGTTCGACCAAGTGTTGGATAGAGTTTGCTTTTGATCAAACCTTTGCGACCAACAATTCTGCTCGACGCAACAATGGTGCAGTGCTTGGCCTCTCTTCCAACAAATATGTGTACCGAATCGAGTCACATTCGCGCTGCTAGCCAATCACGTATCGATATATTATTTCAAGCCTAGGCTTCTAGCACTATTTGCAACAAAGATGGCGGACAAGGATCAAGGGAACGTCTTGGAATTTGATGAACTCAAAATCCAGAAACCTTGATCAGTGAGTAGAAGCAAGGCGATGTTTTAGGGGCGCTTTTAGTCCCCTTAATCAATATCATTCTGTTTGGAGATTTCTGGTTAAACGTTTTCTAACTTCCTTTTGAAGCAGCTTGTGTTAATCATTGCTGATCCAAAAATTCCTATTGTTTCCTCTGTACGACTTGTCCTTTGCTAAACTCATTACTGAATACCTCTGAAATACGAATGCGTTTCAAATTACACTGCAATGCTAAGGAAACGACTGCTTTGGCTGTCCGTCGCTAACAGTGCTATAGAGACGAGTAAAACTTCGTTTGCTCAAAAAAATCTTTCTTCTCTTGTAAACTTGAGCTAAGCCGGTCCGTTGAAATATCATGAGAGACATTATTCTTTGACTAGTGTAAGTAAGGGAAAGAGTTAGGACTGCAACCTAATTTGCTTTGAAGTACCCTTTCTTTTTTCGGCTGTGCTGCGGATGAAGCTCGAAAAACGTGTTTTTTTTACCCTTCGACCATTCGCGTTCGCCTAATCGCTGGTTGCCGGCAGCCGGTCAAGGTTTTCAAATTGCTAAGCAATCACCTCAAACAACAGTAATAAATAGTTTGTAACTCCGGCCATCCATTTTAAATTCTTAGTAAACCAGTCCCTTGTCGCGATCGTACGTATTTGGAGTTGGTAATTCAACCGTGACTTAAAACAGTTATCTTTTCAAAAATTTTCAGGAAGTATCATTATCACTGAAATTGAAAGAAATTTCATCTTAGTAATCTGCTTTTGTTGTTAGGCTCTGGCCGATTGAAGAAACGATGTTGCATCGACAATTTGAGTTCGCGCTCGTTTCCAAAGTGTCACCCCGTCAAGCACCCGGCCGAGGAAACATTGTTACGGTAACAAAAAATGTCACTGAATCTCCCTCAGACATTTTTCAGGCCACAACACCGTTCCCTCTGTTAAGCTTACCGAAGTCTTAGGACGCTTTCCTTTTGTCAGAACTGGCCGGCCAGACCGGTCACTTTGCAAAGAAAAGGCGACAATATAGGGAAGATATCTGTTTACAAACATTGCTTTTGTTATTCAAATTTGCCAACGAAAGGAACAAAAGGACCTTTGTCTCGACAGCCAATGAGGCTCTGGTTGGCACATTAATGACAATAGATGACGTCAACGATATCTTCCCCATTTGAAAGAACACATGCGTGATAAAAAAAAAAATGTAAATGCTTTCTTTATAGTGGAAGTACACTTAGCTATCAAGCTAGTTTATAGGTACTCCACTGTTAACAAGGTGAAAGTAACAATTGGCAAACGTAACAGAAACATATTAAGAACCCCAACTGGCGGGAGGCAACCAGTTGGCTATTTACAAAGCATGGTAGAGTTGAATCCGGGACAACCGGAAACAGATCCAAACCAGAGGTTATAACGGGATTTGAACCCGGAGCAGCCGCTTGCAAACCCAACGCCCTAACCACTGGACCACACTGCCTCCTCGCCTTCTCAGTCTTCTAAGTCCTCGCATTCTTCTCAGTTGAGGAGAATATATCATCCTCAAAGTGTTTATTTCAGTGAAGGCGTTGCAGAGTTAGTCCTTTTAAATGCGCGGTTTGGCCGGTCAGTTCTGTCAAATGGAAAGCTGCAGTCCTAAGTCGAGTTGCTGATTCGAGATAGTTGATGTGAGTTCCGGGTTCTTAACCATGCATGGTTTGTTATTCATATTTTGAAGGCGACATGGGAACGTACAGGAGACGATTCTCATGCAGAGAATCTTCGAAATCTTACTAAGTACATAATTTATGATACGGTCGTCGCTAATGTGAACAGCATCAAACATTGGTTTCGGAACACTAGGGTTGACACTACTCTAGTGTCAACTCTCCGGTATTTTGAATCCCTAGAGGAACAACTAACAATAAAACTTTAATTATCTCTAGTGTTAACTCCCTCAATGCGACAGCATCCAATGACATACATTTCATAAGCAAAACAATGGCTCTGCACGTGTGGTTTGAAGGTTTGTACATTCCGTTCACGTTCTCTACAAATATCATGAAACGAGAAGCTACCAAGCCTCCAGTTCCATGTAAAACGTGAGCACACATTAGTGACTTTTAATTTTCTCTGCTAGTTTCAACACCGTCCCTGCCAGTTAAGTTCTGGATAGTTCGGCTAGTTTGTAGCAGTAGAACGAACTGGAAACATAAGGAAAGAATTTAATTTTAATTTCCCACCCAAGCCCGCCTCGACTGCATGCTCGTTTCAGTCCAAAACCGTAAACTAACACACTTAAGGACGTCTGTAATTGAGTCCATTGAGTCTGCACAAAATCACAAATAGAAACGGTAAATTCAGATTGGAGGTGCGAATAAGTGAAACAATAACGAAAACAATACCACAGAGAGCCATTGTTTTAATCATAGTTAATCGAGGGACTGGTTATGAAACCTTAGAACCTTCAAAAGCGAGAACAATGTTGTCGCCGTCGATGTTGAATTGACCGTGACCCTGCATAATCTTTTGTTTTCGCTTCGCACGGGTTTGCAAATTAGTTGCGCATAATTTAATCAAAGGATTTGATTGGCTATCTTCTCGAAAAAAGGTGTGTTTTGTGCAGGGTCAAGGCCAAAAATACGGACAAAAACATGAAACAAAGGAACTTGTCGAGTTTCATAACCATCGCCATGCATTAACTATGCTTTAATGCATCTCCCCTTCAAGTTAATTAATAAGCAGAGCTTAGCTCCCCGGGGAAAAAAGAGCGCGCGTTTGATAGCAGCCAATGAAATTAATCCCAATCGCGTCCATTTAAATAGTTATGTGCGATACGACAATCTTGTGATGTTTCTTTAATTGCAAGTAAATGTTCTGCGCGATGTTCAAAATATCACAGCAAATTTTACAAAAGCAGTTGTTTTTATTTCCAAATGATAAATCAGAAACGTTCCAGATTCCCTTGTGTTCAAGGTCATCATCTTCTGTTAGCATGAGCTTTGTCCTTCATTGTGCAAGCTGGAAGCGGCATTCTGTGTAAAGTAAGAAAAGAAAACGTCGCCTCTGTAGCGAAAATGATACACTTCACTGACCAGTCGCAAGGCTAAAATAACATTGGCGAGGTACCCGAAGAAATAACCTCCCGGAGCAGAGTAGAGGATCAATAATTTCAACCCACATAAGATATTGAGTCCGCCGGGGGAATCGAATGCGGGCCGCATTTGTGGAATACGGGACTCCCACAGCTGTGCCCACTCTGCTTCTCAAGGTGTGTATTTTCATTTCATGTTACATTAGGTTCCTTTTTGACACCCGTAAACTGTATGAGTTCGTAATCTTTGAGCTGGTAATGGACCAAAGCCGGAGAGTGGCTTGGGGATAGGCTATCACTAGCCTCTTTCTTTTTAAAGAAGGATCGACTTCGTTGATGAGTGTTATAGAGTCAACAGGCGGCCTAAAGTAACAGCTTGTCGAACCATTTTATTTCACAGATAGAAATTTAAAATCTCTACAACCTGATGTTATAGTTGAACAGGGGAGTAATGAGGTAGGTCCTCTGGCATTATTTCCCACGAGGAGCAGCCCTTTTCCTCAGAAAGTGTTCGTTATAGACAGCAGTTACCTGCAGAGTGTAGAGGAAATTCTCATCTGTGTACAAATCAGTTAAGCTACTAGCAAAGAGACCGGAAAGCTCTTGGCTACTCAAGGAGTCGGCGCTGTTGGTCAGTGTCACGGGATTCTGGGATCCATCGGAAATTGTTTGACGAGGCGCGAAGTGACTCAAAGGAAGATGGGACAGTGGTGGTGGCTTTGCTGGGTACTGGGGCGGACACGGGAACTCCGTGATCCCGAGGGATACTGCTCTGGAGGCTCCGTGCTCAAAGTCAAACGCGGAAGGGTACATCAGAGCATTGACTGGAGAATTGTAACCATTCTGAAGTACATTTTGAAGGTGACCTTTCAAAGTTTTTATGTAGTTTGTAGCAATCAAAAGCAGCTCCAATTTCGTCTTTACTCGGATCTTCTCGTAATTGGGAATCGTGCTACGTAGTTCTTCGTAAGCGTCGTTCATCTTTCGGACGCGCTCTCTTTCGTGCTTGTTTGCTAGGAACCGCTTTTCCCTGGACATATGCCTGTTTCTTGGTTTCTTTGATCGATCATTTTTTGAACATTCCATGACTAAAACAGAAAGATGCGTTTGTTAAGTGGCTAATGAGAAAATGGTGGCTTAAACTGTAGGCCTCAGTTGTTCGAAGGGTGGATACCGCTATCTACGTGCAGTGGATAACTTCATTGGTTTTGCTAATGTTTACCCGCTGGATAGTGATT
>OX421445.1:54629839-54632339 GCA_949126865.1 Montipora capitata
GTTAGTTTTAAATTTATTTCCTGGGCCCGGTTGTTCGAAAGCCGATTATAGCTTAATCCAGGATTAGCGTAAACTTTTGTTTCAAGTTTTCAATTTTTTGGTGAAAGTTTCTTTTGCTTATGTTTGTATTTCAAGATTGACTTCTTCCAATGTAAAGTTTTTCAGAATATCAGCGTTGAACAGCATTTGGCAATAGAGAAATAAACTCCTGGGCCCGGTTGTTCGAAAGCCGATTATAGCTTAATCCAGGATTAGCGTAAACTTTTGTTTCAAGTTTTCAACTTTTTGGTGAAGGTTTCTTTTGCTTATTTTTGTTTTTCAAGATTGACTTCTTCCAATGTAAAGTTTTTCGGAATATCAGCTTTGAACAGCATTTGGCAATAGAGAAATAAACTCTTCGGTTAATTTTTAATCTGGGATTAGCGTTAATCGGCTTTTGAACAACCGGGCCCTGGTTAATTTTTAATCTGGGATTAGCGTTAATCGGCTTTTGAACAACCGGGCCCTGTAGTGTATCTTTATTATAGTTAGCACACAACCCCACAAGCGTGTATTATTGCTTAAATATTGATTGTTTAAATACAGGATATTGTTGTCTTGTCTTGTACATAATGCCCAAACAGCCTCACTTGTATTTGCATTAGATTGTTACTATTAAAAGGCAAACCATTAAAAAGGGTATTTAGTTTGAGGGAGTCCAGGAAAAATATTCAAAATATTCATGGATATGAAGTTCGTGAGGCAGGCAAACCTTGAAGAGTTTATGTGACCATGCATATTTGGAATACACAGAATTTCTATTTGGGAATGTTCAAGTCCACAAGATTCCTTTTCTGTACATTGAGAAGTACTGTAAGAGCTGTCAGGTTACTCAGATGGAAATTTGACAGACCTCAGCTGTACAGTTTTGCTCATTGGTGGAACATAATATTATAAAGTGCTATTATTACTTTGATTTTCTTATTCTTCAGTTGAACCAAAACGATTTGATCAATCATCACCTCCACCATTACTATAACTGCTCTTGCTTTTAGAAAAATAGTATTAAAGTTGAAGCTGGTGGCTCAAGGAGCAAACTGTGCAAAAAAGATAGGTTAAAAATGCTATAATGGTATTTAAATACTATTGTAGAACAATGTTGTTTTTATCATTAAGTCAAAGGAAACCCAAACATTAGGATGCAGTTTGCCCAGGAGGGGTCTTCCCTATAAAAATGACAGGGTACTTAGACATTTTTTTAAAACAACCTTTAACCCAAAATCGTCTGGCGTCAGACAGAGTAAAATACCAAGTCTGACCGGTTTGGACGTCAAAGGGTTAAAGGTAACAGAGTCTTGTTGTGTGGACGTAGCCGAAAGAAATCTTAACCCCTACGAGGAACCAGTTCTAAAGTGACAAATGACTGGCATTTTATAATTCAGAAGTAAAAGTTATTTTCCGTCATACCAAATTCTGCTACAGTTCCAGATATTTTTTAGATTGATAGCCTTAAAGGTACTACAACTCTGCCAGCAAACCTGTTTGATCTTAGCATCGTAAGCGCTACAAATCCACAAATTTTGTCCCAAAAGGGTACAACAAGAACTCCCGTCATTTTTGTAAGGGAGTCTACTTAATTTATTCACCCTTGGGAATGGTAGGAATGATTAGTATTATTTCAAGCAATCGCTAAAAATTCAGCACACCTGTTATATCTAAAATATTATTATTATTAGTTGAAGTATTTTGTACATATGGAAAGGTAACAGGAATTATTTCTGTGAAGTCTTATCCAGAAAACTGCATTGTGGGATTGTGTCCCTTTCAAATGTAGCTTAGTATGCTTTTTCTCAACGTGTTTGAAGAATTATTACTACAGAAATATGAAGTTATAAGAGTTTTTCTAAAATTAAATCTAATGGAAGGGTGGATTAAAAATTTATCGAAGCAGCTGTGATGCTACCGAAGTCCACAAAGAGAGGTTCGATAATTTATTGTACTGAAAGTAATGATGAAATGGTATACGAAATGAATCATATACGAACTGCGGATATGAAGTCAAGTGAAGCTATGATCTTCGCAGTTATGAGCGCAATTTTTGCAATTGCGTAGAGAAGCCTGAAAAATGCAGGACTTCAACGGGGTTTGAACCCGTGACCTCGCGATTCCGGTGCGCGAGGTCACGGGTTCAAACCCCGTTGAAGTCCTGAATTTTTCAGGCTTCTCTACCCAATTGCAAAAATTGCGCTCATAACTGCGAAGATCATAGCTTCACTTGATGTACTGGAAGTATTAATAGGCCAACTTGAAATTTCTGAAAAGTTTTGTAGGATGGCACTGAATCACCTTCAACAGTCACCTTGCTCCATTTTTTACAAATTTTCAACACATGAATTGAAATCAAGACTGTAATCCATTAGCCGGCCAAGCTCCATGAACGAATTTTCCAAACACTGTCACAGCAACCGAGACTCACGTTGACCTTGAAATTAACTCAGAAAATTCCCTCGCGGCACCGTTG
>OX421445.1:54642339-54647339 GCA_949126865.1 Montipora capitata
AGCGGGCCATATTCTACAGTAAGGTCAGCCGTCGGCCGTTAGTTTTCTTCCCCGCGCGCCGGATTAACCTCAGAGATATAATAAATACTTTCAGGCTAGCCTCGTTTTCTCTGTCCGTCCTCGTTTTTTCCCCTTTGATTTATGGCCGCGCGCTTCGCGCTTGGGCCGTAAATCAACGTGAAAAAACTCGGTCGGTAACTTACAGTACGGACCTCGAACTCGGTTGGTATGAGGTACATATTGAATGCAATTAGTACTGTTATTTTCTCAATTGACAAGTAAAATCGTCTGGCGTTAGACAGAGTAAACTCTATTAAGTATCACTCCCAGGGTGCAATGGGTTAGTAAAAACTGGATTATTTTCAAAAGGATGGGTTTTTTGGGCGTTGTAAGGCTGACGAAAAAGGAAAGCAGAGCAAAAAGGGCACATTTTCAAAGAGAACGCATTGGTGTGTACATGTCTACAACGGGGTGCAGGGGATGGCACAGTGGTGAGAGCGCTCGCCTCCCACCAATGTGACTCGGCGTCATATGTGGGTTGAGTTTGTTGGTTCTCTACTCTGCACCGAGAGGTTTTCTCCGGGTACTCCGGTTTCCCTTCTCCTCAAAAACCAACCTTATCTAACTATAATAAACTAGTTAATATATAGTTGTAAATATGTACACATCAAGCCTAAAATTATCAAATAAACATTAAAAAATTTATGATTGGCAATAATTACGTGGACAGCTAGGGCTTGATAGACTACAAATTTTCATAAAATGCATTTAAATTGGGTTACTGTTTAACATATGTAGTTAGCTTGTTCCAGAGGTGAGTAATCTTAAAAGTAAAAGAATTACGGAAATACTGGTTGTTATAGGCGATTGCAACCACCTCCCCTTAAGTTTTAACGTGAAACACTGAACTTAAAGAAATCAGAAATGTGACTAGACCCATTTTCCCTAATACATTTATATGGTAATGAGCGCGATTGTTCATATCTTCTCAATTCAAAAGAATTCATTCCCGCTATGGAGCTGTAATCTACATCGTTTCCGACATTTAAAACACTCTTCAACGCTTAATCTTTTTTTCACTGTGATTTGTGTTGTAACTTAGCTAATTCCAGTTCTTGTGAGTAGGAAGGAACTTAAGCGGTGACGACCAAAACCAGAAATCTATAACCTAGAAGTCTCGATCTACGATGGAATGCGGTCCATCAATTTCCGGTATTAGGGAAAATCTTAAGTTTCCCGATTCAGTTCAGGACGTAAAAAGTGGGCGAATTATCCTAAAACTAGACTTTTACGAGCGGTTTCAGAGTAAACATGTAGAATGAAAGGTTCGCATTTGTACGCCTATGCGTTCTCGTTAAATCCTCAAATTTGGTGATTTCAAGTTGTTTTTATGCAATACCACAAAAATACGGGATAGAATCCGTGCCACACGTGTAGCACGATTGTTTTATTTCCCCTTTTTAACCAGTGATATTCTTGTTTTCGTAGTCGTAGCCGTAGCCCTAGCGGTTGCCGTGGTCGTTTCTTAACTCCCTAATATCTATTTTTAGAACGGATTTTTGGGTGTGTGTGTGTGTGTGTGTGGGAGGGAGGGGGGGAGGGGGGACCTGGCGAGTTGTGTTCCTTGCACGATCCGTGTTTTTTTTTTGTTTTTTGTTTTTTGTTTTTTTCAGCACGCGCACTCCTTCGTGCGGTTACTTCGTTGCAGACCAATAAGAGAAGTTGTGGTCATCAGATCCAATCTGATTGGCCATATTTGGCGGGACCCGTATTTTACAATCAATTTAGAAATTAAACGAGCCTTACCTGGAAGGTGAAGTTTGATTGTGATTCTGCCAAATCCCTGGTGACTCGGCGAGGGTTAACAGGAGATGCACACTTGCCGCCGTGGATAATCAGACTTTCAAAGGTTGTGGACACGGTTATCAAGATACAAATGAATACAAAGGAACATGGAAGAACACGGGGGCGGGAAGTAGAAAAAGTGTGAGGGAGGGCATGTTAACCCTCACCGAGTCACCAGGGATTTGGCAGAATCACAATCAAACTTCACCTTACAGGTAAGGCTCGTTTAATTTTCTAATTCTACCAAATCCCGATGACGTCAGTTCCGGTTAACATGAGAAATTACAGCAATGAACGTGGACACAACTATTCCAATCCACAAAGCCAACTTATCGACCTGGCTTAGCTCCAGCAAAGCTGTTTCCAGCAATAACGGGTTGCTTATAGAACTTCTGAAAAGCAGATTCTCGAGATCATTCGATGTGTTTCAGGATTGCATCAGTTGAAATCACCTGCCTGCTCTCGATATAGCTGCTGATTTGGCGCTGTGAGCATTAAACCTTGCTGTATCTACTCCACTTGCTTCCATAACAGCTTTAATTCATCGCCCATTTGCATTCGTACCAATGTACCGATAAGGTATGAAATATGAAAGGAGAAGACGGCCTTTGCCATGGTCACGAAACAAGCTGGGTTTTTCCAAGATAGCGTTCTAGAGTAAGTGGTTCTTTAGGGTACTTTAGGGTTCTTCCCACCAAAAAATGACACGAGGGTTTTCCCCAGGTCTGTCCTGCTTGCCATGATCCTGTATGTAGAACATAGATAATAATCAGGCGTTTTCTCCATAGCATCGATCCTAGCGGTTTAAGGGTCAGTTCTTCCGAGACAGAGCTTTCTCAGAGGATACAATAGTCCTATATACTCTAGGACAGGCATAAGATCCCAAGTTACCTGATATCGAGGAGTAAGCTCGTAACAGTTGAACACACCCTACAGGTAGCGCACTTTAAAAGGATGGTCAGCCACAGCGTAGTGACAACCAGGAAATTCAATCCCCTTAAACAGCTTGCGAGTGCTGAGCAAGCCGTATTAATCGTCGAGTATGACAGTCGCTTAATATGAAAGGCGTGGAGAAACGTTGACACGTTGTTCACACTCGGATGTAGTGGATCAGTTTTCTCTTGTAGACCAGATGCACACCATGCATTTGCGGATGTGAACATCTTACTGCTTTGCTGCCGCTAATTATTCAAGAGAACATGAGCAAGTGCGCAACCTCGCCCGGAATGTTACCCTTAATGAACTGTCGCCTGACACCTTTCATGTCAGGGGTTGCCGTTCTGGGTTCAGAGGGTGAGCATACCCGTGAGAAAATGTAATTGTTAGTGAACTGTGACCAATTCACAAGGAAAGCATCCACATATGATGCATTCATATCTTGCTTCCAGGAAGCATAGCCACTAGTTTGATGGTTGATTCTACTTGCAAACAGGTCAATCTGGGGAACAACAAAATCCCATATATATACAAGTAAATACCGGGATTCAGTT
Organism: Montipora capitata; assembly: GCA_949126865.1. Lineage (NCBI taxonomy): Eukaryota > Metazoa > Cnidaria > Anthozoa > Scleractinia > Acroporidae > Montipora > Montipora capitata. The sequence goes on from OX421445.1 coordinate 54,645,675, forward strand.
CCCATTATGATCCCATCTTCAAAACGGCGCGAAAGAGAATCTGCAGTTAAATTAAACCGCACCGGTTGACGCCCAGAAGAAACGTTGACTATACTTCTAAAAGGGCCTATAATCAAATTTCCTTAGCAATTGTATTGCATTCCTTGTTCCTGCATCCCCGATGCCACTGATGTAGGAAATAGCAGTCATGTTGTAAGACATGTTCCTGATGCGAAGAATGGACACTGACCCGAGTAAGGACATAAACCCCGGCCCCACGGAGGGCGGTTCAAGAATACTCAGTTTGCGTTTCGTGCATTGTTGCACCCCGACCCATGCGTGATGCATCTACTGTAAAAGCGATATTTGGGGAACAACGGTCAACAACCCGGAAAGCTGTGGACACCGAGATGACTCACCACTCTAACAGCACCAATGCTGTCAGCAGACGGAGGCATATTTACAACGAAAAACCTTAAGAGAGCTAGGTGTGCCAATTCTTTGTCCCATTCCAATTGTCTATACTACAAAGGACCAGACTCCACCCCAGGGAAAGTAAATGCTAAAGTTCCTATCAATGTGACAACTTCATGGATTGAAATCTCCTGGGTGTGCAAAGCTTTATGGCACAAAACAACGACCTTGTCAGCCTCCGTTAAGGCTAAGCATATATGAATATTGTTACAGGAATCCAAAGAACTCTAGGTACTGCGTAGGGTGAAAAACAGACTGGGCGGGTGAAACAAAACCCAAGCGCGTAAATAATTGGGCAGCTTATAAGGTTGCCTCAAGGCAGGCCTCCTCAGAATCCTCCATGTGAAAAGAATGATCAATATAACTCAAACAATTAAGTCAGTACAGGGTGCGTAGGGTGTAAAACACTGATTTTAACACCCTGGTAAAGATGCAAGGACTACCTGTCAGTCCCATGGGTAGGGCCCAAAAACGGAACAGAAGACCCCTCCATGCAAATTTGAGATATTTTCTGAAGGCAGGCAATATATGGATGGCATTGAAGAAATTGGGTGGGTCTATAGAGGATATAAAACACCCAGGTTTCATCAACCTTATGGTAGATCCTAGAGTAACCATCCTGAACAGTAGGTCAATGCTTGATTTAAAAACTTCAAATTGAAAATAACTCTATGAACCCCAGGTTCCTCTTTTGGTCATAGGAATATCGGAGAAACACTTTCCCCTGCATCAATAGCTTCTTGCTCAATAACAGAAAATTTGAATTCTGCATGCCGGGGACTTGGAGGGGTAAAATTCAAGTTCACAGCTAGATATACACTGCAAGATAAACGGGTCAGAAGCCAACCTTGCTATTCGTAATTGGCCAGCTGAGGATTACAGTTTAGCAATTTGTCTCCTTATTGGACTGGGATCATGGTTGACTGCCTTGCTTCTTCTTGGTTGTGGTAGGAGCCCCTTCTCCCCTAACAAAGACATTGCAGAATAAGACTTGCCACCTCTGGAGAAGCCAACTGGGCGTTCAGGTCTGGTTTCAGAGATTCCCGGCCACGAAGATTCAGTTCCCGGTTTACTGCCAATGCTAGAACAAGGGAATGTGGGAGAGTCGCCTAGAACGCGCCTGATGCTTTATCACAGGCATTGACGGTGGCACAAAATGAGAAAACAAAAACTGTCGAGCTTTCTGAAGAGCCCTGTCTGAGGATTTGGTAT
>OX421445.1:54652339-54667339 GCA_949126865.1 Montipora capitata
TGAATACTCCCATTTATGGCGAAATAGGGTTTTCTCGGTCGATATTCATAAATGATGTTGTATTTTTGTCTTTCTTCTACTGTCCCATTGTAGTATTGCATGGAGACGCAGGCTCCAGGTTATGAGGGTCTCAATGAGGTGGGGGGGGGGGGCAATGAGGTGGGGGGGAGTGGCGGCAATGAGGTGGGGGGAGGGGGGGCCAATGAGGTGGGGGGGGAGGAGGTAGCTTTCGCGGGTAATGGTTAAATAATTTGCTTTTTCACGGCTAACGGTTACCTTTTCTCCGTCAGGGTTAACCTATGTGAAAAACAAAGAAACGTCCCTTATTTTAGTTACTAGTAGGGTCTCAGTAGACATATTGAATAGTTTAAGTCATTGGTTATCACAATGCGACTCACGATCTTCGAGACCTTGTTGCCAGTTTTTCACAAAACGTGGCTACCCTGACTGCCCAAGAAATCGATCGAGAATTGAAACCGCACTACAAACGTCACAGAACAAAGAAACCAACAGAATTCCATTCACCCTCACCTACCATCCACAAAACCTTGCAGTCAAAAGTGACATTCTCAAAAACTTCAAAATTCTCCGCAATGATCCCGAAACTATTCATATATTTCCTCTACTACCACTCATGAGTGGGAAGGGAGGAGTAAGTAGGGGTGTGTCAAAATGGAGGTGAATTTGTGTCACTGTCTCAACAGTTTTGTCCGAGATTGTAGGTTCAGTACTTGACAAATTTGGTGGCACAGAAGCGGACATCAAGAGACGACTAGCACCAGCTAGAATTCCCTTCACCAGACTTCAGAACATCTGGAGGTCAGGCAGATTTAGCCAGAAGACCAAGCTGCACATCCTGAACTCAAATGTGCTGTCCGTGCTACTGTATGGAGCCGAAATGTGGAGAGTGACAACAACTGATCTCAACAAACTGGATGTGTTTCACTGCACATGCCTGAGGAGAGTGCTGAGGAGATTCTGGCCTAACCATCTTAGCAACGAAGAGCTTTATGAAGCAACATGGAGTAGGCCGGTATCAGCCCTTGTACGAGTGAGAAGATGGCGATGGATAGGACACATATTGAGGACTAGTCCTAGTAACATTTCGAGGACTGCACTAACGTGGGCACCTGAAGGTAAAAGGAGGCGAGGCCGGCCGAGAGAAACATGGAGAAGAACTGTGGAGAAAGAAAGAAACCAGCTGGGATGGCATTCTTGGGGGGCTGCGGTCGCATCGGCGGCAGACCGGGATGGATGGCGCAATCTTCTGGCCGGCCTTAAGAGTCCTCATGGGCCCGATGAGGATAAGTAATCACTCCCACCACAACATGACAATTTGAGGCCTATCTTTACACAACGGGAACACAGAAAGCCGTAAAAAACTGGAACAAAAATTCATCTTTCAACTAGATAAACCCTATCCTCACGGAATCAATGAACGCCTCTCATGCCATTAATTTATTCACAAATTCATGTTACCATTTATGTTGTGCACCGACGGCAAAGCTCCTCCACACCCTCATTAAAGCCAAGAACACCCACAATTCCTCTATTCGGTCTGACGACGGGCTAACGCTGGAAACGTCAGCTTTCCAAATCTGTCACGGTGGTTATTCGACCTTTATCAACACGTTTGATAAAACCAAATTTTCCTGTTTCACTCTCCCACCGACGCAGCAACAAAATGTTCCTTTAGAAACTAGAAATTTGAAATACTAATAATCTTCCGCTCGTGGGGAATCCAGTCCTTGGCGATCAACATTTTACTCTCTCGTCAACACCCAGTGGTTCAAGGCAGTTTGCATCTTGGAGGATTATCACACATTTTTACAAGTTAAAAGAGATATAGTGACGAGAAATTAAGGCTGGAAGATGTTACATAACCGTAACAATGCTTCTCTCGATCATCAGAGGCGGTAAATGAAGAACGCCCCGCGATATGATATCATGTTTGGACAAATACGGATATGATTGGAGACCTGGGCACGAGTCACTCAAGAGTAGAGAGACGGAAACTCAAGGCAGTGATGTAACTTGATCAGAAACGTTCAGAGCCGGAGCTATAACAACCCTGTTAAACGCGAAAGGCATCTTAAGCAATCATATCAGCACAATCATTCAATTTTCAAGTCTTTTGTCCTCATTAAGGCAGCCATTTTTGCAGGTAAGCTCTTGTCAAATTAGATTAAGTGCACAACCAAGTTAAACTGTCAACGAATTGACCAAATTGGAACTAAATCGCTGGGTTACTATGATGCATTGAGATAGGAAAGCCGGATAAGTAAGCAAGGTTATGTTATCAGTTTGGAAGTAGTGACATCAAAGCACTGGCAAATAGAACCCAAACGTTTGTGAGATTGTCTTTTAGAAGAAGGATTTTTTTTTTGTCAGGTTGAAAGCCTTTTGCACTATAAAGTCCACTTTCTATGAGCGGGAATTCACTCAACTTCAAGGTACCTTAATAATCAATAGCGTGCAAGACGCCTAACAGCTGTGGTAGAAAATCACGTTTAAGATGTAAACAAGATGTGTTTACTCGATGTTGGCCTGCGAGAATGGTGCGAAAATGAGGCCCAGTTTCATTCTGGAAGTGTCATATTCGGTTTTCTACACGTCCCTGTTGGCATTTAAGTCTGAAATGTGATTTGGCTCGTTGGAATTGAAACACAGGGATGAGAGCTGTGTAAATGTTGAAAACTTGAAAACACTCTAGGAGGCAGTTTCCGACAAGAGTCGAGGAAACTAGACCCCCTCTTTGAAGATATGGAGTCCAGAACACAGCTGAAAATCTCTTGTTTATTAAAGTAATGGATTTTCTTGGATTTTAACTGGTTAAAACTTATCTTCTTTGTCTTAAGCTTTGACAGCTTTTAAAGGAAATAATCATCAGCTTGCAAATGCTTTGAGTCACTCCAGAAATAGCCGCAACGATGCGGACATAAAGCGTGAGGGATACATTAATAGCCACGCCCAACCGAGTCATCCCTTACCTTCTCGTAATCAACAACTCTTGCGCGCCCCAAGAAGGTTATTGTTTTAAAAAAAAACTACCTGAATACATTCACAAATTATACTAAAGAGTGGAAATGTGGAATGAGGATAATCAAACGCGCCATTTTGCACCACGCTGTTTGCGCTCAGCCACGCATTTTCAGTTCGCGCAAATAATGGGCAGGAGTAAGGTCCTAAAACTACCTCATGGGTTAGCAAGTAACTTTATAATATTTACCAAATCAATATTTAAAGAGAGCGCCAAAGAAGTAATGAATAAGACGTTCTAGCAATAGCAGAAGGGACACAATAAATACAATTCTGGGTGAGAGGTAGGTAAGAGCTTTAGATGTTGTTGACTCAGGATTTGAAAAAGAGAGAAAAAAATCAAGGTGTAGAAGCGTCTCATCAATTGCTTTTTTGTGAAGTCATTTTTAGCGGAATCGTTTCTTTTCCATTCAGAATCTCCGGCTACCCTTAGAAACAGCTATAAATGACACAGCACGTCTTCCTTTGATGTAACTGCTGCCGAAAAACTATGGAATTTTTGAGGGCATTTATCAATCCAAAACAATTCTTTTCACTTTCTCTGTAAGGGAAGGGTGCAGTCGAAACAAGGCAAGCTGTGTCACGTTGCTTCAAAGGTTTTCCACTCAACGCAACGAGCCTACGATTGAATACAGGCGTTTTCCCATTCGATACTGACGAAATCCTGCAGCCTAAAATGGACTCAAACGCACTTAAAATAGTGAATTGGTGTCTTAAAAGGGTATCGTATGACTGCTGACCCGCTGAGAAGGTCAATGACGTTCGTTTATAGCCCAAACAAATTACACGGTTATTTGAGTCCCATCAAGATGCGCTCTTGCAAAATAGTTCCTAGATTTTTACAATTGCTTTCTGTTCAGAGTTATCAAACATGGCTGTCGTTACATATAATACTCGGCATTATTATTCCACTATTACGCCATCATTACCATATTTGGTCAAGAGAACGCGCAAAATATGACACGGCAATAGACTGCAGTGTCCCGGTTTGACCGGTTTAGAGCAGAACAAAAACGGACGGAAAGGAAGTTTTTCAATGAGAGAAATTGTTTTCAACAAGATGCAAAGCCTGAAAATTTAGCTTGTCATCGCTTGTCACTCTTCATTTTGTTTATCCAATCAAATAAAGATCTTTGGCTGGCTTTTTGTGCTGTTTACATCGTTCGCACGCGCCCTGAAGGACAGATGATGCATTTTTTCAAAACACTCTTACCAAATAAAACCATTTTTGTAGTGGAATAATAAATCTCTTATTCGATGGTTTAACATATAATACTCGCGGACATTTTGCTGATTGCTACGCAACTCGCAAAATATCCGCGCGTTTATTATATGTTAAACCATCGAATGAGATGTATATCTCGATCAATTTTAACTCAAAAATTTTCATCGCTCTAGTGCTATACTTGACTTTGTTTACAGTTAGTTAACATGGGTTACATATTTTTATTACCGAGATGTTGTGGTAAGATTCCAAAAATAGATAAAGTTGCCCAAAAAGAGAGGTTCTCTTTGTTGTTCAACTCGCTAAAAAGTGTGAAGAGAAGACACGCTAAAGAAACTTGGACATGCTACAGGCCACGTTTCGAGGACGGCCTCTCTCGCTTCTTTTGTGCTATGAACAACGAGCAACGCGTTACTTATTCAAAATATGCCGTGTCAACCGATCAAGTAAGATGTATTGCTTTTTTCCCTCTGAGCAGAATCAATTGTTTCATCTGTAATCCAATTTATTTTAAGAGCACGGATAGTTTTCTCTACATTGAACATAAATGGCTAAATCTCCTCTTTCATTGCTAATAACCTTTGAGATATTCCTTGCATGTAAGCAAGTAACGTGACAAATACGCTACAAGCGCTTCCTTCGCATTTCGCGTTGGCGGTAGCGTAGGAACAAGAGGTTTTTAAACAAATGGTTTGATTCACAATAGTCAAAATAAATTAAACTCGGTCTGCACGATATAGCAGCGTAGAATGTACGCAATCCTGAGTATTTGTGTAAAATTATCGAAGAAAGGACCGAATCTCCAAATGGCCAATTATTTGAGTGCAATAAGGCCTGAAGTAAGTGTACAGGGCATGTTTACTATACAACCAAGCGGGGAATAAAATTTGCCATGGCCAATGAATAAACATTGCTCGTTTCAACATCAATTATTTGTGTCGTATTGTACCTCCCTTTTTTGTTTTTGTGTTTTTATTTTTAATTCAAGACTCGTCTTTCAACATAAAGCAACGGAGGAATTGAAAACATAAGGGCTGTTTACTATAAGGCCTAGTCTTGAAAATAAGATGATTCCGAAACACAGGTGGAGAACTACGGAAGTTTTCAAAAAATACGAGCAGAGTCAAAACAGCTGAAGTGTCGCCGCAGTTGTGTAAAGCATTCCCCAAAGTCTTCGAAGCATACAAATACGGGAAAAAAGGAAAAGTATTTTGCTATTACCTGGAGTTCTGTGTTTTAGCTGGTTGCTTTTGCGAAATCGTCACAATAAAACGACATTTGCTGCGGAGTAAACAAAGCGTGCTAGCCAGAAGTAACATAATCATAGTTTAGACAAATTAATACGTGCCAAATATCAATGTTTTGGACTTCGCTGGCTTTTACCATAATGCATCGCGCTTTCGACCAGAATGAACCGCTCCATGAAAAAGCGTCGTTTTGAGAACTAATGAATGGTAAGCTGTCGTCACCGAATGTTGATTGTAATCTGAACTTCAGAATTGCCCGACAGTCAGACCTATCAAACTAACATTATCTGTAAAAAAAAATAGTACCTTTAAAACCTTTATCCTGCATTTTCATATTTTCATACTCTCCTGGTGTAACTGAGAACACTATTTACGTGGGATGCAATGCATACCACGTTATAAAAACATCGTAGTCACAAATGTGCACACCACAGGAATAGTAGATAAACCGCTTGATAGGAATCTCATATTATACAACCGGCGCCATCGCGCCCCGAGCTCGGGCCATCGGCCCCAGGAGCGAGTGAATTCCCACTCAACTGAGATCACGTGATGCTTTGCTCTATATTTAAAACTTTGGCCCGATTTCGAAAATGGCCGCCACCTTTGACCTCATGAAGCAAGACTTTGCTTTTTTAATTAGTTATTTCATGGACACTGCGGATGAAACATTGGGATGAAACAGATGTAGACAGAATTTGCGGTAGTGATTTCGCAGTTCGCATCACCTCCTAGAAAAAATCGAAATTAACTGCGAAGAAGTTGATCAGGAACAAATGTGCAAAGGAAAGAAATATTGTGCGTATATAGTCTAATAAATAGCATAAATCACAAGTCTTCTTCTGGGAAAATTGTTTTCTGTATCTACTGTTTCGCGACATTCCGATTGCGTTGATCAGGAAATCACAACAGCATGCACGGGCTGAGAAGCCGACAAGTTCGCTGGGGTGAATCGAGTTCAAGTATTCATTTTCCAGAGTCCAGTCGAATTATATACAAGCTGCGAGGGTGATGAGCTTAGTTCACAGCAGCGGTACGCTGGAAAGCCCGAAATTTCTTTTTCTTTCAGCTGTTCTTTGTACGAGCATCATATGTGGATGTCAATTTTTTCATTAGTTGTTTCACGGTCTTCATGTTAGCTACCAGAGTCTGGAACCAAGAGGGAGGTCACCGTTTTATTCACAACATTGTTAACTTCGGAACTTTGCAGCTGGTTGCCGGTGTAGCTGGTAAGAGGAGGGCTAAGTTTCACTTAGCCACATTAATTACAAGAATGGTTTTCACAAGTTTTCTCTCTCAGTGCTACGGCAGTGTTTCACGCTCTCTTGCGCAGATTCACGCTGTTTCCGATCCGACAGCTTGTACCAAATCAAACTACTACTTTTGCTCGGTGACTTATTGATTTTATTTGTAAACACAAAGCGATGTTCACGAATACGTTATCTGTTGTTATGAGCCCTCCAGAATTCAATTGGCTGCAGAAACATTTACTTCTTTTGTTCCGTACACAGCAAATTTGATCATCGCTTTACTATTCAATCCTTGGAGTTTGATTCTAACTCTTCCAAAACAATCACCCTACTTCTGCGTAACATGGTATTCAAAGAAAAGGCTTTGAAGAGCGTCTTGTATATTATTACATTGTCTTAAAGTGAGATGTTTTGACATTGCAAAAGCAATGGTCAACCTTAGCAACAAAATAAATCGTGGCCCAGAGCACTCGCCGGCTTTGAGACTCATCTTGTTAGCTAACTGCACTGTTTAGGGATTCCATCGTCATTCCAATACAGGAATCAAAAACGTGAAAAGAATATTAGAAAAAAAGCCTTAAGCAACCAAATACAAAGTTTAAAAAAAAAACAGAAGATTAGATGTTTTCGTCACGGAGACTTCGCAGAGGTCTCCCATCCAAGAACTGACTCCATCAAAATATTTTTGAATGCCAAGTAGACTATCGCACGACTGATACAACAATGCGGAAATATTTTATTGGTTGGCCAATACCAGCCTTCATCAGGTTTTTTGGGGGATCTGACGAATTTTACAGGATATATATACACATGTTATGAAGTAATTAAAGAAGATTTTAGAAGATAACGTAACGTGATATAGCTACTGGATAAAACAAACCAAAATTACAGAAGAATAAAATACCGTTGTAACACTATATACTGAATAACAAGATTGCTTATTATCCGTTACGTTTGTTTATTTCAAGAGCGTTCTATAGTTTTCCCGATGAGCTTCCCGAGCTTTCCTGAAAGAGTCACGTTATAGTAATAATAATAATAATAAATGTATTTATATAGCGCCTTTGATAATATTAGTGTTCTTTATAAAAAGAGTAAAAAAACTTCTTTAAAAAGGCGTGGTTTGAGTTTATTTTTGAAATCGTAGAGGAAGATTGTTCCATATTTGTGGGCCCGCCAATGCAAACGCACGATCACCAAAAGCCTATTGCATCTTGTTCGAGGAATGATCAAAAGGTTTTCGTTGTTACTACGCAAGGAATAGCAGCTAATAGTGTGATGTAGGCTTAGATTATAACATCCCACTCAGATAGGATGGAGCCATTCCTTTCAGGGCTTTCAATACTAGTAAAGCGATTTTGGACTTTACTCGAAAACCATTTGGAAGCCAATGTAGACTCTTTAGGCCTGCGTGCAGCTGCATTTAAGACTTTTTGAAGTATAGTAGATCTATTTGACACTTTTGTACACCATACAAAAGTCAGTTACAGTAGTCCAGGTTTGAGGTAAACGAGTTTTTAGTTGAGTTTTTCGATAGGAATGAGTAACATATGACTGTGTAAATGGTAATTGCTGCTAAGAAAGTGTTTTTAGACTCAGTGCCGTCTGGATAACTTCTAGTGGGACTAATTATAGGGAGTCTGTGTCCATTAAAACGGTCTTAAGCCGACGTTTGGTTTCCGCGGAAGACTACATAATTTACACTGAATCATGCAACTAACATTGAAAGTCTTGCAAGTAATTTGAGATTTAATTTCATAGCTTTCTCCCATAGAATAAAAAATGTATTCATTACGGTCGTGCTCATTAGGGTCAAGTGATGCAACTGTTACTGTTGCACCGAAAAGAACCGGAAGAATTGTTATTGAAATTCGTTTTTAAATTGGTGATTTGGGGTCTAATAAGAATGTCACTAATATTTTTACAACAACGGTAAGCCACTAAAGGAGGTGTTTTGAAAACGTTTTTGCAACGATCTGTTGAGTAAAGTATGTTGGAGTGTTTTTGAATTTTGCTAGTGAGGTTAGGTAGTGTAGCGTTTTACGTGATAATAAAAGGATTGGTTTCAGTTTGTCTTGTCATTATGTTCTTAAGCGCGTCAGTCCGGGGAATGTCAGAGGCCAGCAGTATTTGGGTTTTTAGGAAGAAAACTGAGTAGAAACTTAGACTAGCATCAAATGGTATGTGATTGGTCAAGTGAAGGATATTTTGCAAAAGCAAGATATAAATCAATTCCTCCTTGTACACCGGGTTTGGGGGGGGGGATACTCCCTTATATGGGCTATATAGTTATGCGCGGCCCCCAAAGGGTATGGTCTTTTTGACGTTTTCGTATAAAATAGGGAATCAATTTTAACCATTTTGGTCTGAAATAGGGTATGATTTGTGCACTCATCAAGTCTTGAATTGGGTCATGATGTTTTTTTGAAAGAAGCTACCGCCTTATCATTAGGTGATAAGACCATCAACCAAAGACGTTCTCGGGTCTGAAATAGGGTGTTGATTTTAAGAGTCAGGTCTGAAATAGGGTATCAAATTTTTGGTCAGGTCTGAAATAGGGTGGGGAAAATCGCAGATTTTAGTCTGAACGTAGGGTAAGAGTTTTAGGAAGCGGGCAGCACACCCCTACCAATTTTTCGGGGAGTATTCAGCTAGTACAGAAAGGTGTAATGCGCCCGTGAGAAGGACAAACTATAAGTTGCTTTGGAAACGGAGTCCTACGAAATATCAAGCAGGATTCGTAGGTTTAGGACTTACATAAACGACCCAACTCTCCAGTGAGTTCTAGTAGCTTAATAGAGAACCAGACCGGTGCTACGCAGAACGTAGGTTCAACTCGTGCCCAGAAATCTGATTTTTCAGTTGTACTTTCGCCTGTTGCCAAGCAACTTGTATTTTAGGTATCAAAACCTTTAGGTTTCCATGGTATTTAATGCTGGTATAGATGGTTTTCAACCACGTGATGAGACGGCCATGTTGGTGAACAAAACAATAGCAAATCATGGCTCATGTTTTGCATTATCATAGAGTCAAATTCCCAAAAGACTTTTTTCTCTATAGTTCTGTACACCACCATGGCTGCTGTGACATCAGGTGAAAATCATCTGTACGCCAATCATGCTTTAAGCAACCCGGGCCAAGGTCCCGAAAAGCCATTTGTGAAACTGTCAACTGCTTGTTTTGGAAAACCGATCTTTTAACAAGTTTTCAAGGTAACAAAAAGAAAAATGGCTCTGAAGTTTGACGACTTAAATCCTCTCCGTTCTTGAGATACAGCCGTTCTTTGTGTGGTCATGCAGACCACACAAAGAACGGCTGCGTAGAAGACTAGTTATCGAGATTCCTATAATGAAATCCTTATCATTTTTTACCCTCCGAGTCTGAGATAGCATACGTCATCCTGGAGGACAACCTAGTGTTATATCTGTGTGTTACTAACAGGATTCAAAAAGGTATCACTGAAGGTAAAAGTAGATAATGGAACTTATACATTGAAATAAACACTGCAAGTTGAAGGGTAATGATATCAGACAGCTTGATGACATTCAAGTCTTTAAATATTCTAAAGGACTTGAATGTTCAGTGAAGCTGGAGAAAGTCACTATTCTTATAGCTTGCTTTTGCAATGTACATAAAGGTTGCAAAGTTGACTGATGTGCATTACCCCAAGCAATTATACAATAATTTAAGAGTGGCTCTACTAAGGTATGATACAGGCTTAACAACTAATATTTTTATCTATAAAAACTTCAAGGTATCTAATGGAAGTTTTTTCAGTAATGATTGATTATTTATAAATAGCATAACCTTTTTGGGAATTCGTTTTTGTTCAATAAATTAAACTATTGCATAAAATGACAGCAAAATCTTAGTCATATACAGTAAAACCCCACATGTAAAAACCTTCCATTTAAAATTTAGCCTAAACAGGTTCTTACTTAAATCGTAATTAACAGAAATCTAGGCTGTGTTGAACACGTTGCACATAGCAGAATTTAGTGGTATTCGGCTTTCGTTCCCTATCCCTTAAATAAATTGAACAAAACTTAAATATAGAATGAAAATTCACATAAAATGGCTGTATTAAGTAAAATCGAAAGATCACCTGACCTTATCAGCTCTACCCTAAAGTAAGGCTCCTCTTACGAAGAGGGCGTTTGGAGAGAACTGTAAATGTCACTTGTTCGTATATGCCAAAGTGTAAAACTTTTCTTAGAGTTTAGAAAATAAGAACCAATGTCAAATTTTAGGGTTAACAGGTAACCTTCCCTGGACTTAACACCACCTTGACTTCCTGTTTCAGATATGGATTGCTTTTCTGAAGACCAGCTGAGGAAGCCACGAAAGAGACAGATGTCGAGAGCTAAACGGGTGTTGGCCAACCGACGAGAGAGAGAGCGCGTTCGAAAGATGAATGACGCTTTTGAAGAGCTACGAAGCACGATTCCGAACCAAGAAGAAACCCGCGTGAAGACAAAACTGGAATTGCTGCGGATCGCTACAAATTACATCCAGTCTCTTAAGAATTCCATCAAGAAAAGCTCCAGCATGCACGATAGCTTTAGCTCTCCGATGAATGCGCTTATGTACCCGATGCCGTTTGAAAATGAAAATATCGAACTCTCTAAATCGAGTTCTCGGGTCGCTGATCATTCTTATCCGCCTCAGTTTGTAGCTCCCCCTCCACCCCTTCCTCCAGGCTTTACCGAGCTGACTAGTTTCCAGTATGGTCCTCATCAGCCGGCAGCACTTGGGCCCCAGTTTCCTGCGTCCATGACCGCTAGCGCCGAGAGTTCTTCAGCGGACTTTTGCAGCCTTTTGTCTGCCAGTCTTGTTGACTCGCACTCAGCAGAGAATTTGTTGTATAATCTGCAGGTAAAGAAATCATTATGATCCGTTGTTTCGTAAACTAGGAAACTGAAAAAAAGTCAACGCTTTGAAATTAGAATGGCTGCCTTATTTTTTGCTTTTGTTTTAGTTTTTTAACTTTTGTTTTGTTTGCTAGGTTTGTTTTGTTTCGTTCAGTTTTTGCTTTTGAGATGTTTGCACCAGGTTTGCACTTTATCATTAACTGAGAGCTAAATAATTTGAAGCAATCACATGCAACCGGCGCTGAGCGTCAGAGAGACACCCACGAGCCCGTCACAACTGGATTAGCTTTTTTCCTCTGATTGGCATCGAAAGTGACGCGGGTTTTTAGCCAATCCCCTAGCATGTTGATTGAAAAAGAAAAAAATGCCGGATTGCTTTGTTTTTGGATCGCTCAGTGATACTTGTTGGTCGACACCTCATTAAAGCTGCACCAGTTTGGCTTTTGCGGCTAAGATGGAATGTTTCCTCTTTTTTGTTCATTGTTCTTCTACCAACCCTATAAGGTCCTAAGAATGGTTCTGATCATCCCAATGATTTGCTTAGCATGCTCGACCTGTTTCTAGCCAATCAAGAGTCGATCTTAATGTTTTCCGCGCTTGGCGCCTGACTCTTGCGCGACGGTTTTCCTACGTTTTGCTCGTGGTCTGTAGCTTTGACGGCTTTCTCCTTTGCCGAAAGATCAAGCAGATATGATCCAACAATTCGCGGCGTTCAATGTGTTTTTGATTTTACTTCAACTCCATTAGTGATTTCTCCTATTTTCAATGAATATCAAATTTAACGTCTGTTTCTTGTTTTCTGTACAGAATGCCCCTGGGAACTACTTTATTGAAGGTCACTGAGGAAAACAGAGTAAAAAACAGATGTTATTGACTTTTATGCCCACACATACGTCAATGATATGTTCTCTTCAAGCAGGAGCCCATTGGTAGAAGCCTTCCTGTGCACTTTATCCTTGATTCGACCTTAGCGCGTATCATTCTATTTTTAGAACTAACCCTTCAGCAGGAGACTCACCGTGACTTACATCGATTTGCAAAATTTGCATACATCGTTTGTGCTCTTTTTGTCTTCGTTTGACAATAACTTTATTCTGATTGCCCGCGTTATTAACAGTGCGGGCAGAGCCGAAGAACTCGTGGCATTTCTACAAATAGAGATTGATTCATAGGATTTGAATGGGAGAGGTACGCTCCACCCCGGGGTGCTACTGTTTTAGACTAATTAGATTTTACCAGGGTATAGAGCGAGTTTCAATCAAGTCTTTTCGTTTACACTGATATTGTCATTTCGTCTTTTGTTCTTTAGCATTTTTTTCGTTAGCAGTGGTTCTAATTATACGTAGTCGTAACAATCGTTGATTTAGGTTATTCTAGTAAATAACCATACATAGTTTCATAAGAAATTCACCGCACTAGAATATTAAGCCCGCCGCATACATGAAGGAAAGAGTGAAGCGCAGTTAGCTTAGTTTTTTCCTCACATGTGCGACAAAGTTTTCCATGTAAAATTTTCGCTTCGTTAGTTCGTGAGATTCTTGCTTTCGTTACATATTGATTTGGAAACTAAGACTTGAAGAACAGTAATCCTTTGAAAGCTGAACATTTTATAAATTTTCAAATGTTTAGAAGCTAGTTTAATTTAATTTTATTATAAAAGCTATAAGTTTCCTTTCTTCAAGATAAACTTTTAAGTTTAGTAGTATTAAGTTTTAAACTATTAGTTTGTTCTTTAGCTCTTATGGAAGTATTGGGATTAGAGATTTTTGGTCAGTAAGGCCGTATTGGTAAATTATAAGAATATATCCCCCATTTAGTTTTTATTAAGTTGTTTATTTTTGTCAAATCCGGCTACTGATTATTGTTTTGCAAATTCGCGGGAAGAGATTCACATTCTTTTGGCCTCGTGTCCCGCGGAGCCCCAGGCACCTTCATGACGGCCGCGACACAAGCATAAGCATAATTGTTATATAGCTGATTAATTCCCCCAGCAGCGAGCGCTCTCATTGGTTACTTCGAGGTCACATGACATCTAACAATAAAACTGTTTCCCGCCAAAAGTCTCTTAGCGGGTAACAGTGCAAAATTCTATGACGTCAGAGGGTAACAGTGCACTGTTACCCGCGAATGTTGACCGACGACCGCCATTGCTGTTGCCGTTCCACGTTTTTCTTTTTGTGCTATGTAACAAATCACTTAATGACTGGTCCTTCGGGAAACAGTTCCTTTTGTTTCCCTCGGGCGGGACCAGTCATTAAGAATTTAATATAACGAAGTTCTCACTTATTGCATAAGCATAAGAGAAGTGACTTACGCAGGAGCAGTTAGCTTAAGAAAAGCTCGCTGAAGAATGGGACGAGCCATGTTTTCAAGTGGCAGAAGACGAATTAACAATTATTCTTCGAAATCACGCGGAATATCGCCTGATATTAAGCCGACCAGGCTGTAGGCCGAGTTGGCTAAAATTAGGCGATATTCCGCACGATTGAGCAGGATAATTGTTTTATTATTGTTAAACACATTGATGACAAAGCACAATTAACTACGTTTTCAATAGTACTAGTATTGGGAAAAAAATCTGGAAAAACTACAACAGGATATCTGTTGAGTACATAGGGCCACACACAGGCCACGTAGGTCCATTTTTTAAAAAAAGTGAATTGGTTTAAAAAAATAGTATATTTCTGTCCTGATTTACTGTTTGTGTAATAAAAACGAAGTGCAAGTGCTCTAAGACGGCTACACACTTTTAACAGAGCTTGGTACAACAGAGGCTGTCTTCACTGGTCACCTTATGCACATCCACTATCTGACAGACATTGATCTCGAAGTTTGCTAAGAAGTACCCAAGTACGTTTAAGCTTGGCGAACTACTTAAAGTGCTGATCATCATGGTTTGCTACAGCAAACCCAGTGAATAATACGGATTTTCAACTTTAGTTCTACTTTTGTTCTCTTTGAAAAGTGACAGTATTCTCTAAAACTGTAAAATGCATACGTAATATAGTCTCTGCGACAAAAAAAATAATCATTTTGAAGTTCAAAAGGTGTGAGAAATATCCACGCTTCAAAGTTCTCTTTTGGCTGTCTGTTTTCATGTCATGCTGCCTTCAGAACGCACGAAATGCAGTCTCACACAACATAATTTTCAAAATTTCCCCCGGCGACCCTCAAGGTTCCATCCTCCGACGCTCATTTGGTCCGTCTCCGCGTTGGATCGCACCGTCCCGCAAAAAAACCTGGTGCCAGATGTCATTCGCAGTCGTAACATAATCGAGCAGGCTGCAAGTGCACCTAAACAAAGATTGTTTTTTTGTTCCTTATATACATCTCCCCATCCACAGCAAACATGCGTCACCATTATTGCT
>OX421445.1:54672339-54689839 GCA_949126865.1 Montipora capitata
ATTGTTTTCTGTTTTCCTATAAGACTTGCACAAGACCAAAGCATTTCTTCCTCTTTTCAATTTTTAAGGGACTAAGTTAAAATTCCGACTTGTTCTCCTTTATAAAGCGAAAAATGGAAAGCTGTCGTTGCCAAAGAGAGAGGTATTCGTGGATCAAGCCATTTTCGTGCTAACCGTGACACCTCGTTTTTATTTGCTACGTATTCATCTCAATTTTCTTTAACGCTACCCAAGGCGTTTTAACGCTTTCTTTCTAAATCATACATTTTTTGCTCACCTCCGATAACTCTCTTTTGTGAAGGTATACATTTTCAGCTTAATTGCTTTGAATTTTAACGACCTCAAAGAAAATTGAAACACGCAGTTGGATGTAGTTTTTAGCGTAATTGCTCAATCTTCATTCCGTGGACAGTTCAATTCCTCGGATTTCCTCTCTTATCAAACTCGTCCGTAACATTTTGGCGAATTATTTGAAATCATCTAAGAATTTAATTTACTGCTGTAAAGGCGTTTGCCTTCAAGTTGTTGAAAATCGCGGAAGTTATAAGTTCGTGTATTGAATAATAGTCTTCTAAGTTATCTTTAGAGCTTTGTATGAACGAAATCAATCTTATTGTCCGTAGCTTTTAAATAATTTATCGACCCCGAACGATTGATAAATAAATATTCACTTAAATCGATGATCTTTCTCGAGGATTAAAAATTTGTGCACTTTTCTTATGCGGGACTTTGGTATAAATTTACGAAGGCATTAAAATCTAAAGTATTTTCTTCCAGTACTCAAGTTGCGTAAAAACATCTCTTGGATTTGCTATGAAGAAATGTCGATCTTCGAATCAAAAATGTCCGTTCTACCTCTGTTATAAAATCAGTTCAGATTAGTCTTTTCAAGGATTAATTGCGTTAACTTCCGCAAAAGTCTTAGAATTCCACATGGGTTCTTCTAATTTAAACCTAAACTTATTTTCGCTTAGTGAAAGATGCACCGGCGGCTTTCATGTTTCCATTGACATTGCTTGCTATATTTGCTCGACCCTTTCATGGTCAGTCAAGTCGGAGAAAAGGAAAACAGCGTGATTTGAAATATCCCAGCGGCGTTTTTAATTGCCTTGGTGCGCTTGCGTAATGCATTTTGCTCCTCCCATAATTATCTCAGAGGAAGTCCCCAACCAATTTAATGTATTCCACCTCTTCTGAGAGAAAACAAGTAATCAACTTGTCCAACGGGTGGTAATAGTTAAGCACATTAAGTATTGCACACGAAAATTTCTATTATCAGTATATTCCACCACCGCTTGCAATTTGGGAGACACTTTTGGGAGCGTGCGAGCTCTAATAAACTTTCAAAGGTTAATCATCTCTGGAGAACTTAAACAATTGAAGGCGCAGCGTGTTTTCGAAACAACTTTCCGGAATTTTCACTGAACCCATTGTGTTGCGGAGAAGAATCACCTGTTCTTGTTATTTTAACGGATTTGAACAAAAAAGAAAAGAAACGATTTATGGCTTGATCTTTAAAGCCTTAATTCGTTTGATGAACTCAGAAGTCAATTTGACCAAGAAAAGAAGCGAATTTTTCTCGCAATTCTTGTTAAGAAATAAACTTGAAAATTAACTGTGGACAGAAATTAAAGGAACAAACAACTACAGATTTAAAATGATCTTGTTTAATGTACTCTTGACTTGAGTACCATACAATTCAATTTATATTCACTGTACATTTATGGATTTGAAGGAAAGCAATAAAATTGGGTGTGAATTTATGACGGTAAAAGGGAATTTGTCATAGAGCTGGTTTCAAAAAAGTGGCCTTAGTCGCCTCGAAATGATCGCTTTGTCGTATTTGATGAATTAAGGAAAGATACGCAATGTACAAAGCATAAACGAAGAAAAGCTAAAGTGAAAGTAACAAATATCTCATAAACTTTGAATATTAATGAACTGAAATGTCTATCTCCTCCGTCAACTCTTAGCTCTGTGATAATTGTTAATTATGGAGTTAAAACCAAGTGCAAATATTTAATTTTTTAAGAAAATATGTTAATAGTTATTTGTGCATTCTTTGGCGTGCGGATGAACTTACAAATTCCCTCGTACTTGACTTGTGCAAACTGATATTGAGTTTTTAAAAGGCGTAAAAGTTAGTAAATACAAGACTGAGGTTTGGCAAAGGAGTTTAAATTGAGGGGATTGGTCGAAGGAAACGTGACTGTTTCTCTGACAATAAAGTCGTCGAGTTTCTCTTTGCCTTGCAATAGGTTAAGTTCGGATTGAATAGCTTCCTCAATGCGCCTCTTCTACGTGTTCCTTCAATTCGGCCTTTTTCGCAAAGCGTTTTCTGCATGTTCTACAGTGGTACGGAAGATTATCCGAGTGGGTGTGCATGTGAAATTTCAAATTCGACATCTTGTTGAATGCCCGATTGCACAGGTTGCATCTGAACGGCTTTTCTCCCGTATGAATCATTATGTGATTGCGAAGGTTCCCCTTTTGGTGAAAACCTTTGCCGCAGATGTCGCAAATGAAAGCTTTCTTGTCACTGTGCGTGCGTAGATGCGTCTTTAATGTAGACGAGCGATTGAAACTCTTACCACATTCTTCGCACTTGTGCGGTTTTTTCTCAGTGTGGATGATCTTGTGGCGGCAAAGCGTGCTGGACAGGCGAAACCCCTTTCCACAAACGTTGCACACAAACGGCCGGCTTTGAGTGTGATCGGGCATTTTCAAGTGGATTGAAAGAGTGTATTTCGTTTTAAAAACTTTTCCGCACTGGTTACATTTGTGAACAGTCGCCTTGTCGGATCGATTTTTTACGCCTGTGGCACTAAGCTCATTTGCTTTATTCAATTGTGAGTATTTTCTGTTTGCGTGAGATGTCAACCGTTTTAAATTAGACGCCAGCGTCTCCCCGATTGCCTCTGACGCGTTTCCAACTTTTCCCTGTGCCTGTAACGGGCTCTTTTCCGGAAGAATTCTGTGATCGGCAGTGTGATCCACCTCGTGAAGATTGCCTGTTTGAGTATTTCGCCCCGACATTTTCTTTTCATTATTAATGAAATCATCAGCAAACCTTAGAATCTTTCCGATGTCATTAACGCTCCCGTCAATCCTCACTTCAGCTGGGTAAGACAACTTTTTATTCTTCTGAAACGCTCTGAAGATTTCCGCATCACCAGTATCTTTTTTCTTCGCTTTTGCCTGGCTCTTGCTTCGTCCGGTCCCTGGAAAATCATCACCAGTCGTCGATTTTTTTTCATCTGCAAATTAAGAACATACACGGTTATTCGGAATGATACTCTTCCACTAAAAATTCGATAAAATTTTAAAATGAACACACAGCTCTAACAAGAAAGTGAACTATGACATGTTTATATAGGAACTCACTTTATTTTGAGACAATTCGAATTAACCAAGTCCAGCAAACACTTAAAAAGATTTCAATTACAGGTTGGAAGAAATACTAACCTTGCTGGATGAAAGTCAGCTTTCCTTCGCTGAAATAATTTTTATCCTCAAAATCTCTCTTCAACAGAAAAGCCCTCGGCATCGCTTCGAATTCGCGTTATTATGAAAGATGTGTTTAGGTCACAACAATACCGAAATGTGTTTTTTAAAAAGAGGATATTTGCCGCGATTTGGGAACAGATCTTCACCCAAGCTAAACTCTGTACTACTGAGAAGTGTTCCTTTGTACTGTCTCATCTTATGGAAAACCCAGTGAGCGCATAATCTTTTAACAGTCTTATGTCGTGGGGACTTCGAGCAGATCTCGCATTGTGTTGATTTCGGATGATGCGCTTTTTAGCCAATCAAACTTCCTTAACTTGGAAAACCTGCAAACATATTGAATAATTTATAAACTGCACATATGAAAATAACTCGGCAACACCTGCAATGACGGGCTTTAATTTTCCGAGTTATCATAAAATCTGCTGACAAATCCACCTTGAGTTCAGATAAAAGAAAAATGCTTGGCATAACCTGATTCCGTATCTGCGCGATTTGTTGCTATGAACATGTGGGGTTTTTTTTTTCTTTCAACTTTATCGCTTTTCGGGGGGAAAATCGCTGACTGCACACGTTGCGCTGCTATAAAAATGCAAATATACTGAAACATTTGCTCTTGAAAATATTTATTTGGACCTCACTAGGGTGTAATAAGCGCCGTATAAAGCAATAGGCCCGCCTATTGGTTGCAAGCTAATAATTACCTAAGCTGTCTTTATTACCGGACCTCTGTCAGAGACTTTGTATGCGAAGTCTTTCTTGTCTTATTGAAAGGCCGCCTTCACGTCCGCAAATGTGTTACTCCAAACTTTGACTTGCTTAGATTTTATTTATCTGAAACACGACAGCGCAGCGTGTCATGCTTCATCTTCTGGCTTTGTAGGAATCTTGCTTGGCGTCTTCGCGGTTTTAATGATTGTGAAACGTTCCGCAGAGCTCGTCAAAGTTCATGCCTGACAGAACCAAGGTTTGTTTATTTAAATCATGATGGACAACTGCCAGTTCGTCTCCAGACACTCAATAGCTATTGCATAATTGTTTTCGTTTCACTGTGAGTTTCGTCAACAAAATGGTTTTATGTGACAAAGGTCCATCTTTGTAATCGATCACCGACGTCCCATCGGGGATTTTATTGGATCTTACTAACTCGCTACGGTTTTGCTATTATATCATTAATTCAAAATAATATGTTTTGTCGGAGCTCAGGTCTTAAAATCGATTCCACTAACGTTCCGAATTCATTATTTTTTTTACAAGCCAGTTTCGGTATGGTCATGATAAACAGCAACCTCAAGTTGTAACGTCTGAAAGAAAATTTGAAACAATAGTATTAACGTCTATGCCTTACTTAAGGAACCTATAATTACTTGGAGTGGATATAAATTTATGTATTCGGAACGTTACAGCTGAAATTCGCCAATTGTTACTGCTATGACTGTGTGTTTGAATATGCTTTTCATTCGAAAATTGCACTTGTTTTCGGAGAAAGAAAAACAAATCCTCACTTTCAGGCATATCACTGTCAATGTTTCGCGGCAGTCGCAGAAATGAACTTTTTTGACGAGATTTGGGCGTCGACCGACGCGCTGCAGACCGAAAAACCAGCAGCACTTAACGAAAAGTCGTACAAAATCTTTTATTCCTTTAATTCTATAAAAGTCATTTGTTAGCGAAAACAACGAAAACAAAATTTGTATTCGTTGGTTACTCAGGCCCTACCAGAGGGGGTCCTGTTTCCTTGTTCCCTTTAAATATTTGCTTGTGTTCCCTTGTTCCCCAAATTACTTTGAAACTTTCTCCCAGCTTTTTGATCCCTAAAATTGGTCAACATTGTTTTTGTTCCCTTGTTCCCTAGAAAATTTTGACATTGTTCCATGTTCCCCAGTTCAAATTAGCCATGTTCTCTTATTCCGTAAAAGCCCTAGGAGGGCCTCACTTAAGCGCCCCGTATGACTCCTTTTGGAAGACCAGCGAGTATCGAATGCTAACCGGTATTTTGAAGCTTCATTAACATTTAAAATCTTTCGTTTCGTATATTGGCAATCTTCAATCCTTCCGGTGTATTTTCAAGCCCCTGAAATATTGCGAATGACTTTAAAAATTTTAAATTTTCATTTGAGTTTTAAGATGATAGACACGTCATGTAAGGTGGGTGTGCCGTTGTCATGATAGTTTGCACGAGTGATATTCACCTTTATCACTCGGCGGCCATTTTGGAGTCCTTGGGGAATAAAGGCTTTGTCTTTGTATTGTCTTTGCCCGTCCAGCCTCACATTGAATGAGAGGTTCGACGGGCAAAATCTCTTGTTTGGACATTGAGTGATATGGGTCTATTGCTAACGTCGCTTGCAAGGGTTGTAAAAACGTTTGGTACCGGTGTTAAAGCTTTTATTGTGATGCAATTCTTGATTTCATATCGAAAATTATGGATGTTTGAACGCTTGAACAATTTTTGCGATGGAATATGAAAGGCTCTACATTACCGTTGAAAATAAAACGAAACTTTATCCGGGTGCTCGTTAATCACAATTTGTTAACTGTAGTTTCAAACACATGACACCATATAGACTTTATTCGGTTAATAATGCAATTTTCTTCCGATAAATAGATCTGAATGCAACCAGCGAATGAAATAAAACCCATGGCCTATTTTTTTTACCATTTTGTTTGTAAAGGCTGTCAAGTTTACAATTTAAATTTAGGATATGTTGTCCGGCGTTCAATATCATTGAATATTATACGTTAGCTTATTGCAAGCAGGTGCTCGCGATCATCTAAACATATTTTTCTCCTCAGTTGCTGACGAGCAGAAAAAATGATCAAATTTTAGGGAACTTTCAAAGTTTTTGACGGGATGCGTCCTTGAGGCAAGAGAGATTGAATGGATTTAAAATTGAGTAGTTTTATTCAACTTATTATTTCTTTTAATATAAAAGGGAATTCCTTTCTAAGAGAACCATTGGTGATAATCGAAACTACATCACACGTGACGTTTCTGTAAAATTCTGAGAGTCTCTTAGTTTTAAAAAAACATACTTTCTTTGAGGAATTTTATATTTAGAAAGAGATTTTGCCGCCTGTGAACTAATCTCGATCTTCAGTTTTAGTGGCAGGTGCCTATTTTGACTTCAGGCTGTATATTGGTTTCTACGAATGACTTTGTGACTTCAACTGTACTTATATTTAGTCGGCCATGCAGCTTCGTCAGTCGGCATCGACCGTAACTGAAAATAGAAGGTATGACTTCACGACTTTCTCGACCGATGAGTCGTTTTATGGTGACAAGATTTGGCTTGCCTGCCAACAGTTTTCTCCCTCAATAATATCACTAGACAGCCGGCTAGTTGGTCAAAACGTTTCGGCTGTATTGTCTCTGGGTGACGGAGGTTAAAGATAACATGTTGATTTTTTTAGAGAAACTGAAGAACAGGCAAAACACAACATTTGAAAATCGATCAAAACTTGAAATATGCGCAATCAATTATCGCAGGACTGGTGTTATCAAGCGCGCAGAGTTTTTGATCCTTCCATTTTTTTTTATTGTATCTCTGAGACAATAGGCGCGCCATGATTGGTCAATTAAGCAGGTGTTACATTGTGTTTTACCGTAGGGAGAAAAGGGAGTTCAAGCTACCAGGGAATGGTAGAAGGCTACGGGGACGTTGTCTAAAAATATAATTTCCTGTAGTTGTAATAAACTTGCTATCACTCCGAGTCATTCGGCATGAAAAATGAGGAATAAAATTGGTATGAATGGTATCAGAATAGAAAATTTATCGACAATTGCTCCCGTCCTCCACATAACCTTAACTTTTTTCAATTCACAGCGTTGTCAGTACGAGACCAGGCATGAAATCAACCTCAAGGTAAAATGCACTTGCGGGAATAGCAAAAACATTGTTTTTTTCGGTAGCCTATTGTTTCATGGCGTTCTAGTAGCCACCGTCTTCATCCTTGTTTACTATTCCTCGCATTGCCCTCTCGACGTCGATCGTTTCGTGCTTTCAAGCTCAATTCAGCCACCAAGAGATACAATAAAAATCTCACAGACTTCTTTTTTCTCGAGGCAGTTTCCAACTTGTGGCTCCTTGTCTCGGAATTCTTTTATAATGGACCGAGTAAGAAGCACACGGCCTGTAAATTTAACTGGGCAAATATTATCCCTTTCAGCAAGAGCAAAATCAACATACAGAAGCGCGGAGACTGACTTTTTGTTTACTCACTCAGAGTTCTTGTGAGTAAGAACCACATTAATTAAGGCCTGATGGCTCAGAGCATGTTAGACTGTAGGGACTTTAATATTTACGACGGAGATGTCGACAAAAACTTTGCGCTATCGTAAGTTTTTGGACATTAGTCCATCTCGCTCACGTCGTACAATGTGGGCGAAGTATTTTAATGAGCGGTTTCACTGCGGTTTCATAGTAAAAATATAGAGAATGAAAGATTCAAATTTGTATGCTCGCGTTTTGGCCAAAACCTCAGATTTCGTGATTTTATGTCGTTGTTGTGTAAAGTACCGCACGAATATGTGCTAAAATGCATTCCGCAGGTTCAGCACGGTAATGTTTTCCTCTTTCGACCAATGATATTGTTGTTATGTGGCGTTCTCGTTAACGATCGCGTCGAAGATCTTAAAGTCCCTTATGAGACCAAAACAACGTGAGCTGAATACATCATCTTTTTTCATTGCATTGAACTGTCATTCAAGCATCTTGCGAAGAAGAATCTCTCTCTCTCTCTCTCTCTCTCTCTCTCTCTCTCTCTCTCTCTCTCTCTCTCTCTCTCTCTCTCTCTCTCTCTCTCTCTCTCTCTCTCTCTCCACTTGCTTTTGTACTTTACATCCCATAAAAGCCCTCGTCACTAATTTTTCAAATCAGTCATTTTTTATAACTGCTTTAATTTTCTTCTATTTAAATTGACAATAAACCCCATATTTTTTTGTGGGATTTTGGAAACTGACCGGGGCATTTTTTATCAAACATCTTTTATCTTTCTTAGCTACATATGTAAATTACTACCGGTTATTGTCCGTTCCGGACAGTGAAACATCTAAATCCCCGTCCCTTAAACCCATCGTTTGTTCGAAAAAAAGCAAACATGCAACCTAGCTAAGCGTCTCACGATCTGGCGTTAATGCGCACATGGTGGCAGATTATTCCTTCGTCGAGCCGTCTCTGAAAAGTTTGTGAGGGGAGAGAGAGAAGTCACACATCTGACAGTGGACTATTGTACACTAACAGAGATTTCTGAAATATCGTTTCTATTGACACCTGTGCTATACTACTCCTCATATTGACTTCAAGAAGCAAAGCAAATTTCCTTTATCTGCATTTCTTCCTTCCCTCCCCCCACCCCCCTCCTCTGCTTGGTGCGACTCTGGACCGCATTCCCTGTTGTCGCCTTTAGACTAGTCCTGCTTCATCCTATGTTAGATGGAGGCCATTCGGCACACATCGCAAAGAGGACGAGGCATCGCTACTTGGAAGACGTATTTAATCGGGAACTCTACAACTACCTTATCTGCCCCTGGAATTATCGTTTCCTCAAGGCGTCTATATTCAGATCAGCTATCACGTTAAATGTTCTGTGTCGTGCGTTTGCTCCAAGCCATGAGGTTCTGATTAAAATATTTCTTGCAATGGAATTCTCTCTCCACTTCTTTCTAATCACTATTTCAGTCCTATAGATTGCATAAAAGCCACGTTAAGACTTCTAATCCTTCACCCCTTTCAAATACTGTAATAGTCTTTGTAGCTTAAAAATAGTTTGTGTCGCGACAATCTTAAGCAACATTTTGGTCGTCTTTCCACTGTCTGGAAATGGTTTCCAAGCCTTTATGATCTTTCAATAGAAACGTACCATTATCTCATTAGCATATGCCACTGTGAATTCAAATGTCACAAACCTCCCTGTCGTCGTGGCACGATGTAGACTCGTAAATCGTGTGTCGTTCAGCCATCATCTCTCTGATTAGTGTCCTTTTTTCTACCGCGCAATTGCGCCGATTTGCGCGCGCGAAGTCGTATTCGTTCCAGTTCTCTAAGCCTGTTCTCCTGTGCTCGCTGCAGTTTCGCGTTTAATTGTTCAGCAGTTAAAGACGGAGACATATCAAACTTGCGAAACTTAAAAGGAAGCCTGGCGGATGGAACGATGGTTCGCTTGTCTCTTCTTGCACTAAATACTTTAAACGCCATGAAGTTTTTGCTTTTTGCTAAAACAAAGCACTTCAATTTGTTGTCTGGCATTGAACCCCTACGGAATGCAGTCATCTTCTTTTTCTTACGAGCAGGTCCGAGCACTGCTTCTGTATTGTTGGAGAACGTTGGCTTTTGCTTTTCGTGGACAAGGCTTCCACCTGGAGATGCTGCCACCTACCCAATTAGCAGAAACACAAAATCATTCTTACCCCGTTATGACACGACAGTTACGCTAAGGGTTTGTGCAAGGTTAAACACTGGCAACAAACCCAGACGCATGAAGTTGCTATTTGTAAGTGTATTTCGTTCTTTTGTTACTGCAATTTTTTAATTTTGCGGAATTATCACCTTCAAGTGCTATGCGCCAAACTGCGTTTTGGCTTCCATCAATCAAATTTCCAAACGTAGCTGGAAAGATCGACTCCACCACTGCGTTCTTCAGTAAAAAGATTCGTGCAGATACAATCGCTTTCCATAGCCGTCGAGTTCGAATGTACGAATATACCGAGGGGACCAACAATGCTGATTGGTAGGTTAGTTTTGGTTTCGGGTCAACTCTCGGCTTAGCGTCGGCAGTTTAATTGATGGAAGCCAAAACGTAGTTTGGCCGTTAGCGCTTGAAGATGAGATTCCGCAGAATTGTGAAAATCGCAGTAAGGCAACAATGAACAAAACGCCACTTATTTAGCGGGCGTAAAGGCCCGTTGACACATGCGATTTTCGTTGCGCTCAAGTTGCAATATAAAAATCACACGATATCGAAAAGGCTTTGAACTTTCTCAAAATTTAATGCAATTTTGCTGCGATTTTTCAATGTTGAATCACGAGGAAGCCCTAGGAAGGTTTTGTCACGCAGCTTCATGGCGGAGAAAAAGCGACCAAAAAACCATTCGTGGAATCACAATGAAGTAGCTGCACTAACTGACTTTGGGTTTAACACCAGTTGTGTAGATTATAAGCGGCACGACAAGAGAGCAACGGCAATGCAAGCGATAATTGAAAGCAAGGATAGAAGGCCAAAGACTCATTTCCCGGTGTTTATGTTTCTATTTCTATTTTGTTATTTAATTGTCTCTAGACGTATGCTCACTTTAAAAATTAGAACATCAGGTGGGTCAAGGCAAAAATAGCCGCTTTGAGCTACCGCTTTGAAAACATAGCTTATGCACCTGCGCTGTAGCGATACTGCCGTACAAAGATACCTTGTTTCGATTCCGTGAGTTCCATGCACCCAAATCGAGGTTTATGGCGGCGTCAAATCGCTGTAAAACCGCATTGAAATTGCAGCCGGTTTACACTTGAGCGCGACAAAATTTGGGTTAAGTTTCTGCTGCAAAAATCGCATGTGTAAAAGGGCCTTAAAGGGGCTAGGTCACGCTATTTTAGGTAATTTTGTTTAATTTTGTTAATTATGAGCTTTAAACGTCAAATTGGCAAAGCAAAAGACTTTCATTTGCAAAATCACTGCCACATAACAACTGACAATGATTTTCCAGCTGTGTAAATGACATTTTGATATAGACTGATATAAATTTGAAAAAAGGTGGGCCGACGTTTTTCAAATTTACCCAAATTCAATCCATTTCAATCCTCTCCAGTTTTGTCCATCCATGTCCCTTCTTGGCTTCCCTGTGTTTTGTTAGACTTTTTCTATAGTTTTGAACAGTTATTTTGATATTTTAGTTAATTCTACGACCATTCGATCAGTGCTGAAATTGCCTAAAATTGCGTGACCTATTGTAGCCCCTTTAAAGGGAACCTCCACTAAAACAGGACTATATCTTTAAAATAGTTAACATAATGCTCACAATCAAAATTGTTCGAACGTTTTCCAATGAGAGCGTTTGTATCCGAAATAATTAAATTTTAAAAACGGTTGTTTTGGTTTTCAAATTTCCCGGGCGCCGCCATCTTGAATAATTGTGACGTGTAATGGTTGCCCTATTGTTTTAAAACAAAAGCTCTTTGTGCAAATACAAAAGAGCAACCATAACACGTCACAATTATTCAAGATGGCGGCGCCCAGGAAATTTGAAAACCAAAACAAGCGTTTTTGAAATTCATTTATTTCGGATACAAAGGATTCCATTGGAAAACGTTTGAACAATTTTGATTGTAAACATTATGTTAAATATTTTGAAGTTGTATCCTTGTTGTAGTGGAGGTTTCCTTTAAGATTGCTAGTAAGTAACACATCAAGCGCTATCCTTGCTCCATTTTTTCCAGTATTTCATAGAAAAGTTTCCAATATTTGATTAATGTTTTTGGAAACGTCCTTAATTTTTTTTCTGTGAAATGGTGGAAAAAATTAAACAAGATTTGAGGAGATTTTCGAGTTTTTCGACAAAACTCTCGATAAATTGAACTAAAAGCAAAAACTGAGAACACTAGTTTGGTTGAAAAATTTGCCTATTTTTCCTGTTTAAAATTTCTGGTTTATAGGAACAGAAATCGAAAACTTTGAAACCTTTTTGTCGAAATTTTTGAAAATCCCCCGTCAAATCCTGTTTATGTTTTTTTAAATATTTCATAGGAAATTAAAAAAATTTCCAAAAAATACAGTCAAAGATTGGAAAAATGCACCAGGGATAGCGTTTTATGTACTACTCTAGTAATTATACATTTTTGCGTGTTGTGTGTGTGTAGGCAATGAAAACGGCATCGAAAAACACGTGACGTCACCTTTCATCATTATTGATGTAATTAACTCACGGGGCATTTCCCAAAATTTTTCGGGCGCATTTCGGGTGACATTAAACGCTATGTATCTTCAAAACTTGAACGTAAATCTTTCACGTCATGACACTTTGCAGTTGTTTTCTTTTCTTTGGTCTTAAAAACATGTTCGAAGATCATTTTTATTCAAAAATAAGGAGATCCAGGATCTCATTAAGTGGAGCATTTAGCCCCCTCCCCATTAGGTTTATTATATAACACCTCTCTTGGGAGATTAGCACGCCCACTGTTGTAAAAGCCAATCACAACATAGGAATCTCAGCGACAAGGAAAATATGTTACTTTTCGCTGGAAAAACCTTTTCCTAAAAATAACTCCCGGCAGATCTTAGTTTAAGGATAAAAGATTCCCCAGGTCATTAGGTGACAATTGCAACAGGAGTAGTGACGAACAAATCCTTTCCACCTTGAAAATACAGGGTAAATCTAATTCGCACTCTTACTTTTCGTTGTTTTTGCATTTGTTCGTCAACACTCCTGTTGCAATCGTCTCTTAGTTTCAAGAATTGCTCTTGAGGCCCGAAATATTTTCGGAGCTTTTCAGAAACAGGCCACAGGCCCGGGTTGCTCGAGGCATGGTCAGCGTTAACCCGTATTAAATACCATGGAAAACCGTAAAAACTATACGGCTTAACCAACGGTTAGGCTAACAAGGCTTTAAGCAACCGGACCCAGATGTTTATTAGGTGATGAAACAATGACTGTTTTGGTCATTGGTCAGAAAAGTGGAATAACAGAGAGATTTAACCTCGCATTTGCGGCAAACGTCAAATGTCAGGATGAAATAAGCGTTTTTGAAAAAAATAAAGTTTGATTATAGCTCACTGCCTGAGTGTTACAATCAGTGGCAAAAGTAGTTGAAACTCTTACGCCCGGATGGGCCTGAAAACCTCTCGGACGTCATCAACTAAGCATAACGGTCAAAATTCCTCTAAAAGCTTCAAAACAGAATCCCCCGCCCCCCCCCGTTAATACTGAAATAGACTAGGAAATGTCTGTTTACTATTGTCGTGCATTGGGGGAGGGGAAAATTATTCAAAAAACTAAGTAAGAAAACCCACTTAAATGGACGAGTGTCCCAAAACGTTTGCCACTGCTTGTAGCTACAGTTATAAGAGAAACGGCTTAAAAGAAATTACTAGTTAGAGCAAGAAAGCTTCCTGCTTCAGTATCGTGACAAGTAGCAGCCGTTCAGTAGCCATTTCATGTAAATGCGGCTAATTCTGTCTGTAAACAGTGAATATCACAAAACAAATAGCTTTGTACGCTTTGCGCAAGTGTTTTGTATTCTATGCTTCACATTTTACAAATACGGTTTATGTAAGAAACCTAGATAAATGAAAGGAAAGGCTAACCTCTAAAAGTCTCTTTTCCAGCTCTTCTCTTGCCTTCAACAGCAACAACTCTTTATTAGCGTCAAGAAACTCGTGATCTGCATGATGCTTATTTGTGGTCAGCTAAGAAGCAAAGCAATTCCGGGTGCCGTTGTTATCAAATGGAATGTACATTCTCCTGACAATAAGGCCCAGATTTTTCTTTCTAAATTATTATCTTTAGCTTTGCTGAAGGCTCGTCAATATAACAAGCCCGATACGACAAAACGGAAAAATTAGGAATTTAGAAGTGGGATATTTTGTCCGATAGAAAGGTTCGATGAGATTTGGCGGGGGGGGGGGGGGGGGAGGGGGATGAGGGAAAAGAGTTACTTCAAGTTGTGTTTTCGGTGCACAAGCTAAAGACCTTTAAAAAAATTCTTCTGTCGTCATCGTCATCATTATCATTATTACCTGATCACTACTCTTAAAGCGGTTTTCAATTGAGTGTCGAAAGTAGTTGGCGAATTGCATTGGCTTTGCATTACTTCACTCAGTGATTGGTTCAAAGTTCTCGCGCCATTTTGTCAACCAATCAGAAATGATTTTTCTAGGCTCGATTTCCGCAACTCTCTCGATTCCAGTCTTCTTCGGAGATGAGCGAGGGGCTCCTTTCTTGAAACAGCGGCTGGTAATCGAGCCTAATGTTTTTCAAGCCATTTTCATGAGAAACCCTGCAGTTTTCCAGACGCGGTCTGTGATTGGAGAACGTCGAAAGCAATAGATTATACGACAGAAACAATGCACCTAGCCCTGATAACGAAGGATGCTACGGGTCGAAGAGGTACGGGATAAGTCATTTTCATGAGGGTCGCATGACCAATTATATTTTAATTTCTTAGTTCTTTAACACAATAATATACGAAATCTCCTCCTTCAAAATGGGTTCCCTCAAGGAATAATCACATTTAATATTAACGATGTTCTAAAGAAGCATATAATTTCAGATAGAGCAAGCTCACGCTAGGGGTGCCCAGAAGCTGTACGCATAGAGATGAAGTGAATCTATTAGTCTCTCCCCTCGGGGATTTTCAGGACTAATTTACAACGCTTTATGGGGGACTTAGCCAGACTGCTTGTTACGCAGTTTACAATTGATTTTAAAAAGTGAAAGATGCCCCCGTCCAGATAAGGTCAAACCACAACACCGGGGACTACGTCCCCTACTCTTATCGAATAGTCAGTGGATTCTTTAACGTCCCATACTATTAAATTTCCAACTAGGGCTATGAGACGGGACCTCCGGTTTACAGTCCTTATCCAAGAAGACTTGAAAGTCTAACAATTTGCAGATGTAATTACAAAGGAAGCACTTTCTCTTACTGTAAGTTATTTTAAGACCCTGAGTGTTGGTCCTGCCGGAGTCGAACTCACGACCTCCCACATGACAGCCCGATGTCCGATACTTATAAAACAAAACCAAGAGCTTTTATTTGCAGATGACGCGCGCCTCATCGATTTGTTCCTACCTTTATTATCCTTTCTTCAAGTTCCTTTCTCGCCAGTGCAAATAAGACCTCTTGGTTCTCGGAAGCGACTGCTGATTCGGCATGGCGTAGCGACGCCGAAGCGTGATCCGGAACTTCCTTTTTTGCTGGCTGAATATCGATGTTCGTCTCTTCGACACATTTCTCTATCTCAGTGTGTCGACTGACTTGAGAGTCAGTTACTTGGTTATGCTGATCGCTTTCCAACCTTGCTCCGTTATCCATGTCCAGCTTACTCTCTACCGGAGGTTCCGAGGAGGGTGGATATGGTTCATTTTGAGATGCGGCTATCATGCTCTGATTTGCTGATTGAAAGCTATTACCATGGGCTGGTCTTTTCTCTCCATAGCTGCCGCTGTTTTCGCTGCTAGACGCTTCTTTGGCGCTAGACGCTTCTTGTAGCTGCATTTCTATAATGTTCTTTTCGCCCGCTGGCCTTTCCAGTGGGACGGCATTGAAAAGACGGTTAATAACTTGTACCTCATCTTTCAATTCGCATCTTACGTCGAACTGGGTATCTGGTCCAGGATTTTTCTCAGCAATCTCGTCGATTGAGGGGACATTAGACTGAGGCTTGGAATCTAATCCAGGTTTTCTCAATTTGATGGGAGGAGGCGATGCAAATCTACCCAAGCACCTAATGTCTAGTTCAGAAATTACCTGGGTGGTTTCTACCGGTTGGAAGTGTCCTATACCTTCCAGATTGAGCGCAGGTCCATTTTTCTCTTCAGCAGAATCGCAAACCGCTTGCCCTGAAATTATATTCCCAAAAACTTTCCCAGTTTGGTCCTTGTCTTCTACGAGTTCATTTAATGAATCGTATTGTGCTGCAATCTCGGCAACAAAAGGAAAGCGGAAGCCAGCTTTGGTATCAAGTTTAGGACTCTTCACTTCGGATACAGAAGGCAATAGAAATTCATCCAAGCAACTTGCGTCTGGTTCAAGACCCGTCGGTGTCTTTTTTACTAGGGGTGAATGATCGATGCTTTCAAGTTTTGGTTGAACAGCCTCTGATCCAATTTCCAACTTTGCTGAATCAGAAACTGATTTACCCGCAGTGATGAAGCCACAAAATTGTTCTGTATTCTCTTCTTCAACTGAATCATTTTTAGCTGCAGATATGGATTTTTGTTCAGTGTCCATCTTTGTCAGATTAGCGTCTGGTTCAAATTCAGAAACAGATATGTAACCCGGGTAGGTTTGATCTTTTGCCAGTGAATTAACCGGTGTGATGTTAACCACAGATTTCTCGACATCACTTTCGTTCTTAAAGATGTCTACTTCCGACTTGCCCTCAATGGTATACAAAAAGTGTGGCTCACTTTCCTTGTCACCAAAAACGGATGGACACTCTCTTTTGAACACATAATTGCAATCTTCGAAGGTATGCTTTGCTGTCACGCTACTGGTTGACTTGATAATATCTACAGGCTGAAAAACTGAAACAGTGTCTTTCTCTAGAGACCATGGAATTGGATTGCCTTCAGTTGTAGATTCCGCAGCTGGTTCGGTTGTCTTCTTTTGCAGGTCAGAAGCCATGTCATGTCCAGAAGCTAAGGGAAAATCTCGATTAGATTGCTTCCCGAAAAAGTCAGTAGCTGAGTCGCATTCAAATGGTGATGCAGAATCGGATTCAGTTTTTAATTCTTTGGGCCCAACTTGTGATTCACACCACGCAAAACACACCTTAACACCCACGACTTGTTCAGTCTGCGCCACGTCGCAATTGGCTTCATAACTTGATTCAAAATTTGGGCCAGTCTTAGACGTTTTTAAGCCCCTAGACGAATCAAATTTAACTTTAAATACAGAATCTGGATCAGCTGTCTCCTCTTTGAGACAAGCGGCTGATTGGCATTCAGGATCGGAACTGCAATCCGGATTACTATAATTCTTTTTAGAGCAAGTTAAAACTTTGCACACATTAATAGAGCTATTGGACAGTCTCGATGAATTCGCTTTGAAGCCAGCTTTATAATTGTCTCCAGCTATAAGTTTGGCCTCTTCTTCAATTTCCGTTTGTTTCATATCCGCATCAAGTTCAGTTCCAGATTCCATTTTATCTTCACTTATGTCTTCAGTTGATACGCATACGTTCAAAGACCCAGGAATTATTTTGTCACATTCAGCTGTAAATGCGGAATCTACTTTAGTAGTCTTTTCGCAGAGATAAACTGGTACTCGATATTCAAAAAAAG
>OX421445.1:54709839-54712339 GCA_949126865.1 Montipora capitata
GGGCAGAGAGCAAGCTTGGCAAGCTATCCTCCTTGGGTATTTGTTCTGGGACAAGTCTTTTATTCGTGTAAGAAAAGGGTTGTTAGAGCTCCCACTTCGGCTCTGTATAAAGTGTTGTTGTTCAATGTTGCACTCTGTTATATCACCAGGTCATCAAGGACATAGCACAAAACATCTTGTCCTTCATGAAGTCAAACTGTACCAAGGAAGGTCATACCTATTGGCTCTTTAAAGGTATGCAAAGTAACAACCAGCTGTGTCAAATTGATAATGATGATTTTGATGGGTATGATAACGGCGATAGTGTTGATGAAGATGTCAGTGACAGTGAAGATTTGATGATGACTGTGGTTGGTATTTGCACTGGCTATATTTTTACTCACAAATCTTCCCTGTGTGCAATAACCTGCACGCTTTTCGCACCTTGGTGTTTTGATCCACTCCTCCTTTGCCGTTTAATCAAATTTCCTCGTGTTTTATCCCATTTCTTCAAGGTTCGTTGTACGGGCCCAGGTACAAACATTTTACTCTTCGGTCACATCCCCCCTTTCCCCCATCTTCGGCCACCATCATTTTTCGTCGATGATCTTTCTTTCCCTCAGAGAATCGTTTCAAATGCGCAGTCCCCGTTTATACATTTTTTTATTCTTTCTATTCACCCTTACGAGCCTAACGATATATCTTCCTATAAACCCTTTGCAATGTGAAAATGTTTCCTTTAACTTTTTGAAGCCAGAACAGTAAGTTGTTGCAAAGACAGTGAAGTATTTTCCATGTATGCTTTTGGAGGAGCAAGCCGTGGACATAATTTTTTTCTTGTGCCCTTGCGTTTCAGCCACGGGTAGCGACGTAATAAAGCTCTATGATCTGACGTCAATATGCCAGCAGGTGAGATTGAGATTTAACTGGAAAGACTGCATGAAACGCTTTGTATACAAGGTGAAACGACGAGACAAGAAGTCCTAAATCTAAGTCTTGAGTTGCTGCGATTTCACACTGATCTCTTTGCTTCGGTCAGAAACTGTCTCAAGTGATGAGTTGCCCACAGGCAGCCCATGCAGTCGTGGTTTGCAGTATTCATATTGAATCCAACGTTTTTGGATTCGTTTAGCCAGGCCTTTCAGCTATCCAAAGCTTGCATTCATATTACAATAAATCCATAGCTTGCATTCAGTTCGCCATAAATTTCTGAGGATGCAGATAACAGCATCCTTGTTAAGTCACTGTGCCATGACGATGGTATTCTCTTTCGCACTGGTCAACGTGGTAGCGATGACGTAACATGCCAATCAAAGATAGATGAACCAAGTAGAAGTGAAATATTCAGTGATGTTTCTGTCAAGTAACAGTAGAAGACATCGTATCTTCACTTTACTGATAAAAGTCTTTAGAGAAACCTTTATTTAAGTGTCATAAAATTCTAGTACATTACAGTACAAAAATTGCGTCCATAACTGCGAGGATCATAGCTTTACTTGATTCCATAACTGCAGCTCAGTATATGATTCATTTCATATATCATTTCGTTCAGTACTAATTGGGGACACTAAAACAAAGCTAGTTAAAAATTAACTTAAAATTATCATAATTAAGACTTAAGAATCTAAAATTCTTGAAAAATATGAACATTTCATATCTAGAAAATTCAAAACATTCCTATCACATAAAAATTCACATATCGATTTTTTGGCCTGACGTTTGGCGTTTCCCGTGAACGCTATGCTAAATTTCATCATCTTCATCATCGTCATTTGAGCACACTTTTCCTGTTTTCTACATATTTGGAAGAGAAAGGAGAACGACAAGACAGCCACAAGTTAGAAGAAAATAATTTTAAGGCTATTTTTGACAACGAACAGGTGGCCGTTCCACGTAAACTCGGTGCTGAATCTCTCAATTTTTTTGCCATTTGCGTTCAGTTAAGTGAAAAACCTTTTTTTGGTGATATTTGGAGCTTCCTGTTTTCTACACTCAAACTAGAGAGATTGAAAAAGAAGAATTTATATTTTGATCATAGTAACACTTTAAATAAAGCAACAACTTTCATTTGAGGTTCGATCCGCTGAATTAGCCAATTACAGCGCGCGTGAGAATAATAGTTCCACCAATATAAAGTGGATCCACAAGGGTTGCCGCGGTGTATCACTAGTGTCGCCCTAGGACACCTTGAGCTTTTGCAAAGTAACGAGTAATTTAGTTATACTTTTTTTCTTCATGTTTCAAAACATTTCGATACAAAGAGGACGGACGACAAAGCAGCAAATTTATTTACTACACCAGTGGCTATGCTGTGTTACAGGTACGTCACCGTATCGTAGAATGAAATGAGGAAGTTAAAGAAACGTCGACGGCTACAGCACAGCAACAACAACGCTACAGAACAATAATATTAAACACTTAATGACTGGTCCCAAGGGAAACATTTTATTTTGTTTCCCGGGAATCTCAATGTTTCCCGGAGGTGCAGCCGAGGGAAACAAAATCAACAGTTTTCCGACGG
>OX421445.1:54717339-54739839 GCA_949126865.1 Montipora capitata
CGTCGCCACTGACGTTCCCGTTCTGTTGCTAAATCAGCCTATTAACTTATACGAGTCAACGTTTCTTGCAACTTGTCTCGTTTTCGATGATCACGTGAGGTTACAGGAATATATATTTTCATTGGCTGGTACGGCAAACCATTCCGACACAAGTTGCAGGACATACGTTACACTACGCAATGATCGAAAAATTAGTTGCGGAAAGTATACCTCAATTCCACTTTCTGCTGCTTGTCTCGCCACGGCGTTGCGAGGTAAGTTGCACGAAAAACTTTTGTGACAAACATATTGGCTGAGAAGCTAGCGTGTTAGCTTTTAAGTGACAAGTGTACGAAAACATTTTCATGTAAACGACTCGTCACATGAAATGTGGCAAATACTTGCGAAAGCAAGCAATCATTCACTACGTCTAAGTCTGCAGGGTTTTGGTGCAATAACAAAAATCAAAATTTGTGTGGAGATTTTTTATTTGGCTTCAAAACCATAGCTTACTGAAAATACAGAGTTTACGAACGTTTTACCATGAACAGGTTACTGAGAAAAACTAAGAAGAGCCAAGGTACAGGCAGTGTGGCAGGCGATGCATACGTAACAATGGAAGGTTTTTATGAGTGTAGATTCCTTCTTTTCCTTGCGCTGTTTTCCAAGACTTTACCCTGCCGCCATCGGCGTTTCTTTTTCTTCAATCCTAGAAACGCGATAATGGCCGCCGTCTCAACCTCTTGCCTGTAAGAGCTATATTTTAGGAGGACGATCAAGCAGTCTCGCCTTGTTTCTGCGTATGTTTGCTGTTCAAAATCATTGCTGACGCACTTAACTTGGAACTGTTAACAATTTTTTGTTGTGCTATCTACGCGATCAAATGTATTTGCCACATAAAAATTGCACAATTTAATTTTTGGGCCTCTTGACTCGGATGTCTTACCGTATTTATTCGATTAAGCGCCCAGGACTAACAACTCATTGTTCGGTCTCTGTCATGAGCTGTGCATGCTCGAGTTTGTTTGCTCTCGCGATCATGGAAAATTCTAGCCACCATTATGGATTCACGCGTGAGTCACGTATATTCGCAGTTAACGAATTCTATGTCAAACATAGGGCTCAGAATTTAATATTTACCTGTCAGGAAGAACTTTCCGGATCAATAAACTTTTCTCCCGGAGTTTCTCCTTAGTCCACCATGGCCCTCCCCAGAGGACGCCATTTGAATTTGTCGATTGAACTTGAAAAAGTTAACCTAACACTTTTCAAGTTTTCGCAAGACGCCAGCGCATGCGCAACTCATAACAGTGTCCCTTTAAGCCCCATATCAATGGACTTGTTGTTGGCCAACATTGTTCCAACATTGCAACATTGTTGGCCAACAACTCCCAGCATTGCAACATTGTTGGCCAACAACTCCCAACATTGGAACATTGTTGGCCAACAACTCCCAACATTGTTGGGAGTTACATGTTGCGTCCGTTGCACACCCTCCATTTGCATGTTGTTGCGTGTTGTTGGGAGTTGTTGCACGAAGACATTTCCCTTTTTCCGTGATCGCCGAAGCGTATCGCAACAACCTTGGATCCGTTTGCACATCTCCTCCAACATTGCTGGGGCCATGCACGCGCGTTACATATGGTCTCCATGGTGATAATTTTATAAGGCATTAACATTTTGAAAACAAGATGGCAGCCGACTGATTTGTAGGTCTTGATGGGTCATATCCTTCCCATAATACACTGCACGTTCTTGCATTGTTGGGAGCTGCCAACATCATATGTGGAGAGCCAACAACTCCATAACATTTTTATCCTGTCTCTGTTGATCAGGTTTCGAAGCCGTTACCAAGCAACGTCGAAGAACGGTGCAAGGAGGCTCTGTCGCATATCATTAAGGTAAGTGTTGGCTTTTACGTTATTCCCTTCTTTCGTCGGTTAGGTTACGGGCAAAAGCTCAGGGTTCTTGTTAAGAGTCGGTAACCGGTTATTTTTACCGGATGTTCACGTAAATGTTACCGGCTGTTTCACTGAAATATTTACCGAAATTATCCAACGAATGTTCGTCTGTTCAAAGGTGAAATGACATTGCGTTTATGAGAAAATATTGCTTTCCCCTTCCAACCAATCCTGTGAAGATATCTGGCACATGTTATCGCTTCGAAAATATACCATTTGTTAAAGCAATCCAGCTTGTTTTTGCCAACTCATCCCTCGAAACGATGTCCGCCATGTTTCCTTCCCATTCCTCCCGCGGCAACGACAGATTTGGTTTTCAACCAAAGCGTCAGAAAAGCGGTGGTGAGTGAAAATCAATGAAATAGCTTAACCTATTTCTTTGTGCTGAGTATTAAATTAATTTAGCGCGCTAGCCCGTGCAGGGGCAGGCAAGTTACCTGCTATTTTTGGTTTTTTACCTCCTGTGCAAAAACTTAGCAAGAACCCTGAAGCTAGTTTCTACTGAATTTTTAACAATCTGTTCTTTTTTCCGCGTTTTTTTTTCTACCGCTTTTTTAAGTTCTGAGTTTGCGTTTCTTTAGCTTCGCCTGCCAAATGAAATCTATGAGTTCTTTGTCTTACTTGGGAAAAGTAGTTTTCATTACGTTGGAAAAGCAGATCTGAACAAGTGTTATTGAAATTCAAAAAGAAAATTAGGGTAAGCACGCATTTTTGAGAGATAATTAATCAACAGTATTTGTGAAACAGTGTATGGCGTTCTTTCCCAAATTGAAGCTTAAATTATCTCTGAAAAATACATGGTTACCCCAATAGGCCGCGCACGCAGAATTCGCCAAAAGAGGCTTAGTATCTAAGCACGTCAGAACAAAGTCAATACTACTATTAACGTAGCTAAAACACGCATTGCAAGAATGAATTACTGAATTTTATGAATTTATGCTCCAAAAAGTGCTAATATTGGCTAATTATACCGTGGCAGTGCTCGTTTAAAAAAATATGCTTTTTTGCTCCAATTATGCCAAAAATTATGCTAGCACAATCCGCCAAGGCCTACCCACCACAGGTTCTCTACTGATTGGGGTCATTGTAAATCAAATGTAATTAAGGACGGTGCCTACTAATTCAAAGGTATTTTGGCGTGGTTAACTGAATATGCGGGAAAGGCAGATCTTAAAAAGTTTTACTCAAATCCAAAAAGAAAATTGGGGGTAACCACGCATTTTTCGAAGATAATTAATCAACAATATTTGTAAAAAGCTTGAAAATACAAAGCAATGTATGGCGTTCTTTTCCAAACCGAAGCTTAATTTTCTCAGAAAAATGCATGACTACCCCCAATTTTCTTTTTGGAAACCAAGGGCACTTGCTAAGTTCTACTTTCTCCGCATAGTCTTAAGCCGCGCAAAAATATCCCTGTATTAGTAAGCACCACCCATAGGAAACCCGAGTATCTCGAGATGCGCAGAACGTACGCGCAATAACAATAGTAGGCACCGTCCTTAAAGCGTATCTTCTTTTTTCCAAAAGGAGGCTCTGTCAGAAGATTGTTTACGGGCTTTTACCATGAATATTGGATTGGAATCAGTAGACTATTATCCATTCCAGCTTGATGCATTATGCACAAATACTCGAGGCGTCTTCATCGCGAAAATTCCACCTAATCAATTCTTCGTCTAATTTTCATTGCCATGTTCTCTGTAGGGCCTTGCATGTGTAAGGACGCATTTAGCAACAAGCAGGCAAGTCGACGAGCAAGACCGTCATATCAACACCAATAACAGCTCCATATCGGAATGCTCCTCCTCTCAACCACAGTCTCCACCGTGCGCAAGCGCGACACCCGACTCCAGTCCCACTCATGCAGTGATTCCATCGTATCAAAACCGCCTGCAAGCCTTCAAGAGAAAGAAAAGCCCGCTGATTCTAAAACGTCCGAGTCGTTGGCAGGAGAAGAATGCAGGACTGCTTTTCCGTAAAGCGGGAGCAGTATATCACTCGTTAGCTTGTATGTTTAATTCCAGTGGCAAATTCGGCCGCGGGATGCGGAACTGTAAACTCGCGTTCAAGTGTCTCGAGGCCTCGCGGGTTTTTAGAGCGCAGTCTGACATTAAGCAAGGTAGTAAGTTTGTTTTAATTGTTTAAATAGTTTTGATTTGTTTGGCTAGTCTTTGTTTTAACCTTTTTTTTTTTGGCGTATTCGCCCTCGGCGACGTCTTCGTTGCTTAACGAGATCCTCCACTCCGACTAATGAATAATCTTAAACCCAACAAAATAACGTTTGCAATCAAATTTCTACAACAATTTTCTTCAAAAAGTTGTC
The DNA here is from genome assembly GCA_949126865.1 of Montipora capitata. Taxonomy (NCBI): domain Eukaryota; kingdom Metazoa; phylum Cnidaria; class Anthozoa; order Scleractinia; family Acroporidae; genus Montipora; species Montipora capitata. The sequence goes on from OX421445.1 coordinate 54,721,600, forward strand.
ATGTCGAAAAAACAAAACCAAGATGTTCAGACTCGCTTATTTTCCCTTTCAAATTTGAAAACCAAAACAAGCGTTCTTGGAATTCATTCCGATACAAAAGCTGTCATTGGCAAAGGTTAGAAAAAATTTGATTGTAAATAATAAACAATATTTTCTGTGGTTTAAAGTTATTTTCTTGCTCTAGTGGAGGTTTTCTTTAAGGCCCTTTTCTTTTGCATCCACGTGATGAGACGGCCATGTCGGTGTACAAAACAGTAGAAAATGACCCCACACGTTTTGCATAATAGTAGAGTCAAATTCCCAAAAGAAATTTTACTGCATTGTTCTGTACACCAACATAAATAGCCGCCGTGACGTCAGATGGAGTCTATCAATTGTGGTAGGTGGGCGATACAGCGGAGGCGCACTACATCACTAGGAACGTTAAGCAGAACGAGAACGCCGCAAGACAACAGGTTTAATGAGCAAAAACCATAGCTCTGCACGTCGCGCGCGTGTTTTTCACATTTTGGTACATTTCTTTGCAGTTTTTCGTCCTGACAATTACGTGAAGTGATCAAATTTGAAAATTAGGGAGCTTAAGCACGCGCGTGTTTGAGACGCGGACGGCAACCGGAAGTGAATATTTTGCACGCCAGGATAGCGGTCTCTCCCAGCTTTTTAAACTTAGGGTATCTAATAGTGAAAGATACTTAGAAATGTAAATGTGGTTGTGTGAAGACAAGTTAAAAGGGAAAACAGGTCACTTCCGGTTGCCATCCGCGTCTCAAAATATGTGGAGGACGCGAGCATCTGACGATGAATTTTCAATTTCCTTTCTAAATATGCACACCGTTCTCACCAATTTTATTCTTGGGAAGCGGACACACTCTCTCCATGCCGAGCGACTTGGAGTAATCGCAAAATTATTACAGTAACGAGAAATATAATTTTTAGACAACGTTCTCGTAGCCGTCGTCGTCGTCCTTGCTTAAGGACGGTTCCTACTATTGTTATTGCGCACACGTTCTGCTCATCTCGAGATACTCGGATTTCCTATGGGTGGTGCTTATTAGAAGAGAGTTTAAGCATCGCGTTTACGTGAAATGGCAAACGCGATTGGGTCGGCTGCTGCTTGTCAAAAGCATGGAAAATATGTTATTCTAACTTGTCTTTCTCTTTTAAAAAGTTACTTGATACCTGCTGCTAACACGCAAGAAATGAGCTCATACTGGAACCCATGACCCGGAGCCTACAACTCTACTGTGTTCGTGTAACGGCGTTTTCACAGACCGATTTATTTTTAGATTGAATTTCCCGCGAATGAGACTCCCACAGGAGCCCGATGACCAATTACAAGAAATTAAGCTGACGTCATAGGGTCACCGAACCGGAACTGCCTTTGTTTTTTGACGTAATTCGCGGGAAGGGCTAATCTAAAAATGAACCTACTTGTAAAAACGCCGTTTCACAGACGCTGTATGGAAGTTGCACGCTCTAGATGGGCTCCTGGGAGAAAGCAGTACTTAGCAAGTGCTCTTTTGGTATCCAAAAAGAAAATTGGGGGTAACCATGCATTTTTCAGAGATATTAAGCTTCAATCTGGAAAAGAAGACCATACATTGCTTTGTATTTTAAAGCTTTTTACAAATATTGTTGATTAATTATCTTCGAAAAATGCGTGGTTACCCTCAATTTTCTTTTTGGATTTCAATAACAATTGTTAAGATCTGCATTTCCTGCATATTCAGTAAACCGCGCAAAAATATCTTTGAATTAGTGGGCACCGTCCTTTAGCTCGCTTCTGACCTCACGAGGGAGCAATTGACCGCATGAAACGGCAAGCGCGCTCTCCGGTGGCTGCTGCTTGTCGCAAAAGCACGAAAATTTCCTTGCTCGGTATTTTTAGCCCACAATCAAGATATGAGCCAAAATGAAACAAGTTTCATATATCTTTGGCAAACAGCAAATTTCACTCTGACGTTTGCCGTAAACACGGTGCTAAATCAGCCTTATGTTTACTGACGCAACGCCGCTGGGCCTCAGTTTTCGTACTGTAGAGTGAGGACAGGTTAAGCCGGGTTTTTCGCCAGAAACCAGTGCTTGTGCTCGTGCCTTTTAAACAAAGTTCCACTCCCTCCCCCCTCCCGTGTCTGAACTCACGAGGTTGTTAACCATTGGAGACTCGGACGAGTGGTGGGCCAAACTAACGGAAGATACATGATGCACTTCTTCAAAAGTTGAGAATTCCCGTCTAGTTTTTGTATACGTTTCTTTGCAGGTGTGCATTACAGCCACAGAAGAAAATAAATTAGAAAATTTTAACGCCAATGATTTGAACTCGTTTTATCCATTTTGCACAGGTGACGAGTTGTTGATCTCAACGATGTTTGTTTGTGGAGACTCGTATCTAATGCTAGCAAAATGTCAGGGGAATTTAGCTGTTCATCAGGAGGATTACTTTTTCAAGTCCGTAGAGGACGAGTTTATTTCGGAAGTGGCAGATGGGTACATTTCCATTCCAGAGGGGCATTCTTCAAGTGTTAAATTTGTTTGTGATTTGGAACAGAATATGCTAAAGAGGTAAGAGTGGTGAAGGTGTTTGGTTCATGGGGGAATAGGCCATTTTACAGTTGTTTGCTCAGCGACCTAGCCTATGAGTCGCAGCGAGGCTGCCGGTGACCTTGTATTCACTACTTGCACAAATCCCATAATACACCTCTTTTACCCCCCAAAAATCTGCATGCATTGCTTTCGACTTCTCTTGCTTTCTCCCACGAGAAATTGCAAACAATGGTTATGCAAAAGTTTTGGGGGGTAATAGAGGTGTATTATGGGATTGTGTAACCCTAAACCCTAACCCCCACTGTTTTTATCATGTAAAGTGTGTTGTTGTAATTCTAATTAGTCTACATTAGAAAAGCACAAAGGTTTGTATCAAAGTATGGTCACCTGCAGCCTCCCTTCGCATTCTTAGGCCAAGGTAACTTAGCTATAACTGTAAAATGGTCTATTACAGGCTTGCAAAACGGAAAGGCGGGTTAATGTCCAGCGCTGGACGAAGCTAAGAGGGGAATAAGGGAACTGATGGCGTCAGTCTTTTTACTGTGACCCATTTACATCCAGCTTTGGCTGTAAAATGCATCGTTCTATAAATTAATTAGCGTCAAAAGTTCAAAGAACTTGTAAAATTTCGTCATCTTTCTAATTGTAAGTGTTTGCTTTCGATAATCAGTGAATTATTAGTCGTCAAAAACTCATAAATTTCCGATACATTCTTTGTAAAATTTAGAACTTTTGACGCAACAGTCCTCAAAGATTATGTGGTATAATGGGACTCAGCTTCTCAAAGATAAGATGTAATGACAATGAATTGTATCAGTCATCCAGTTGAGCCATGTAATAAAACGAAAATAATTCACTTACTGGAAAATTATAGACGAGCGATCGGCCCTTCTCTTAACAAGAAAGGGGGGCTACGGTTCGTGCTATCGCACACTTGGGACCGTGCGTTACGGGACGTGCCGAGTCAGCTATCACGTGACACTTGCGTGACCCAAGCTGACTCGGCAGTTTCCCGATGAACGCCGTGTGATATGGCCGAAACGTCGATCGTTCGTCTATAATTTTCCAGTAAGTGAATTATTTTCGTTTTATTATAAGATGTAATGGACTGTCGATATTAGTAGCTTTTAATCATCGAGTAGAAAATGAAGGAACGTACTAATAAGGCAATTAACGACAGCGACGTCAACAACAGACGTCAGAGAAAATTGGAAGTGAGATTATTTTTAATCTTTCAACTTTTGCTCGTAAACTGAACTATGAAGGAACTGATCGACAATTTCGTATGAAGAAAAAATGGAATGAAGAAGCGCTGATGGCTATTAAGTGAATTGCATTTGGAGCTGATTTGACAAAGCTGAGAAATGAGGTCAAACAGGTTATTCTGATGAAGTCTTTATATTGACTTTCTAGCGTTAGCTTGTATGATGCTGCTCTCCAAATCTGCACGGCGAACACCAAAATTAATCTGGTTGTGGACATCACAAGACGACTGGGCAATGTCAAGAACGAACTAGGGGTGTTCTACATGAACAAAGCCGCTGGTCTAATTGATAGCGGCGCGGAGCCCGCGTTAAAGGAACGGGATTTATGGAAGAAGAGCTTTTCAAATTTTGAAAGCGGGATCCGTACTTTTGATGTATTGGATGACAGGTTAGTCATACTAAAGCAAGGCATATCAGGGAGCATAATGATTACCACAAATAAGAGGCGAAAGAGTTAATTTTAAAGGAAGGGGTATTCATGTTCTGTTAAATATGAATCTATAAATGGTTCCCCGCTAAGAAGAGGCACATAAATCAGTTAGCCGATCAAACCAATCCACTTCGATTTATTTATCGATTAAATTAATGTATCGTTCCAGTCAATCAATCCAGTCCAAGCTTTCAATTCCATCCGTTCATTACTCCGGTTAATTCAATCGATCGAGCGATCGATCGATGGATCAAGAAGTCAATTATTCCCAATTTGAAGCAAGGAAATGTAGTAAGTTGCAACCACGGCAAAGCGGGATTCGTGAGTGTTTTTGGAAGAGAGAGTAATGTCCGTATAAACTCCTGTGAGTGTCTTTGTAGTGTACGAAATTAAAAGACAGAAGAAATGTCGCGTCCCAGCATTTTTTCCCGGTTTCAAGTACACTACACAAATTAGCTAGGGAACGCACAATTTGTCAGGCCGGATTATGAGTCTATGAAACGACCACTCGCGCGGCCTATCACCCTATCGCCCTGACGCCCTTCGCAGTAAGCCATAAATTAACTTGCGGTTCACAATAAGATCTTCGCACATCAGGCTTGTCTCGGATGTCTGGTTATTTTATTTTGTTAAGTTATTTCTTTTCTCTTTTCTCAGTGCAAACAAGGCGTTACTTTTGTCCAACCTTGGCCGACTGATGCGATTGTGCTCTCAGGCCGTCGGTGGCGTTCAATCGAAGCTCACTGGAAGACGGGGGGAGTTCAGCCAAGAAGAGAGGGGTTACTTCAACAAGGTCATTGTTGAGATACCTTGTAGCTTTTCGCAACTTTCGCAAAATGCTCAGCTCTGTTATGTTTAGGCCGTGGTGGCGTCATTTATTCATTAATTTTCTACCATCTTTTAGGCCTTTGAATTCTACAACAGAGCATTACGGTGCTTGGCCGAAAGGAAGAAGAACCCAGAGGTCTGGGACACAGTCACGTGGGAGCTCTCTGGCTCCTATTTCACCATGGCTACGCTGCTGCAGGATTATGCTCCGCTGTCTTCCTATGCTCAGGAACAGGTGATGTTATATTTCAGTGCCAAACGTTTCGAAGGCTGACAACGTAACGTTCCCAATAACGCACATTTGAACTCTCAGGCAGGTGGTATTCATCAGTTCGCCTTGACGAAGGTTTAACGGTCGAAACGTCCACTTTAAAAATTCTTTACGTTGGACAATTTCCCATATCAACTCAGTTGATTAACCCATTACTGTGTTTCAATACCCCACCGACGCAACACCACAGTTTCTTTTGAACCTAAACATCTTTATCCATTTGGTACTCAACAATTCCTGCAATTTTTTGCTTCCGGGTGCAGGCGGTGTTTTGTCATCTGGTCCCCTGTCATCGGACGCTATCGTTGCGCGATGAGTCGTCGATTATTGCTTCACCCTTGTTTTCTATATCATCTACTCGCTAGAAATTGTTCAGCAATCGTTCCTCCTATTTTTGCAAGGAATCTGCGACCTCGGGCGGTATGCAAGACTTACGCCCAGTTACCACCCGGTTGATGATTAACATTAAACATACCCGTAGCAGAAAACTCCAAGGGCCGACATTTAAACTGGCGAGACTGGAAGCTGGTTTCTCAGCGTGCGTTAATTCGTCGTCTCGTGGCACTTATGTTGAGAAGTGCACGTAATTTTAAATGCATGCTCAATTCTCCTAAACATTCCTGAAAGTTATTGCCTATTGACAACAAGGTTGCCTATTGACAAAAAAGGGTTATTTTGGACACTCGAAAGGGTTTGCGTCTGCGCGAAAGTGCAAGCATTTGACCGCCTTGTCTGTGGGCAAACATTTAACCGCCCGTGTTAATCGGGCACGCCTTGCAAAGTAGCACTTCACTGCAAGCTCGGAGTTGCTAGCTTTTTGCTCCACAACACTGATAACAAACAGAAGCTGAATGATTTTACCAGCTCAAATGTCCAACATTTCACCAACAGGTTGAACAAGAAGTCACTGAACTTATGATGAAGGCGCTCCGTTTGTGTGAGTCTTTCTACCCGACCTCAACGCGGTACTTCATGCAGTCTCCAACGAAATTGGGTTATCGGATTTTTTCGATACACCACCGTCTTGCTTCTCTTTACCACAATTCCTACAGAAATCAGGTTGGTCGTCTTAGTCATAAGATCTGTTTAAGGGTTTGATTTTGCAACATCGCACTTCGTTCCTCTTTGCTTGAAATAGGTGAGAACTTGGGTTTCATCGGCTTTATCGAGAGGTTAACCCTTTCAGCCCCGAGAGTGCCAAATGGCACTCATAGATTTTACTCTGTCTAACGCCAGACGATTTTACTCGTCAACGAGGAACCCCTCGGGGCTGAAGGGGTTAAACACAGAATGCTCCAGATGAAAGATTGAATTTTCAATCAATCGTTGGTGAAGTGACAAGTAAATGTTGTTACTAATGATCACGAAGAAGACCGAAATAAGCGCGGCAACTCGACAAATGAAAACAAAGCGCGTCGAAGTGTGGGAAAAGTGAGACGAAAGTGCCCAGGACACTCTTGGAAGGGAGACAGAAAAAATTGTTTTTTTTTTCCTTCCTTAGTACCTTGTTTTTGGGTTTTTTGCGGTGAAGAAAAAAAACGCAGTGAAAGTCAAATACGTTGTAAACTAAACAAGAGCGACGTGTCATGCAGTTACATGGCAGAGTGCACGCACTTTAAAATAAACTGAAACACAACTCAGCTCAAGGGAGATTAAATGGAGCAGTCTGTGTAGTAGGTCGGGGGGGGGGGGGGGGGGGGGTGGATGGATATTGGGCCAAGACGATCGGCTATAACCAGGAAGTTCTTGATCATTGTTACCCTTAGGTTGTTGACCAGTCAAAGAAAAAAGCGCGATCGCTCGCTGAGCTTCATTATGGCAAGGCTTCCTCGTGTGTACGAGCCGAACATTATCCCTGTGAGTACATACGAATCTGCTTGGAACAAGTTGCCATGTGTGAATACAATGTGACTCATCACGGTGGCTCAGCGGCAGCTATCCGGGCCTTACAATCCGCTTTGGAGCATTTGTTTGTATCTAAAAATGCTTTGAAATATGCGGCGACGTTAAAGGAAGACAAAGAACCTAAAAGCCCTTGCGAACGAAGCGCAAACAGGGCGGGAACAGTGGAGGGTAACGAAAGACCAACAGATTGTAATTTGGAAACGAATTTCGATGAGTTGCGCAACTTGGTCCCGATCATTGAAACCCGTCTTATGAATGTCTTGAAAGAACTAGTGAAGGCGCACACAGCGCTGAAAAACAAAGGGAAAGGAAATAAGGACTTCGGAGGGCTTGACACGGCTAAGCGGATGTACTCTGTGGCTCTAAGAAGGAGCGGTTCAAAGACAAACGAAGATGTTTTCGCGAAGTGTCAAATAATAGCAGAGACGATTGAGAACTTGGAAGAAATTAAGAAAGAGGCTAGTTGATAGTTTTAGATGTATTCCCTTGCTGCAACGACGAGGAGGCTGTTCCAGAGCAATTGATGTTTGATGTCCTGGAGGTGTTAAAAGCTATGAAACAAACTGGGAAATTGGGAACTGTCAAGTTACTTGTGTTATACTTTGGTGCTTGGAGAATTGTTTTTGGTACAAGGAGAAAGACCGTTGCGTTGAAGAATATCGTTAGAGAGGAAAAGGCGATCCAGGGCGAGCGACCAGTCAACAAATATATTTTACAGTACACTAACAAATTATATCGATGTGTCGTGGTGAAAGTTGAGTTTTCGGTGAAAAGTATCGAAGCATTCAGTACGTGAAACATTGCGAGAATATCGAAACTTTAAAACACGAGCCAGTTCTGTCAAGATACGTTTATCTCGCAAAAAAGCGATCCATATCTACAAAGAAGCAGTTAACATTGAGGCTGTATTGGGTGACGAACATCCGATCTAATCTGATCACACGAATGCGACTTGCAAACAAGTCATTGAAACACAAGAGTGGGTAAAAAAGAAGAGGAAGAACAAGAAAGACGGAAAGAATATCTGCCCGTCCAAAGCGCTCAGGAGATGTCGGCTTCCCTTCCGCCCTTCCGGTTCCTAATAAAAAGATGGAAAATACCGGTGAACAAGCGTTACTTTTCATATCAACTCCATGTTATGTGTGGTACACTTTTTTTCTTTATATATTAGGATATCCTCTCTATGGACTCTCCAACCGTACACCATCAAAAAGATACTTTTGTCCACCTAGTACAGCCGCGAACGAGATTGTTGAAAGCAGAGATTTGCATTTCGTTGACGTAACCGTTGCTTAGTAGCGCGAGATTGGGGAAATTAGGAAGCGACGACGGCTACGGCAATGATAGAGAGGTTTTCAATTGAGTGTCGAAAGTAATTAGCGAATTGCTTTGGTTTTGCATTACTTCGCTCATTGATTGGTTCAAAGTTCTCGCGCCACTTTTTCAACCAATCAGAAGTGAAACCAAAAGCAATCGTGGCTCGCGCGTGCACATTTTCCCTCGCTTTGTGTCGGCTGATTGGCCGAAGTAATTACTTTGGATTTGGTTTTACGGCACTCGATTGAAACTCGCTCTAACACGACAAAATAATAATATGATTGGTTAGAAGAGCACACAGAGCGCTTTTCAAATGACTGTCGAAAGTATTTCCTCGATTGCAATTGCTACGCTCAGTGATTGGCTTAAAAGTCGCGCGCCAGTTTTTCAAACAATGAGAAGTGAAACAAACCAATTGTGACTTGCACGTGAAGATTGTTTACATTACTCATTAACACGAGTCGAAGAGAGATAACTTTGGATTTTTCAACAGTAAATTGTTTTAATGTAACCCAAAATAATTCAGATAGTCAAAACTTCCTATTTATGATCCATTTCCTTCGCTTTTGTGCTTGTCAACATTAAGACTTGCGGTACTTCAGGCTCACGTGTTCACAAGTTTGTCTCTGCATCTCATAGATGTTTATATTTTCAATTACAAACTTTGTTTTGATTGGCCACTCTACCTCACCGTGTAAATAGTTCACCCCGAAGTAAAAAATAGATACGTTTCGTTTCTGAGGAAACGAAACAAAAAGGAACTTCCACTAAATTATGGTAGTTTTACTGTTAGTAGCCCTAAACTTTTAAGCAGTGCAAAACAAAAACAAAACGGAAGTAACGACAAGATAGTTGAGTTTTTCTTTAATACATTTACTTCGGCCATCGTATGTTATAACTTTACTTGGCGTATCACTCCGATCCCCCCTGATCCTTCCTGACGGGTAGTGGGTAAAAGCCCGATACTCGGGTTACCCCCGAAGGTTTTGAAAAGGTACAGAGGGTAGAGGAAAAGCTATTGTAGACTAAATGTCTAGTCGCGCAACAGTTACCATGACCTGTATCTGTTACGGTTTTGAAGCAGCTGCGATCGTTCTTTGTACTGTTGCTTGGTCTGTTGTTCTCCTACAGGAAATCGAGTCAATTGTGGACCATCAAAACAACTGCTACACAACTCTATCAAATCTTCCTGCTTTGGCAAAGCGAAGTACCCAACAGTTGTTTGCATGCGAGTAGTGTGTATTGATGATATACATGTAGATGCTACGTCACGCGACATTTCAAAGAGAAGAAATGAGAAAATGGATTCCTCCCACCCCCACCCCTCCCACCCTCCTAAAAAATCACTGACGTGTAGTCGCATGAGGCGATGACCGCCGTTAGGGAGCTTACGAAACGAGGACGACGACGGCTACGAGGACTTCATTTAAAAATACAAGTTCGCGTTATTCATATCACTACGAAACTATTTCATGTCGTTTCGCGTTAAAAATGTGTAGCAGCTGTCGAGGAATTAAACTGGTATGACTCGGTTGGAAGCGTAGAGAGAGAACTGAAAATTCATCGTCATGTGCTAACGTCCTCCACAGAACCTTGAATTTGGTCATTTCACGTCGTCATTTAGGAGATGACGGCAAAGAAATGTACCAAAATGTAAAACGCGCGTGCAGAGCCATTGTTTTTGCTCAATAAAGCTATTGTTTTGTAGCGTCGTCGTTGCCGTCGGCGTCGTCGTTTCGTAAGCTCCCTATTGTGCCATCACCGAAATTGGGGTACATGTAATGGGGGAGCTTAATATTTCATTAATTTTGACATGCCCAAGATATGTCGGCGATCGTGTCGCAGATCATATGGAAACCAGGCTTAAGCGTTGCAAGCATTTCTCGTGTAAGTTTTGGCAGCAAATCCAAAAAGATCTTTACTGGGAATGTTTGACGGTTCAAACATCGAACTTCACACGTTTTCGCTCATTACTCGGAATACCTGAAAGGTATCCGAGTTATATTCTGGGAAGAATTTAGTTTTCTGTGCAGCAAATGGACAATAGAATTAGGAGGGGGTGATTTCATTGGCTAAAAGCAATGTACTACACCCCTCCAAGCAATAAATTTGACCTCCCTCTCTGGCAAAACAACTGCAACAAAAAATAAACACAAGCGCGAAGGAGTAGATTTCAGATAGCGAGAGACTTGAAACAGCCTCACGTCTAACAGAATTTGATGAAAATCGGAATTTATAACGTGCAGTGGAGCAACTAAATGATGGGTTCTACGTTGGGGCTTCAGCGTGACTCGTTTAATTTCGTTTGCTGATTCAAAACCCCATGTTCCACGATATAGCAAATGACGCAATGCAATGCAGCTAAACGTGAATATGCTGGATTCAGCCGTCTAGGAATGTTATGAATAAGATATTTACTATAATCCTGCCTGTTGAGAACATGACTAAATCGCCAACTTCCAGCAGCGGTATGTTATAAATGGCCAATAGTCTAGTTTTTCTTTCTTATTGTTAGTTTCTTGATCTTCATGTTAGTTACCTAGAGCTGCAGGTCACCGGCCGCGTTATTCACAACACTCTTAACTTGGAACCTTTGCAGATTGAAACCGTTTTCCACTTACCCATATTAATTACAATTGAACCAGTTTATCTGATGTCACGCTACATACTAGATCCCGCAAAGATAGACATAACGCCCACGTAATTTCCATTCAAACAACCAGTTCCAAGACATACTACCCCTATAGCTATGTCACCTGTTGAATTTATTTGCAATTGTAAACATTAAGCGATTTTCACCGGTACATTATCTGCGTTGTTATGAATGAGTAACTGGCTGCAGAAACATTTACTTGTTTTGTTTCGTAGTTGGCAAATTAAAACATAGGCGCTCGAGAGGCGCATGTGACTACTCCAGAGATGTACAAGGGGAAAAGAAGTAGAATATTCTGTCATGTGAATAGGGGTGGCTGAATTGTGGTAATTGATTTACCACAGCTTTCATATCGATAGTTTTTCGACCATTGAAAAATTTACGTGCGATAGATCATTTTCACTGTCACGCAACAAAAAAATAAATTCGAAACGTTCGATGAAAAAGGCCAATAACTTGGAATGTTGCGGGAAACAAATTTAGACACCACCTCCAATTCTCAGATCTGTGCGTTACATCGTTTCTGAGCTCTTTGTCGAAGCGTTGAAATCACACAACTTTTCCTTGTGTAGGTGGATCAAAGTGGACTTTGCCTTGAAAGCGCTTACTTTTCGCTCATGAGATAAAATGTATGAACACATCTCCTAATGTACTTGAAAGGCTCAAACTGCTAAGATTCATAGGGATAGATATTTTTTTCAATCAAATACAGCGGAAGCCCGCCTAACGGCCATACATTCTCTTATAGGAAACCCTCGTTAATGCGGTCACCCGTTAATACGGCCAACGGCCACAATTTTAAATCCCAAACAGTAGAGTCCTCTATAATTTCATCCCGTTAACTCGGCCACTCGCGCCAAACGCCTGTGACATGTTCATTTCATTGACCTTCGTTAATTACCGCTGTAATCGAACAGCCGATTTACTTTACAAAGTACTGTCAGCAACACTCCTCCCTGTTTTCATTACAAACATGATCTTGACACTACTGTAAAATCCAGTAAGGCAAATCGCGAAGGGTTAAGTCTTTGAGCTTTCATCAAAAACACGATTGACACTTAAGTCTTTCGGTTAGGTAATTACGGCGGCTTCCGTTTTTTTAGAAGGATTGTACGCTGGGCGTGTTCTTGTTTTGATTTTAGGCTCGGAACGTACAGTACACTTAACAATTTTAAGCGTTTTACCTACTGTGCGAAGTTTCTAGTATTTTATACAATTACTGTACGTACATTCTTCTTGTTTATTAAAGAGAAACGTTTTTCTGCAAAGCTTTGTATCTCGAAAACGGAGGCTTTATTAAACGCGTAAACGGGCTCAATTGGTCGGTTAGAAACAAAATACGAAAGCTACGAGAAGTAACTGTTGTAAGAATTAAAACCTAACCTCAGAACCGTATTCTTCACAGATCATCTGCGAACACGGGGCACCCGAACATTTCGTTCGTCCTCGCGAACTATCGGCAATTCATCGTACTGTTTGCAGAGTCCGAACTTTGGTACCCTTAGTATGCGGATTGGCTCCGAAGTGTATTCTATTGTTACATACTCATTTTCGGAAAAAAACTAACACGATGGCAAAAGTGACTAAGCGCCATGCGCAGTAGTCACAAAAACTGCCTCGTCCAAAAATGTATCACCCTACTTCTGCGCTACTTGGTATTCCGAGTAAACGCTTTAAAAAAGCGTCTTGTTTGCATTAGATTCGGCAGAGGTGAACTTCGACGTTTGAACCAGGTCTAAGCTTACTTTCATTTGGTGAAGTATGGGTCATAACCATTGTCGTTATTTATGGCAAAAAAGTAGTGCACCAACAAGCAAACATTTCAATAATGTTTTATATTCTTATCATGCAAAAATATTAATGTGAATGGTTGCTCATTTTCACCACTTTGGTTTAATTTTTAAAAGAACAAAAAACTTATATTACTTTCTCTATATTTACAACATCTCCTGTTAAGTCTGAAACATACCAGTCTCACCAAGAAAGCTCTTCCATATCTGGGTCCCACTAGTTTACTTGAAAAGGTGCCAAAATCATTATTCACGAAGGGTGAAGGGGAAATAATTTGAACATCTCCCAATAAACTCAAACTTATTGGTAGAGCCACAACACCATGTACAGATTAGTAGATGATAAATCCACTTTCATCTGAATCAACAAAAATGACTTGTTTACTACATAACTGAAATCCCTTGGTGAGGTAACCGGTTGTAACTGATGGAAAATTTAAAGTCGAAAATAAGCATTGCTGCCTTAAATAAAAAATAATTCTTTCACATTTTAAATTCATCTTAAAAATACAACGCCTTGCGGTCATTCTAAGAAGAAAAATGAAATTAACGTTGTTGAAAATTGCGCAAACAAGACCATCCTCTCTTATCGCTAGGGGTTCGTTCCAAATGCAGTAGAGAGATTTAGCATTGCATTTATGAGAAATAGGAAACGGTTGGTTACTGCTTGTCATAAAAGCGCAAAAATTCTCTTGTTCTAAACTCTTTTGAGGCATTGTGCTGTGTTTGCAGCGAACAGGCAAAAAATTAGCCAAAATCAAACAAGTTTCAAGTTTTATTTTTTGTTTTGGCATAGTGCAACTTTCTGTAGCATGTTTGCATTTGAATGAGGCTAAATCTCTCTAATCTTGTAATTGCGTCAACTATACAGTGGGGTAAGATCAATTAGATAAGTATGATCCCTTTTCATCTTTGAGATAGTAACAGAGAATAACCGTTTCATTCCCACTGATCAAAACGTTCATTCTCCTAACTAGTTCCTTATATTTCTTTGTTGGGTCGTCATGATAATTTAATGTTATATCAAGATCACACCTCTTAAGCTGATAATAATCTTCATTCTCAGGACCTACATGTAAGTGAATGACATTTCTTAGAAATTGTGAGGAGAATTGACCCTTTCACTCATAAAGTGGCTCCCATTGACTTATAAAGTCGTCTTGCATCACATAGAACAAAAGGATTAAAAGGGGACATTGACATCTCCTAAACTGGCCTCCATTGACAGTAAATCATTTGGCTTTAGACAAAGTAAAATAATCGTTAGTTGTTGTCCTTCAGTAGCATATTGACAGTAATGATTCCAAGTTCGACTGAGGCCTAACACTACTGTGGAGTTTTTTATACCCAATTATTCCATCAGAGATCAACCCTAGTATTGGAATTGGGCCCACACAAGGACAGAGAAAAACTCTGACCAGGGTGGGATTTGAACCCACGACCTTCGGATTTGATCACCGTTGCTCTACCGACTGAGCTACAAGGCCAGAACGGGAGCAGGTCGTGGGTATGTGAGATATTATTCACAAGGACAAGTTTGGCTCGGCCCAAGCCTAATTTAGATAATCGTTAGTTGTTGTCCTTCAGTAGCAATTATTGACTGTCACTCTTGGAAGGGATTTAAAAACAAGCCTATAAAATGGGAGTTTGGGTATTGTGCCATTTAATAACTTGCAGACACAGAAGTTCAAATTCCAAGTGACAATTTGGATTTCATAATTTGCTTTCATCGCTGTAGCGAAATGGTTAACATCTTACATAGAGCATTGTGATTGGGTAATTTTTTATCAACAGACTGTTTGCTTCTTTTTTTTTATGGTTTGCCAACTGTCACTCCACACATAATTGGAAGCAGCAAAAAACAAAATCATTGCTTGAAAAAAGAAGTTTAGAGTTCTCATACTTACAAAAGACACAAAGTTCACCTAACTTTTTTAAGTGCTACTATGGCCAAAAATTCAAATTTCTAACTTGAATTTCAAAACTATGCTAACTAAACACCAAGCAACCAAAGTTGTAAGCCTTGATTTCAAAAAGACACCAGTCCTCTTTATTTTAACTGGAATTTTCCTATAATGGTCCGCCATTACTAACCTTAATCTTGAGAGAGCTGGATTGAGGAGAAAATGACGTCAAGGAATGCAATGCATGTGTATGCCGCAGAATTAATATGCAGCACGGAAGTTTTGGGCTTTCAGACTTTTAAACTTGTGTTTTGCATATACAATAAGCTGCATTCACACACTGAAAAAGTTAGCTAGTGACCCTTTGACGTCACTTTTTATTGGATCCAACCCTCTGAGGTCCAATTGGTCAGTTTTGAACGTGAGTAATGGCTGACTGTGAAATCCAAGACTTATACTCAATGAAAATCAAAGCTCAAAATTCTGCCAATCAGGTGTTAAACAAACACTGTCAAAATCTGAAGAAAAAAAGGAAGTAATTTTTTTATATCATAGTAGCACGTAAAGACAAATCAAGATAAAATTCTCCTACCTACCTACCTATAGCATTGTACCGTCTCTCATTTCTCCTCTATATTTCTTTTTTTTATGGACTGACAACGAAATTTGACCAATTTGACAGTTTTTTTTTGCTTCTACCCCAAGCTAGTAACAAGCAAGGGTCACCACAAACTGCAATATTTTTCCTTCCTACTGTTAAAGAAACCCTGCATTGCATTTTCTCACTAGATTAAGTCACAGCATTAACTGTTATAGTGTATTAAAGAGGAAAAATGGTCCAAAAAAATATAACATTTTATGGTTACGACACATTTAGGTAGAAAGATAGTATCTAGGAAAATCTGATTAGTCTGATTAGGTGAACTTGCCCTACCTCACTCACCCCCCCCCCCCCCCCCCACAATATCACTTATGGGCATGCTTAATCTTTTAATGCCCAACAGTGACAATCGTGATGACAACATGATTTATTACAGTAGACTTCATAGCAGCAACCAGAATAATGGTGGCATGCAATTATACGAGAAGGACGTGTGGAAAACTAGGAGATTCCTCCTTTCCAGATTTTCCTCTTCCCTTCCATCTCCCCTCCTACACAGCACATTGCTATTATCTAGCACCTTACAGCACTAGTCAGTATTTTTCTCAAAAAACTGCCAAATACCAGTAATCTTACTCTGGCTGACCGTAGACAACTAGTTGTGACAGGGAGACTTCTTGAGCAATTAAGGGTTAAAGAAGGGCACCACATAATTAGCTTTACTTAAAAAATAATTCTCTTTTGTATACTTATCATTAAATAACTACTAACTACAATATCAGAAGTCCAATGAACTTTCCACTGGCTTTCTAGTTCTCGACAGGGGTCGGTTGTGGCAAAATAACTTGTACAACATAACCTTTTGGGATTTTTGCTTCTCCTATCGTCGTCTTGTCTGTGAGCATTTTGCCAGCATAAAACCACCTCTGTTTTGATGGTTCAATTCCTTCCACCTTTTGCAGCTTTTTCTTTACTTTCAGCACAGTATCTGAGGTATATACAGACATTTTTAAGTCCTTGCCAGAAGACAAGCGAAGTTTAACATAAAGTTCATCTCCAGTTGGAGGAGTTTCATTTTCATCTTCATCCTCTTTTGTAGTCTCACCACTGACATCTTCATCTCGGATTAAATTTGTTGGCTTGCTTATACAGTAAACTGGGAGCACATATCTGTTGCCAAGCTCATCATACGCATCTTGCAATGACCCTAAGTTATCAAAAAAATCAAAAATTGGTTATTCAAGCCATAAGTATGTGTCACACTGAGTTGTTTTTCACTTGCTACTGGAATTACCTTTGACTTTGAAGCTTCTTTTATTGAAAGCCAAAGGGGCACCCTTAAACTCTTCACCTCTATGTATACATGTAGGTGCTCTGGTTAAAGAGGTTTTAACTATTCAAAGTCTGGTTTTACAAGAGGAAAGTCATCATAAGGATAACAGAACTCGCAACCTCTCTATGTACATTGGTAGCTTCCAAACAACACTTTGTCTCTCCAAATACTTCCTTGTCAAAAGATTATTAATTACAACCCACCCATGAATTTCTCAGCGATTCTATTGGCTAATTTACGTCACGCAGTGCAAACTCACAGGACAGTTATCACGCAATAACCCCTGTCATGCACCCCCAAGCATGGATATTTGCCCTGCAAAATGCTGTGGCGGTAATTTCCATTGAAAAGAAACAAAGCCAGCGGAAGAAAGGCAACAGAAGAATTTTCATTTTACATGGAAGAAAAACAAACTCGTTTTCTGGAGTCCAGTGATGGTGACATAATTTAAAAAGAAGGTCACAAATGCTGTTCTGGAAAGTACAAGAAAGTTAACAAAATATGTTGTCAACGTATTAGAGGGTGAAGAAAGTTACGAGTAGACTTATGTGATTTAATCCTACGCAAATTTATAAAGCAGAGAATTTAATACACTGTGTTTACTAAAAATTATTATAAAATAAAGCAAGCATTCAAAGAAGAGAAAAATTCCTGCCACACCTGAAAACACTGTCATCCAGACTTTGCACATTCTGTCTTTTATGGTTGAAATTTCTTTTTCAGTAAGCAAAAAAGCACCTTGTTTTCAAGTTTTCAGCTCATAGTGAGAATAGACCAGTTTTGACATATTAAAATTCAGTCCTAAAAAACAAGCCTCTGGGGAATAAATATAAGGATTTGTAGGAGCTTATTCCCCAGAGCCTCGAGATGATGCCTTTTGTTTGGGACTAAATTTTAATATATCAAGATTTGAGTTTTAATTTCCTGAGACAGGCTTTCTTTCTAGTCAAATTTTCAACAATGCATTGAAAAATCACAAAGCATCACCATCAGATCAACACTGGATTTTTACAAGGGTGATATGAAAATGGGAGGGTTATAAAATAAGTAAAACCCTTTCTGGCTTGCTGGTACAATGTACATGTATGTTGGTTGATAATGTCCTTGGCTGAGAGATTTACCCAGCTTGAAGCATTGCTTCTTGGTCAAATATTCATTCAGACACTATAAGCCGACATACCAGCTGCCTGAAGGGGTTTATTTACTAAATAATCTGCTTGCAAATAATAATAATTATTGTTTGCAAACTTGCAGATAATTATTAACTAATCTGCTGATTTGACTGACTTCCATAATTAACTATGAGTTCTCGGCCAACCACATTCCAGATACATGTAAATCATACCTCATACTAAAAGAGTTTGAGGTCCACAATTTGTAAGTTACAGACCACGTTTCT
>OX421445.1:54752339-54774839 GCA_949126865.1 Montipora capitata
ACAGTGTTCCAATCTTCGCTCTTTCCACCTGGACCGTACGTAAACTTTTTATCAATCAGTTTCGGGCTTTTGGGCCTGGGGCCCCCAACTACAGTAAAAGAAGGTTCTTTTCTCAACAAATCACCCAAATTTGACACCGGTGATCGGGCCATCGAACTCTTCTTGAAGACATGGATTAGCCGAGTAAAAGCTAACAATTCGAACCTTCGGCTTAGTCTCCGCTCAAGTGAATTTCTCGGAAAGAAACTGGGCTTTAGGCTGATTCTGCTGCGTTATGCACTACACTTACAAATAGTTATTACGTGGGATGCCCAAGGCAGCCAACGTCATAAAATGGGCAGAATTGCGTTTTCATCCTGGGCAGCGTTTACACGAACACTGTCAACACGATTCCATGCCTTCGAAACCGCGTCAAAATCGATGCGGTTTGGAAGCCTTTACACGGAACTGATTTCGCCAGAAAATCGAAGTCGTGATAGTATAAATGGTATAAGCACAGGCAGACAACCCTAACGTTATGTCACGTTATTTTGAGACAGTTGTAACGGCCGATTCAACTGATCAAGGAAAATGTTCCACAACTGAAACTTCAAATCGAGATGTTTCTATTCAAAAATTCATTTTATGGACAGAAAAATAAAGTTCACTCAACCCCCAGGACTCAACCAACTATGCGTTGTCCTGGGTGATTTGATGGGTTTTCGGGACGCTTCGCGGGATTTCCCCTTCAAATCCGAAGCGTCGTCACATAAGCTTGATAAGAAAAAAGAAAGCAAAGTCAGACTTAAGCTTCAGTTAAAGTTGTCCAAATCTGCTAGCAGATTTGTACCGGGGGGTCTAAATCTAGGTGGGGGGGGGGGGGGGGGGGGGTCCAAATTCACTAGGACACCGGGCCGAGTCCTAAAGGTTTTTTTTTTATCAAACCAGTGTGTTCACTTGGCCAGTATCCGAAGATGCGAACCAGTGTGTTCATGATTGTTAAACGCTTTGTCTTAAGAACAAGAATTTTCAAGCAATCATATCGCTAAATCAGCGAATTCATGCACAACTATTGAAAGAGTTTATTTACTTGGCGCACTGTTTGGGAGAGGACACGGAGCCCTACTCGGTGGAGTACCCTATGGAATACCTAAATGGGGTACCCCTAAAAATCATTTATCGGTCAAATTAAATTCTCTATCAACATGGTGAGGCATTTAGATGCACATATCTTTATTTATTTTGAGCTTTCGAGCATACATGAATATATACAAACAGTTTTAAAATACACTATGATTAGGGATACAGGAAATATTTCCGTAAGGTCGCAATAGTAGCAAGTATGATAAATACTGTAGGAAACAGACAACTTTTTTAAAAGACATGTTTCGGCATGCTTATGCCATCATCAGTTTAATGAGTTCTTAAGTGTGAACAGTTATAAAGTCTACGGGTAGATTACATGACGTAATACAAAAGCGGGTACTATTTACAGCGTGACACCAAACATCAAGGTGTAAACTAAAACGTGAAATACCTATGAAATACCTATGAAATACCTATGAAATTTCAAGATGGCGGCCAATTCGTGAACTGCAGTCAAATTGTAACAATTGGAGAGCTGGAAAGCTCAAAATAAATAAAGGTATGTACATCTAAGACTCGCCATGGTGATAAAGAATTTAATTTGACCGATAAATAACTTTTAGGGGTACTCCATTTAGGAACTCTATAAGGTACTCCATAGAGTAGGACTCCGCGTTTTGTCGTCTCCCGCAGTGTTTTGTCGCCGAGCGTAAACTCAAGCATTTGGTAGTTATACTCTACCAAAAATATCACAGTTCAATTCAATTCACGAATCGTAATCATGCTTTGTTTAAGGTTTTATGTAATATTATTCTTGCTGACGTTGAGCTCACATAATTTTAGGGAGCTTAATAAGCACGCGCGTTTTTAAGACGCGGACGGCAACCGACAGTGATGTCTTCCAGATTTTTGTAGTAATCATCTCTAATGGAGAAAAGATACATAGCAATGTAAATGTCATTACCATTACTATTAACCATAAATGTGGTGGTGTGAAAGCCAGTTAAAAGGGAAAATAACTCACTTCCGGTTGCCGTCCGCGTCTCAAAAACGTGCGTGCTTAAAGTGCTACTATGACGAAATTTGCATCTATCCTATCTAAGTCATTTTGGCGCATAAACATGTAGTCTGTGCGAGAAGAAGTATGCTTTTTACCATTTTCAAATATCTCTTTTTGTTCTGGAGATAATCAAGTTTTTTAAATATGCAAATTAGCCAAGTGATGACGTCATAAACCCAACCAAATTTTGATCAAGTATGATGGAGAAAGATATCTCAGCCAATTTGTATCAGAAATACTTGGTTCTTTGCAGTAAGATTCTAGTAGATGTGTTCCACAATATGAGCATACCATTTTTGTTACCATGGCAACATACTGGGTTCCAGACCTCCCTGATATAAAAGGCTTTGCAGGCCACCTTTGGCGTTCTGTTTTGATATTTGCAAATGGTGCCTCATCTGCATGATCCTGCCAGCATATAAAGATGTTAGGTCGAGTTTGTGGCCTTGGTAAATGTTTTTCTAGCCTGAGATCACCATAATATTGAAATCAGGTTGGAGGGGACTGGAAAAGAGTGAGTTGCCATGGGAACCAATTTATTTTACAGTCGTAGGTGTGTTGCCTTCAGAACTATTAGCTCACCAAGTTTCAATGGTCTCTGTTGCAAATTGACCGAGATAGCTCTATTTATATTCTTGATGTTCTATTAGGTTGGGTGAATGACGTCATCAGCCTTCTCATTTGCATATTTTACACATTTTTCAAAAAATATCTCCGGAACCAATGCAGATATTTCCAAACGGTAAACAGCGTTTTTAATGTTTCATGGTACCCTGTGTGATAAACCAAAAAATGTTAAGCTCCTCATTTTTACGCGGGATAACGTAGTCAGTCATCGGAGATACTTTCCCGTATCCCGTGCCCTTGGCCAAACTTAAGGGACGTCCGGAAAATGTTGCGATATCATTGGCTGCGCTGCAAGTATGGTCTCCTTCGCAGCCGTTATGTTCTTTGGGAGGGGCTGTGACTAAAAGTGGGACGGGGACGTGGGACTTGGGACGTGGGGACTCGGGGACGTGGGGACGTGGGGACGTGGGGACGTGGGGACGTGGGGACTCGGGGACGTGGGGACGTGGGGACGTGGGGACGTGGGGACGTGGGGACGTGGGGACGTTGGGACGTTGGAGACTCGGGGACGTGTGAACTCGGGGATGTGGGGACGCATTTTTACCATTTGTTTAACTTTTCATCATATTTCATAAAATCTTCGTCTGTTGATCGTAACTGCGTTGTACCCCGGTTTAAGTTCCTCGTTTGTATGATGTGAAC
The DNA here is from genome assembly GCA_949126865.1 of Montipora capitata. NCBI lineage: Eukaryota > Metazoa > Cnidaria > Anthozoa > Scleractinia > Acroporidae > Montipora > Montipora capitata. The sequence continues at coordinate 54,755,734 of OX421445.1, forward strand.
CAGAGGTCTAGTAAATATATATAGTATAGTTTATTACTCGTCTTCATAAAAAGGTGACTTTCATTATACTACTATCAAGTTACATAGTGGAGTAATTTAGGTAAAACGAAGGGACAATTATTTTTTTGCATTAAGTCCTTATTTGACATAGGCAACCTGAACGAAACGTTGGTATGACCATTTCTCAGATCATTTTACAATTCCCCAAGTATATCGAGGCTTGAACATTTAAAAGTACTTCCACTTTCTGCATCCTAACCTTTTTATTTTAAATTATGCATTTCACTCGTAGTTGTCTGTCACGTCACATTTCTTGACTGAAGACGTCATAACGCTTGTTTTTGAGATTGGGGGAACGTTTACCCTAAAAAATTCCGACAAAGTTTTGCTTCAAACTGCTTAAAACTACCATTAACGTATAATTATACCTATCAATGTGATATCGTTCATTTTTATTGTGACCTCTATGTGATTTGACCTTTTTTTTTCTTTTAATTTTGATTTACCGTTTCCATTAAGATGGGCATATGATTAAAAGGCAGAGTGATAAAGCCTCGATAGGAGTACTACAGCAAGGTATCTTGATATAAGATGACTTTTCCATCCTCGTTTCCGATAAAATATTTCAATTGTTTTTAGCCGTTAAAAATCACGTGACACATTTCAGATGAAAGAGGGAGTAGAAAGCAAAGTGTGCAGATTTCAAGTTAACGTCGATTGGATAAATGTTTCCTCGTAAAACAAAAATATGCCAACTTATTCGCTTGGTCAAGCCTTAACACACAGAAGCGTTATTTAGCTTCTGGCCCGGGGACGGTACTTTAGGAATTTCTAGGTAGGGCATGTGCCGCTAGGACCTTGGAACCCTTAGCCTAAACCAGAGCTGGTTCAGGTGAATTTTGCTACCCCGTACCAGAGTAAACTCCCCAAACCCTCCCTATCCTAGAGTAACTGTTTTTCAGAAACTACTGAGGTCACTAGCACAGTCTAGCCAAAGCAAAACCTATACCACAATCGTTTCCCTCTCAAAAAATGATTTATTTATACTTGAAGGCGGTAGTTTCTAAAGAAACTGTTGTGCTGTTTCGGTGGAGAAGTAGTATACAAAAATTTGGTTTTATCAACTTTCCTTAGTCTAGATAAAATCTTCACCCAACTGGTCAGTTCCGTGAAAAATTATATCCAATTCTAGAAACAAACGCTCTGATTTATGTATCCTATTCTAGAGCAAACTGCTTGACAACCATACCCTTCACAGCGGCACATACCTATATAGCTCATATATGGCAGTACCCCCCTCCACCTTCTGGGGGTCTTCTGGCCCTCTGATGACGAACATTTTCGACAACATCAACGGTGACAACCCGAATCAAAGGTAACAAATTGAACAAGCGCCAGGAAAGATGCAGTCACAATGTCGCCAACAAGGACATTGGCAAGGTATTTAAACTTCAGTTACAGAGAAGGAGTCATAAGGCTCAAGTTTCTGAGCAACAACAACAACAAACGCTGCAACGTGAAATTCCAGCTGCAGTGACAGCAGTGGGCCATTAGGTCTTCTGCTTTGTTTCACATCCGAGCTCTGTGACGGGTGGGGAAAATGAGTTTTCGAGAATCCAATTTTTGAATTTCGCTGTGTATTTAGCTGGTACTTGAAAAGCAAAATAACACAAGCAATTCAACTTTCTTGGCGATGTTTTCCTATTTCTGAAATTCTATACTTCGAAAATGTGTCGCCGCGTCCCCACATCCCCGAGTTAACACGTTCCCGAGTCCCCGAGTCTCCACGTCCCCACGTCCCCACGTCCCCACGTCCCCGAGTCCCCGAGTCCCCGAGTCCCCGAGTCCCCACGTCCCCACGTCCCCACGTCCCCACGTCCCCGAGTCCCCACGTCCCCACGTCCCCGAGTCCCCACGTCCCAAGTCCCACGTCCCCGTCCCACTTTTAGTCACAGCCTTTGGGAGGAGCGTTGCGTGACATTACAAAAACGGCTGCGAAAGGGACTGCCGCAAGTATAGCAGGTTACCGCAAGTATGAATCACGTGTAAGTCATATAGGTTGCGTCGAAGAAGGCAAACTCAATTTAATTCTTCAAAATGGGCAGAGATCTAAGGTAAGCGTCTCCAATTTTGACTGGATAATGGCTTTGTATGCCTGTAAGGCGGACCACGTAGTATCTTATTCTAATTTTCAGTCGCAAATCCCACTTTTTGTCAAAGTTTCCTGTATCCCGTGGAATGAAGTGGTCTCTGTTTGTTTCGCATGGAAGTGGAACACAGCCATAAATTCGCTTCAAAAGCTCCCATCGCCTAATGTCAAGTTGACATTTCACCTAGGTCATTCTCGGAAGTTGCGCTAACCATTGCTTTCCTTCATTTCCGGCTGAGTAGTTATTTATAATTAAGCTTGGAAATCGCACAGCTATTTTTCAGATAAAGCGTCCACGGAGTGGGATTAGCGTCGTATCTCACAGATATTTTTCATCGCGACCCGTAGGCGGAAAACAGCCATAAATTTTTAAGTTATCAAACGAAGAGTTCAACGGTCAGGAAACACTTTGTCTAAACACAGGGCGTAACTAATCGATATTTTCGATACTCGATGACAATCGATAGTAATGGATTGAAATCGATTATAATTTATCGATTAATATCGAAAATCGATCGGTCAACTTTTTGTGATAATCGATTTTATCGATTTCTGTAATTAAACGATCGATTTTATCGATTTCTGTAATTAAACCATCGATTTGATCGAAAAAGATGGGAAGCTCTCAAGGTAAGAAATGCTTAGTTGTGATCCATTATTATTGCCAACGAGGCGGCCGACCCCAGAGGGTCGGCCGTCGAGTTGGCAAATCATAGAGCCGTACGTGAGTACAGAAGAAAAATCTCATCTCAGCGTAAGGGACCTTTTCTTGACCATATTTGGGTGTAAGTAATACTCCATATTTGGGTAGTGTTGTCACGTTTTTGCATGTGTCGCTTCCACCGTATGGTTTGTGTGTTGTTTCAGCGGACGATTCAGCTAGTGAGATTGGAGGTGCTTGTAGTTGCCTTACGTGTTTGTAAATTGAATTGTAAGCAGCGGCTGATCAAGGAATAGGGTTATACCTACAAATTTCGGACAGAACGAGCGTGTTCGCTTGCGAACCAGCGTGTTCAATTGTCAATTTCGAACCAGCGTGTTCGCGTGTCAATTTTAAACCAGTGCTTTCTTTCTCTTCGATGAAACACATTCCCTACACGGGGCTGCCGAAAGGTTTTTACGCCATCGGTGTAATAGTTGAGCTTGTGTTTATACTGATAGTTAACTTTCAGCATACCATTTTGTCATGATTTATGTTCACTGCAGCGTGCTTTTTCTGTCACTCATTCTTTACGGCAGCAGTACAAAAGCAATCCACCGTTCTCTGGACAAAAAGTATAATATTTTTACGTTAATATTTGGACTCAGACAGAACACTCTCAAAGTGTGTAAATAAAGTGTAATCGATGTAATATCCAAGGGTTCAGTCAAAAACCTTCATACGTTTGTTGTATTTATCTTTTTTTGATTGAATCAAAAAATTAAACGAAAATTCATGTGCACATTTATTCAAACAATACTCAAACAACCAGTAAACTAAGGTAACACTTCAACATCACAAGATATTGCTTCGAACTTAAGTAATACTCCCTCAACATTCCACATTTCAAAAACGTGATGAAAATTATGCCTTCAAGACCAAGACTCTTATCAGAGTTACTTCACACTCTTCCTTTCCTACTTTCATTTATAGTAAAATAATTTCACCTCTGTGTCAAACTTTCACACATTCCAGGGACATAAAACAATTTTGCCTCGTTGGCACTTGCCGCAAGGCACAACTAGTTTTATTACTTAAATTGTCTCCCACTGTTCTTCTCCTGAATACACTGATTCGCAAATACATATGGGAGAAAATAACACAGTTGTACCACTCAATAAATACACACACGTGTCGCTCGCTAGTTCAGCTTCGATGAAGAAAAAATTAGTGACTAGCCAAATTTTGTGCTTATCGATTTTTATCGCTTATTATAACTAATCATTCGACAAATATTGAGTATTATTGAGTACTATCAATTAATCGATTACGTTTTCGATGATCGATTTCGATCGATAAGTTACCCCCTGCTAAACACCAAATACGAAGCAACTTTCACGTGTAGGATTTTCGTTAAATTAATATAAAATCTAGCCAAGTTCTCACTCAGATAAAAATGTTGCACTCTTTCAAAGAGGTTACGGTTCATCATACCTAGAGTACTTTTTTATCGATCATCGCTATGTTAGTGTTATGTTTATTGTTTGTTAAATTGTACACTACATAATCAGGATAATTATAAACTAGCAATAATAAAGGACTAGTGAGGTGCGTTCGAGTCCTGCTTTGTCATCGACGAGGCTCTTGAAAGTAGTTGTATATTTTGGGGAGAATCATTTTGTATCGCTTTCTAGTAATTGTTCAGTAATTAAAGTGCTACTCTGATCAAAAAATAGCTTCTTTTTTTTCTTCAGATTTGAAAGTGTGATTGCTCAAAATTTTAAGCGTGGATTTTTATCCAAAGGCCATTTACTTTGAGTGAAAGTATTGGATTTCATGGTCCGGGTTGGAGCTAGGGAAAAATGATGTCATTTACTCACTAGCTTAATGGGGACATTAACTGAGTGATTAACCCATTGACTCTCGAGGGTTCCCCATTGACGAGTAAAATCGTCTTGCGTTAGAGTAAAATACTCTGGCCAGTTTGGGTGTTAAAGTGTTAAAGTTTCAGTGTGTAAATGCAGCTTACTAAGCTGCATATTAATTCAGCCGTGTACACATGCATTGCAATTCTTAAACTATTGAGTCATGATCGAGCTCTCTCAAGATTTTAAAGTTCAGCTCTCTCGAAATTTTAAATTTAGTAAGGGTGGACCATTAAACAGGAAAATTCCAGTTAAAATAAACAGGTGTCTTTTTTAAATCATGGCTTAAAGCTTCGATCGCTGCTTAGTTAATATAGTTTTGAAACCTGAAGAAAACTAAGAATTGCGGTTTTGGTCATAGTAGCACTTTAACGTATCGCACTATTTACATACAATATCAGTGTTATGGGATGGATATCGGTAGACTCCGAACAGTATGACTTCCATAGTGTCAGCGAAGGTATCACCATCCGGTCTTCCATCCAAATATTAACCCTGCTCGACAGGGCTTTACGTCAGTGGACCAAGGGGAATGAGCTCCCTTACTCTATGTAGGTAATGACAGTAAATGTGTATTATTATTGAAAACTGTGCCTATTATAACCAAGCATTTTTCATTTACAATGACTAAAATGAATTTTGTGAGCTTTCGAAAATGTTCAAAATGTTCCTTAATTAGGAAATAGACCAATTTCAATATATTGAACATGATTTTGAGGCTCAGGGGAATAAACTCATACAAATCCTTATTTTTATTCCCCAGAGCCTCAAAATCATGTTCATTGTTTAAACTTGAATTTTGATATTAATGTCTAGTCTATTGCCCTTGTGACACTTGAATGTTTGTGAGACTTGACTGTTCTTGTAAAACACTGAAGACTGAAAATGGCCCTTTCGTGCAGTCAAATTACATATCCTCACAGGGATCACCCTTTAGGCCCTGATCAGTTTCCCAATTTATTTCATGTACGAAATTCCTTGACAATGTGTCCTCATGCCAACCTGTTGCCACTCCACTTTTTAAATTCCAGGTTTCCCTCATTGCCACTTAATGCAAGCAATAGCCTTCCTCACACAGTCTTTTTTGTCAGTGTAAACAGACTTTGATTATCGCAACCCATCAAAAGTTTAATAAGTTTGTGTGCAGGTATGGTGCAGTGGTGAGAGCACTTGCCTCTTACCAATGTGACGTGGGGTCGATTCCCAGACTCAACATCATAAGTGGGTTGAGTTTCTTGGTTCTCTACTCTGCACTGAGAGGTTTTTCTCCATGTACTCCGGATTTTCCCTCTCCTCAAAAACCAACATTTGACTTGTTTTGCATTAATTGATGATTTCAGTTTGCAGTGTCCCCAATTAGTGCTCCAGCGCTAGAGTGACTAGACACTAGATCTTACTGAAGGTTACATCGACCCATCCCGTGTAAATGCCCCAAGGCATCTTGTGGTAGAAGGTGGTGATAAGGTCAATTATAATCGATGTTCATGTTATTTTCCATCGAATGCAATGTGACATTGTTAAAATTTATAAATACATTTGGAAATATTTGTTCAGAATAATTCCTCATGCTTCACATCGGCCTGTGGAAACTTTATAAATCCTTTTGTTATCTGGAACAAAGAGACATGTTGGTTGGATTAATTAAAGGGAAAAAAGCACACAAGACCTGCAAATATGTTAGCAGTACACTGTCACAGCCCATTCATGATCAGGAGACGAATGATCGAAGGCATTTCATCAATTTATTATTGTTTAACCAGGAAAGTTTTCATGTGCAGTTGACTGTTTCTTGAACGTAGCTTGCTATTTTTATTGATTCTCTCAAACAAATCAACTGGAATCAGTTTTATTAAAGTCTTGGCTTCAGGCACTGATGTTTACAGTTAGAAAATTATAATGGACAAATTGATATCACATGTATGGGCTTAAATTTAATGACATTGTAACACATTTCTTATTGTGTCTACACACACTTAATTTAGTGGTATTAATAAATTCGTGTTCTATACAGTTTGTATAATGACAGAGGAATTAAGGTTACTTTTTGTCGTACAACAAAGAATTCAGTTTGTTTATCATGTAATAATCAACAAAGTTATGTAATCTCTTTAAAACTAGAACACGACACGATTATGTCTTTTTTGAAAGACAGTGCTTTCAGTAAGTTTTTGCAGTAGGTGACTGAGAAAGTAAATTAGACGGCTGTAGAATCCCTAGGCGTGAGCCTCTTAGGGGGTCTGGGGGCATGTTCCCCCAGGAAATTTTGAAATCGACAAGTTTGGAAATGCCATTTGCAGCGTTTTCCAAAAAGTGTTTCCCTCAAAAAGGCGTTGGAAATTAGGCAATAAAACACTACAATGATACATGAGTCATTTTTGAAAGAAATTGCTGGCTTGTTAGCATTAAATACAACATAGGCAGAATGTCATGTAAATTGAGCACTAACCCCAAAATACGCGATGTACGCGATTTCCTTTACGTTTGTTTGAATATGTAGACAATTTTTTTTTTCTTGAGAAGAAAACTCCATAATAGACCTTTTTGCAGATACGGCGGCCATTTTGATTTCTATTGTTTCGAAAGACATTATGGGATGCTCAGGGGGCAAATGAAAATGTATTTGCCCCCTGGGCATCCCATAATAGAGGGGGGAGGAACAGAATAGGGAGGAGGGAGAAATGGCCCAAACAAAGTTGGGAGGTGGGAGAAATAGGGAGAAAAAGTAGGGAGGAGGGAAAACGGTGGAAAAACACCTACCGGTACACAGCAAAACTTTCAAATGGTCGTGCGAAGGAGGCGGCGGGATGGACCAAAGTACCCGGCGGTCTGTCGCCGGCAGAGCGCCCTCTATTGAAACCTCTAGAAAAAACTTTGTCTTTTAAAATAATAAATTATTGTTATAAGACATTGAGTTTTCGATTTTGTGTATCATGTTGTGAACACAATTAATTGTTGCTCACAAGACATTTCCTGTGTTCATGTACCAATCTTTTCATCTGAGGTGTACACCCCTTTTGCAAAGCAAAGGATAAAAGTACATTCTAGTCATATAGAAGCAACATTGCTTTTTAAACATGGTACAAGCGTTGCATTTTTGTTGTGAGATTTATACACCATACTTGTTGTACATAGATATTACAGAGCTTAAGTGTTTAAGCCAAGTATGGAAACCGGAAGTGAACATTCCGCATGCCAGGACAGTCGTCTTTTCAAGATTTTTAAACTAATCGTCTCTCTCAGTGAAAAAAAGTACTTATCACTGTATAAAAATGATAGTGTCAAGATAAGTTTAAAAGGAAAACAGCTCATTTTCGTTTACCCAATCTTCCTTTTAGACAATTTCATTTCTGAATTTGGTTGTTTCTAATCTCTTCTCTTCATTTTAACATTGTAGGCCAGATTACCACATTTGTTTTGCTTTAATCTACTTTGTTGGAAAAAAGGCACCCCACGTAAACGCCATTGTTGGGGCGTCTTGTTCGTTTTTAGTTCAGGGAAACAGAAGAATACTAATAAGGCATAGCTTGTTTTTCTTGTATGGTAATATTCACCTCTCACAATTTGAACCATTGTTTTGAGTCCAGAGGGACACGCTCTTTGTGGAATGTTTTTTAAGCCGTTCAAAAAACTCGCTGCACGTGTTTTATCGGGTCTACAAACACTCGGCTACGCCTCGTGTTTTTAAACCCCGATGAAACACTGCTGCTCTTTTTTTAAACATTACATTAAGGACACTAGATTCTAGTGTTTTAAGTGACATTATTGAAGGGGCCGCTACTTTCGAGGGAATCGTTACTTTCGGGGGGGGGGGGGGGGGGCGTTACTTTCGGGATTTAACAGAAGCGTAAGAAATTAACGTTACTTTCGGAATTCGTTATTGCGAGTGTATTTGAACTGCACGAGAACCATTACCTTCAAGCGCAATCAAGGCAACTAGGACTGTTGCGAAAAGAAAGCTTTTAAAAAAATTATCACATTTGAAATTTTCAGGCTGCTTTTGACGATGATCGTCTCTAAAAATTGATTTAATGTTTTTGTGTTGCGAACCGATCGTTCGTACTCAATATTTCTTCGATTTCAAAAATAAAGCAAACCTTAAATCAGTTCAACAGAAGGAATACAAGAAATGGGGTTATTCGAACGAAACGACTCCACTGAAATAGCCCGGAAAGAAATGTAAAGATGATACCAATCCCAAGCGAACGACACAAATAGGCTTGAAACGCACTGGAGCAAAATATTTCAACTATAAGCCAAAGCATGAAATTTATACGCTCCAGTTCCTCTTTTATAACAATTTAAGTCAGGGATTTTAAATGCCCAACACGAAGCCCAATTTCTTGCAGTGACCGTACGCAAATTTCTCAGGGTTCAAAGTGCATATCCAGAATCTGGAAGTCCGTTGTGATTCAGGCTGTGATTGGTCTACTTAAATTCCGGCTCGTTTCAGCAGACGTGGTGGGGAAGGAACGCGTTGCGAAGCCCTAAGAGTGTCTGCGTGGGAGGCTAGTCCCTCACTTGAAAAGGCCGGGTTCGATTTAACAAATAGATTCCATGTTGCAAGAGCCAATCAAAATCCGTGAATAACTTGGGTTATTATATAAACAATAATATATCACAGATGACGTCCAAATGTGGTAAGAACAAGAAAGTGTCACACGAGGCAACCTGGAATCTGTTTGTTTTATATAACGAAGAATTGAACTTCATTCGCATAAAAGGTGATGGTGAACTTCAATCGTGCGTCTGTCCTCTATTAGATCATAGGCAAGAACCAATCAAAATGCGAGAATAACTTAGGTTCTTATATAAGTATCAATATTCAGGCATGGCTAAGAGGCTTTTTTGTCAAATCTGTTTTCTTTGTCTCACAAGTCTCAAGGGAGATTTCTAAACCAAACAATATTCAAAATTTAACCATAAAGCGTCGTAGCCATGTGTGAGTATTGATATTTCGAACGTGGCCTATTTCTTCCACCAGATAGCCTGAGATCATGCCCTCTCCCTATTGTCCCCCTTATGCCTTTCACGGGAACAGAGCATGATACATTTCTTTGTAAAACCATAATTTGGCCTTTTTTCTGGTTGGCCGAAAACAATAGAGCTCTTGAAGCCTCGTTCCGATTGGTTACAGATGCAAATTTATTTATTTTTTTATAAACTTTTGCCACTAAGGCAGGGTATCTCCACAGAGCAAAGCTCCACTTACGGAGATCCGAACAATTCTTTTACGTCCCACAGAAATTTGAACATTGAAGGGTTGCGAGACGGGACCTACGCATTATCGTGCTTACCCTAGAAGACTAGAGAGTCTAACCATTTGCAGATGTCATTACAAAGGCAACACTTTCTCCTCAGTTATTTAAAGTGCCCATAACCCCAAAATATTTTTTTCGCTAAAATGAATCTTTGCACCTGTTCGAAACTCATCGCGGCTATTTTTTCCTTTTTCTAACAAATCCTGCCATTTTAGAGGCTTCGAAAGTTGCGAAAATCCAAGCATCTTTTGTTCACGACCGAGTTAGAAGGGGAGTGGGTCTATTCCTGTTTTTACGTCACAAACTGATTTACATTGCGTTAACTCTTTGTGAAAATGCATGCAAAGTAGGTTGTGACGTAAAAACAGGAATAGACCCACTCCCCTTCTGACTCGGTCGTGAACAAAAGATGCTTGGATTTTCGCAACTTTCGAAGCCTTTAAAATGGCAGGATTTTTTAGAAAAAGGAAAAAATGGCCGCAATGCGTCTCGAACAAGTGCAAAGATTCATTTTAGCGAAAAAGATATTTTGTGGTTATGGGCACTTTAAAGACCCTGAGTTGAACTCACGACCTCCCGCGTGACAGCCTTGGTGGTTAACCAACTCAGTGCGCGGTGGCTCAAATCATACCGGGTCGTGCTTGTCTTCGAGTTCTCCTAGTCGTTTTGTTTGTTCTGTCTGTTTGTGTTTGTAGGGGCGAGGTTTGATTCCTCGGCGAAATTAGCGTGTTGGTACACCACCGTTTAAGGTGAACCGTTGTGTGTGACGGAGTTGTTATGTCTGGCGGCCATTGCACCCACCCTACTGGCGGGCCAGCCATTCGCCTTAAACATAAAAAACTTCTTGTAACTGATCAAATCATGGCCGCCGAGAAGGATTTGAACAGGAATAATGTTTAGGTTCTGTTTACAGCTGCTGTTGCTTCGCCAATAAATTGTATATTCCGACCTTGGGTGGCCTGTGGTGTTATTTACAGTCCGGAACATTCTAGGAAAAAATTCATCGTTCCACTTCCACCGACTCGAAAACGTTCGTAGTTGTGGTAACTCCTTTGAAATATATTCGGAATCAACAAGTTGTGAATCCAAAAAGAACCGAATAGAACTTAGCTGGTGCTGCTGCTGGAAAATTCGAATTTCTCAAAATCCATTTTCCTCGAAGATATTAGCATCTTTTATTCGCATCTTAAATATTCGAGTTTAAATAAAGTTCATTGTATTGTTGATTGCGCATGATAGCACGAAGGATTCGGCGTTTTCTGCGAATTTATCTCGAGATTCTTTGTTCCTTGATGGGTTGAACAGAAAAACCGCACAAACTGTCAAGCGGGATTTGCAGAAATAACTTTGACTGCATGGATAAGGTCTGACTTCGCAGACATTCCAGCCAGAGTTCTCTTTTGTTTCGTCTTCTTTCCTAGAATCGCAACGTGCTGGTAAGTTTCAGTAAAATCTGATTGGCTCACATTTATAGCATGTCACATGATAACATCACATTTGACAGGTGGGCGGCAGACGACTCGTTAAGAAATTGTATCTGTCGTCCTGATCGCAGGTTAAGGGTTGTATCAGGCGTATCTTTTCGCGCCCTATCCAAAGAAAAGTACGCCTGATCGCAAGTTATCGACCAGATAGAGATATTTTCATATGACCTTGAAAAATAAGCGTTAAAACAGAACGTAAACAAAAGTGTTAAACATTTAATTGGCTTATCGAACAATTACAAACGAGCGCGAATTTTCATTGGCTTTGCGAACGCGGATGCAAACAACTTTCGCTTTGACGTCATTTGAAATGCAGTAATGTGATTGGGCAATCGAACTGTTTACAGCCCATATTAGGAGTACCCTTGGCGGGAATAAGGAGAAGCTTTGTTTTAATCTTGCCAAACATTGGTCCGTGAAACAAATAGCCCACTTTCGATATATTAAAATTCAGTCTTAAACAAAAGGCATAATCTCGAGGCTCTGGGGAATAAATTCATTAGCGATATCGAAAGTGGGCTATTGCAAGCACTCTTTCAAGGTCATACGAAATTCGCTTCTAAGAGAACATGTCCCAAGTAAAGGATTTAAGGTAAAATACAAACTTTTCAAGTGTTAGGTAGTTCTTTCTTAGGCCAACATTTTTACGTGACCTCAAAGTAAGGGCTACGTACTCTTTTCATCCAGCGCTATTCGACCTCTTGTTTAGGGGGGAACCCGGAAATGCAGAATAAAATATTTTTCCTTAGTCACTACATTTTAACAGTTTCTTAGGTTTAAAGGTAAAGGTTCTATTCCGAATCTTTGCGCAGAAAAGTTCCGTGTTTGCTGGAACACCACAATTTGAACAAAATAGTCAGTGTATTCTGTAATTTAAGTAATATTTATTAACGCATACTTGGTAAGGTGTTACACGAACTGCCAAGACAGTACATACATAATACGACTCGTATCTTTTACTTCTGTGCCACAGTACATTTATCATTTTTGATGCAAAGCTGGACATTTGCCAGAAGCTAATAATGTTAACAGAATTTTTGAGTTGGGGTGGGGCCAGTGATTAGAATTAGGGTGAGGCAAAACAATAAAATTGTAAATTTATTCATGTTTCAATGTTCTGTATATTTTATATGCTTTGGATGGCTCTCTTCTCATTTAAACGGAATTTAACTTTTATTGAGTACAACATATGCATTGTAGGTTAACATATTCATGCTAAAGCATACTATTATTGTCATGATTTCTTCAGACAACCTTGCCCTGTGGTTGCTGTGTGTAGTCCAACGCAAGAAGGATTCGACTGCTTTATTCTTGTTTGTGAGAATCTCGACTGGGATGATTCTGCATGGGAGTTTCTTAAAGACCCAATTCTAAAAGCTGCAACGGTAAACAGCACCATAGTGATTAATGAGCTTAACTTAAAAGGGGCTATGTCACGCAAAATTATGTAATTTCATGACACCCAAAAAGTAGAATGAACATTGGATAAATTAAGCACATAAAGTCGTTGAACAGCATAGAAGAAATACCACAAAAGGAAAGTGATCATGAAGCATGGATGGACACAAATGGACAAGACTGAAACAGATTGCCTTTGGGTAATTAAGACCAACGTTTTTCAAGGTTATGGCAAATCGGTAAGATAAAGGCCATTTTTTGGCCTTTGCTCCACAACATTGCCTCCAGTTTTACCTTTCGTAAAATTTTAATTTCTGTTTTAAATAAATGCCTTGTATTTTAAAATAACTATTGTCATGCTCAAGTCTTTTAAACTTATCTTTCCAATCATGTTGTTTACAGGTTGACCAAGCAGTTGGAGTGGAAACATTGTTGTTCCTGTACAACGATACGTTTGTGGTGCGTACTGATTGTAAGTTCTGTCTAATTAGCTAGTCTTCCACAAATAATTTACCCTTTCTCCTGTACCTACCTGTAGATTTATTCACCCACGGGACCTGTGAACAGAGATTATGATGATGTGAGACGATACAGTGAGGCTGCAGCTAAAGGAATAAAACGGTATGTGATACGCTGGAAATAATGAAAGGGACGCTGAAGGGAGGAGACACAAACTAGTGGCCAACTAATATGTCTAGAATAATATTATTAATTTTATTTAAAACTGAAATACGGATATTGGCTCGCTGGGCACAGGCTATCAGCTCATATACCTGCTGTACCTAATAATAATGAGAACAGTCCTTTACAATCGGTAAGATAGAATATAACGGATGGTGTTCAAACATGTGCTCAAAACATTCCTTGAAATTTTGTAGGAGAAAAATGTCAAATAATGGAATGGTTGTTTTAACGGGAAGAATCATCAGTGTCAAATCTAAATCATTAATCATGTCTTGAAGATGATGTGAAAGGATTTGTCAATGAATTTAAAACTTATTGATTTCTGTCTTTACCAGGACTTTCTAAAATTGTAGCAACAGAAGGCAATACATGTAGTTTCAGAAACAACAATCTTGAGTAAAGTGTTTGTCAATGTTTCTTCTTTTTAAGCATTCTACAATAGTGCAGAGACCGAAATGACATAACCAAGCCTCCTTAAGTCATGTAATTTTATGAGTCAGTGTAAGGTAAAGATCTATACAATGCTTAGTAATTAGAAAATTAAGTTAAATACAGCCTGCGTGGCAGGCGCTATTAACGGCAAGGGAAAGGGAAAGCGCGCGCGCGCGAAGCGAGGGGAGTGCGAGGGAGTGGAAAAGGAAGCGCCCACAGCAACGCTATTGTTAATTTCATTCCCGCCCCCTAATAAATATGCAAATTAGAGACATCTGCAAAACGTCTGGCTGTCAAATGATATCCAATCAAAATCGCATATCGTTGAAAAGAAAAGAGTGCGTGACCTAGCCGTACGCGACGAAAACTTGTGCTAACCTTGTACATTGCAGAGACAAGAATCATTTGGCGTTGTGTGAGTTGAACGTCACCGGAATGTAGCGGGATTTTTCCCTCGTCCGCTCCTGTACAGTTAATCTGCAGCAATGCGCTAAATTGTATGCAAATAGCTGTTAGTTGACAAGAAATTAAATTTTCGGCCTCGCAAAAATTCAAACATTTTTATTTCGCGTTGTTTTCGTGCGCTATTGAGCTGCGCTATTGTTCAAACTTGGCACACTTAAGGACGTTCGCGCTGATTGTTTGTTCGCAACTTTTACAGCGCAGGTAACGCGACTGTAATATGTCACGCATTACTTCAAGCATTAGTTAAGATCTTTAATATGGCGACAAAAACGCCGGGAAAAATTTCCAGGTTGGCTAAAGAATGGCACATTAATTTCCAATTCATCATGAAACGTTAAAGAGAAAGGACCGGGAGGCTGGAAAAGGTCGCTAATCGAGTGGTGGTTGAAAGTTTTGAAAACTTAAGGAAGGTAAGTTTTAGTCAGCGACCGTTGCGTAAATTTAATGAGTTTGGTTTTTTAAATTGTTTTGATTACGTTACGAACTTCTTAGTTCAAAGTGAATGCATGCTTTTGAAGTTCTTTTCCTTTACTTTCATGAAAATAGAGCAGAATTATCTTCTCTTCCTCATCCACGCGCGAACCTATGAGGAAACAGCCAGAGACTATATTTCACAAAAACCACACTCCAGCAGAAGATGAGAAAGACGGCAATGCAGAGATAAAGATAATGCCTCCTTGAAACTTCGTTGCTATGCTCGAGAATTTTTTTTTTACAAAAACCTTTCATCGATCGATCCTGTTTTGGGTTCCAGTCCTTCCCCGACAGGTCACGCAAAATCGTGACAAACTAAATTTTTCAAGAGTTTTGCAACATCACATCGATTTTACTCGTTTAGATCATCGGTGACCCCTATTTTTTAAGACACGAATCACTTGCTCTTCTTAAAATCTACAAAATATAATGAAATGAAAAAATCACAATGTCAGAAGATTTTTCTTTCCTTGTGTCCTGAGTTCCGGAAGTAGTTACAACGGGTAGCGCTTGCGAAAACGCTTTTAACGTTTATAAACTCTACTGTTTACGACATTCCCAGCGGCATGTAATTATCTAAAAAAACCCACTCCTATATTTCTATGCACAGAAACCATGAGAAACCTTCAATCTAACATATTATTTTTATGATTTTCGACGGATGAGTAGACGAGGCTACATCCCGTTATGATGAACGATCTATCGAAATTAGGGCATTTTCCCTTGGCGTTTTTCTCCTAAACAAAGTCAGTGACCCCCCATTTTTTTTCATTTTTGGAGTAAGTAATTTATGACCTAACGTCAGGCGAGAAATGAAACAAGTTTCAATGTGGGAAGATTTTCGCGCGAACGTCCTCAATTTATAGCAATGCGCTGAATTGTATGCAGAGTTTCAGATTGCTAAGGCTTTTTAATAGTTTACGAAAAACAAATTTTTGAATTTTCTACGTCGCAAAACTTCGAGATTTTTTATTACGCTTTGTATTCATCCGCTCCTGTTCAAACTTGGCACAGTTAATCTATAGCAATGCGCTGATTAACTTGCATGCAAAGTTTCAGATTCCTAGCGCTGTTAGTTCACAAGAAATTAATTTGTAAATATTTGGCCTTGCAAAAACTCGAAAATTTTTATTTCGCGTCGTGCTCATTTTGATCTAGTTCAAAGACAGTTGATCTATAGCAATGCGTTGACTTTTAGACAAGGTTTCTGCTTTTATAAACTCACTCACTCACTCACTTACGGAGGTGTCCCAGATTTTTGCGATCGTCGGCGGCCATTCCCGACATAATTATGAAAACTCAAATTTGTACTTTCCAGGACGTCGACGCCCGGGCGTCGGCGATGGTTTTAGCTCGCTACCAATCCCAGGGTTCGTGCAACTCCTTGAAAAGCCCTGGAATTTAAGGGCGCTTGAAAAGCCCTTGAAAAAAAAAAGGATTTTGCGGAAAACTGCTTGAAAACTCGTTGAATATTTGCTTGGGTGAAAATTGTTGAGATTGCATCATGCTAAGTTAAAAGAGACATTTCAAAAATCTGAGCCCAAAATTGACTCTTAGGGAAACATATTAAAACCTAAAATTAAAATGTCCATGCATGCACTCAACTTGCAGGATGTGGTAATTAAGGAATATCAAGATAGGCTTTTTCAGCAAAGAAAACACTGAAACACTATGTATGGTATAGAAATATTCTTATAAAAGACACCTTGAAAATTCAATTTCTGGCTCTTGAAAACTCCTTGAATACTCCTGGAATTTTATAGACAAAATCCAGCACAATAAACCCTGCAATCCCCTAAATAGCAAGTTTCAATTTTTGGCGCACTTTACATTTTCCCCCCAAGTCACCATCAGGAGAATCTTGGACAAGCGTCTGGCGATTTTCCAATATGTGGGGAAAATCTGAAGGGTTGTGAAACTGTGAAATCTTTGATAGTCTGCGATTTTCGCGACATGAAAACTAGGCTTTACATTTCGTGCTGGAATTCTCATAATCAAAATTTTGTGGCCGCCAGCAGCCGCAGAAATGAAAACAATTAAGGGGATTTTATTGCAAGTGTTTATTCCCCTCTCCCCAATCCCCTCCTGTTTTCCCTCCCCTTTCAATGCCTGCCATGCAGGCTAAATTAAATGCTTTATAATGTATTATTTCTTATTATAAACATTTTGCTCAGGGCTTTAAAGGCTGGCAGTAAATCTCCACTCTTGGTTACTATCCCGGGCAAAACCTTTCCAAATGCATGGTCTGTTTCATTGCTTGGGGCTCTTCATGAACTCTATGTGGTGAGTAAGCAGCAATTAAGTTGGGTTAATGTGTTCATTGTCCTTTTGAAAGAGTAACAAATGTATTATACTAACTTTTTGTTCTATCTTAAGGGATCAGTGTTAATTTTGTGAATGCATCAGACTCATATTTTATTCGGTTCCACTACAGTTGTCTTAATTGGCTAAAATTTAGTTTTGATAAATTCTTGAAAATAGCCACTTGAACTGAGAGAGGCATTTCCAAAGAAGCAACAAAAAGTAGACCAGCTTGGAGTAGTGGTTCATGATAAGGTAAGTTGCAGTGCTCGAAATTAAAACAAAAAAAATTCCATGTTGTCCCTGTTTCAAATTAATGCCAGGCCACCAACCCTGTGAATTAGGTTGCCCTGATAAATCATTGGTAGCCCACTAGGAAACCCCCTGTGATGAATCCTTTTAGCCCTAAGGGGGCCCCCGTTGACGAGTCTTACTGGCAATAGACTGAGTAAAATCCTCTGGCCTTAGACAGATAGTGAAATCCTTTATAATAGTCCATTTTACAGTTGTGTGCTTAGTTACCTGGCCTATGAATGACAGTGAGGCTGGAGTTGACCTTGTTTTGATAGAAACCTCACTGCCTTTCTTATGTAAATTGTTACTAATTATCACCATGACAACAACATCATTAACATAAGAAAGGGAGGGAGGTCTGTATCATAACAAGGTCAACACCAGCCTCACTTTCATTTAAAGGCCAGGTAACTAAGCACACAACTGTAAAGAGGTCTATTGGCCATTGAGAGTAAAAAGTTTTACTGTACTAGAGCAGCTGGTAACTTTGAGCAACTAAAAAATTGTCAGTGCCCTAGAAATAATAAAACTATCAAGTTTTTTACCCTTAATATGATCGGCCATATCATTTTAAATAAAGAGGTTTGGGTGATACTAGACACTTGCGCCCATGGTCTCACGCTACACGGCTACAGCAACAAAAACACAAGATGATCGATGGATATTCGTGGAAGTTAACAGGGACATTGTCTTTGAGTGGACGTACATTTTGTTAACCTTTAAGCCCCAAGGGGGCCCCTGTTGATGAGTTATAGGGTTTTAGTTGCACTCTGTGTTGAGATGCAATCACATGGCGGCGGAGCTTGAGTATCTCGTAGTTTTTAGTGTTTGCCTGTGATTTTTGTGAGGAAGCCTGTATTTAAGTAATGGTCAGGAATCTTTGATCTTCATTGCCTGTATGTTTGAAATATTGTCTCGCATTTTCCTATTTGACAACATTTTGTATAAGCCACAGATATTCAAAACATGAGAAAATGCTCAGCTGGGGCAAAACTACTGTAATTATAACTTAATTACATACTACTGTCCCACTACTATCGCACATTGACAACAGAAAACTGACTAGTGAATCGGTTGCTGCTTAATATGTAATTTGTTCTATTTCTTCATGGTTTTTTTTTTCTCTTCTTACCAAACTCTTGTTGCCCGGTAAACTTTCTGGTCTAATCTGGGACGACCAGACGACAGCTAATTTCAAGCACTGATTTCTTATTATACTTGTACATAATAAAAAAAATTATGTTAGGATTCATAATGCTTTTGCCCAGCTTGTGAGGTTTAAGTCCTTTTAAAACGACATTTGTACAAGTACCCTACAAGAATGATGTTAAATATTTATAAGAAGATTGTACAGTTACTGTAGAAATACATTTATTCATTTTAAGTCAGTTCTCTTTATGTTTTCAGAATCAAAAGGTGGATTATGTCACTGCTATTGATTCTGGAAGGTGAGATTTTTCTTTTACTAACATAAGAAAATGCAGAATTAAAGTACTGTTTTTAATAACATTATGATGTTAATAGTACTAATTATTATTATTTATTATACATTGGTGTCACCAGCTCGATTTTGATTGGCTATAAGCACGCAGCTAATTCTTG
>OX421445.1:54784839-54802339 GCA_949126865.1 Montipora capitata
GGGGGGGGGGGGGTTTGCAGGATGCTCATTGGTGAAATGTACTCATCCATTGACCGGGGTTTATTAGATGAAGACGCATGATGATGATGACGATGATGGTAAAGTTTATATAAATGTCAAGTCTTTTAGCCCTGGTGCACTAATTGGGGACACTGTCGGACATCAAATCAAATATTGGGCTTTTGAGGAGATGAGAAAACCGGAGTACCCGGAGACAACCTCTCGTACGAGGGGACCGTTTCTCGAAAGTCCCGAAAACTTTCCGGGCCCGGGCCCGGGCCCACCCGCTTGTTTTGATACCCTGGTTTTTTTGACACGTTTTCAAGATAAGAAAAAGCAAAATGATTATGAAGTTTGATGGCTTAAAACCTCTCTGTTCTCAAGATACAGAGAGGATTGCGGCACCCAAAGAGGACCCGAAAAGATTTGGAGCTTTCGAGAAACAGGCCTCGGTGTAGAGAAGCAACAAACGCAATCCGGGCCACATTGGTGGGAGGCGAGTGATCTCACCGCTGCACCAGGCCTTATGACTTCATGAGGTAACCAATCTTGATCTTTGTCAGTTGCTTACACTTGTCGGTGCTTACTTTTGTCTGACAGGCCCTTGAAGAAAAGGTTCCTACACACGTTGTTACCATAGCAACCTTAACTGGTCACGCTGTCATTGCAATGGGGCCTGCCTATTCGGTACGTTGCGTTCTTTTGAAAATCAAGTCGTCCAATCCAGAGTTATCTTTACCATCCCAGTGATAAATCATTTAAGCATTATTTTTGCGTTATTTCTTCAAGTATCTTTTTTGCACCTGTAGCTAACCTGCTTAGTCATTTTCTCCTTGGAAGTCCGTTTCTTTTTGTAACTACTGCGCTTGCGGAGCTTGACACTAAGCTATGCTGGAAAGTAATTGTTAAGGTTATCGATAAGCGATCGTTAAATTAGGGGATCCGTAATGCCGAAAAGTACACCGGAAGACACGACGAATCCATCGTTTGTCGACGTCAAGACTCCACCGGTTTGGGAGGTCGTCGTCCTGGTGTGTAATGTGACAAATAATTCCTTACCTTGAAAATACGATGAACCAGTCATGCCAATACCATTATTCAAAACCATTGTGAATAATTTTAATTACAACAATCAAAAAATTATTCTATTAAGCTATCAATGCTCTCATTACTTGTTAGGCTATAACATTTTGCGGTAGACACATGTACGCATTGCGTGCCTATTTTTTAATGGGACGTTAAAATTTCGCAGAAAACCAGAAGTCATTTATCGTTTTGACCAAGCTGGTGAGAGCTAAAGTCCTTGTGCCTCGATAGCATTAAAAATATAGTTTATGCATGTATCCTTTGAAACTGATAAGAAATGCAATTCTTTTCGTTGTGTCGTAAAAGGAATAGACTCTTAGACTTTTTAGTTTCGTTAACTTAACACGCTGGGCTATGTTTTGGGGCCCATTTAAAATTGAAATTGCAAGGCGAAAAATGCAGAATTTGTTTGCTGTAGGTGAAGAGATATTTTTCCTCAGGAATACCATTATTTTTGGTTAGGTTCACTGCGAATGCCCGTTTGCGTAGCAACATAAAGCAATTTTTGTCGCGCTCAAGTTGCAGTGAAAGAATGGCACGAAACGCTCAAATTCGGGTGTTCAAAAGTTGATGTGGTCGGGGAGCAACATCGTAGTTTCCTGAAAGCGTTACGTTACCTATAGATCAGGTGCATGGTGCATGTTAAACTATGATAAAGGGGGTGTAGCCTCAATGTTCACATTTTCGAATTTAATCCTAAAGTTATCGTTGCGAGTTTAAACGTTTTTTCTTTCTTGTCGAAAGTTCAAGCTTCTTCACCACCTTTACGCTGCTTTTTTTTTATTTTTTTTTTCTAGATTGTGTTAGACAATGGACCTGCAGCGCGAACCAAGTTTGCTCAAAAAATTCAAGAGGGTTTGTATTCAACTTCCTGTATGAGCCTTTGAACTGTTTGCAAGCGAGTGTTCCGAAGGCCGAAAAAAATAAACTTATTCCTCTGGTCATTGATAAAAGGCACACCAATGAAAACAGCCAATCAGAATGCAAAGCAAGCAAAAGTACCCAGTGTTGAGGTCGGGAAGAATGTACACAGAGAATATGATGAAAAATGTCATATTATTTTAATGTCGTAGTATAACGTTAAAATCATAAAAGAAGAACTTGCATTTTTTCTCCGGAGGGATTGTGATAAAGAACGTCAACCATTGTTTTCAAAGAGATTACGGCCGAAGAAATGTCGGCGTGAAGGGTACTCGAGTTTGCCATGCACACTGCGGCTCGACCAACTGAGGTATCAAGATATTTGAAAGTGTGATGTGGTTTGTTGCAAGCTTGGGTGAATTGCCATGAGAGACGGCTACATGAAATATTCTTTTGTTCTTTTGTGTTCGGTTGACAGCTGGACACGACATGGGGGACCCTTTTGAGATTTCAACAATTCGTAGAGAGGTAAGCCTGTCGGCTTTTTGTGTGGTATAATTGTGTAAGCAAGGACCAGCGTAAGGGAACAGAAGCACCGGATCCTGAAGAAGGATCTAATCAGCAATATAATCATCATAAAAACCAAAAAGAGCAAGGCTGATTGAGCGGTGAAGGAGGGTTTTATGTAAAGTGAATATTTCCAAAGGCATTGCCTTTCTTTATCATGCAGGGTTTGGTACTGAATCCGAATTAGAATCAGGATAAATGCTGCTGAATTAACATTGGCTGGTATTCTTTTCAGGATTACCAGTTTGCGAATGCCAAGTCGGAGTATGCCGAGGTTC
This sequence comes from Montipora capitata, assembly GCA_949126865.1. Lineage (NCBI taxonomy): Eukaryota > Metazoa > Cnidaria > Anthozoa > Scleractinia > Acroporidae > Montipora > Montipora capitata. The sequence goes on from OX421445.1 coordinate 54,787,632, forward strand.
TGCAGTGTAACAACCAGCCGTCCAGTCGTACCCCGAGAGGACACCAGTTCCCTGCTGCCTTTCTCATCAGAGCTTCGGGCTTAGACAAGGTACTTGTTATTCTAGATTCTTTTCTGCAAGGGTTATTGTTTATATTTCGGCGCGTTTTCGTGCGAACTTGTTTTTGGAAAGCCGCTTGAGCCTAGTTTTCATTTGTGACACGAGTGCAAAGACAAGAGATTCGTGTCAAGTGAAAACGAACCGTAACACAAGCACAAGCACACAACGCAGAGAAAAAGATTCACAAAGTCCATGTTCTCTCTTACAATGCGGCGCTGCGAGTGGAATCTGGAACGGGTCTTTTCATTGGACGAACGTCACAACTTGCTTTGTGCTTGTCTTACGTCCCGTTTTCACGCAACGCAAGCGAGCGCGAGCATAAGTGCAAACAAAAGGAAAAGGAAAAAATTTAATCCTTGCGCTTGTGCTTATGCTTCGTGAGGTCCCTGTTTCTTGAAATAGAGTGGTTTTCAATTGAGTGTCGAAAGTAATTAGTGAATTACTTTGGTTTATGATTACTGCACTCAGTGATTGGTTCAAAGTTCTCGCGCCATTTTTTCAACCAATCAGAAGTGAAACCAAAACCAATCGTGGCTCGCGGGTGCACATTTTCCCGCGCTTTGTGTCGGCCACGTGTAATTACTTCGAGTTTTGATTGGTTTACTGGATTGTCTGCGTCCTTTTTGATTGGCCAAAGTAATAACTTTGGTTTTGGTTTTACGACACTCATTTGAAAACCGCTCTAAGTGCTCTTGTGGTTGCGTTATGCTTGCGCCGGCTTGTGCCGGCTTGCGTCGCTAGTGAAAACCAGGCTTTACCATTTACAAATTGACAACAAAAGTGAAAAAGTATACTTAAAGAACGAAGCTATTTCTCCAATTTTAAGCTTCGGCATTTTGATACTTTGCGAAATATTAGCCATCAAAAACTGAGAGATTATTAGGTGGCTATAAAGTGCCAGTGGTTCTCTCTAGATGCTTTGCAAGCAGAATTCCGAAAGTTAGCCGAGTCACTTCCTCTTTTTCTTCTCTTTATTCTAGCACGGTATTGATTCAGAACGTCCCGTTTGCTACTCGCATTTTGACATTGCTGGTTCATGTGGTGATTTCCCACAAGTCCCCACTGGAGCTCCGGTGGTTGCGATGGCAACATTTTTTCTCAAAGACCACTGCTGAACTGCAGGAAGCGGCGAGCACACATCTCCCTTAAATTAATGATTATAGTAGCCGGGTTTTCTAAAATGTAGCCCTCGTGAAATCATTGTTACATTGGGTAAAATAACTGAGGATTTCAAAGACACAAGAAAATTCACAATTTTCACAGACTGCATGTTGTAGAAGGATTGCTCAAAACCGCGGTCGGATATTTTCACGAAGCTTTATATGCATAAGTACCCGAGATATCGTCTCTCCTGTAGTAAGTCTTCGTGTTTAAAAACACATTGAATTTTCCTACTTTTTTAGCGCAGTTTTAAAGAAGAATACACATGCACTTTAATTCTAGAATAACGTGAATAGGGTGCATTCTTTTGGGACTAAATATTTCCCAAACAAAGACGTAATGGTTTTTGCAAAGGCGATCTGAGAACTAAACTCAGAATAGTGTGCAAGAGACTTTGTCGGCAATTCGTTGGCCGCGTGCAATCTTCGCCCCAAATAATCTCCAAAGAGAGCCAACTTTTTTGTATTTCGTTCAAAACGTGTTCTGTTTTTACTGTTCATTCTGCTATCAGGAGCAAAGTGCCGAAAGAACGCGTGTGCCAAATAGTCCATTCATTGCTATTCCGAATATTTCCAAACGGTTGCGCCCAGGATATCAGATAAAAAATGTATTTTCTGCAGTAGCAGCAAACAAAAGATTGTGTAGCTTGTTTCATTCGTAAGTTAATGAGGTAGCTGAAAAAAAAGGTCCATTTTGTTGGAGGGAGATGAATAAATTTGAAAACGAAATCAAAGTTCTTGCACGGGATCAGCACGATTGTAATGCTTGGACTGAAGATCGCAGGTATAGATTTACGGCCTCAAATTTTGCAAAGGTGTCAAGGAGAAAAAGAAACTACGAAATGTTTTGTAATCTCGATTGATGTTTTGCCCGGTTACCAGGGTAATGTACCTGGTACAAGAACGTCGTATTCACTTAGTGCGAAAGCATAGGAACGGTCGTAGCAACTTATTTTAGTCCTGTAGCCCAATCATAGTCCTGATGGGGTATGATTGGGCTACAGAGGAGTTGCGAAAACTGACGGAGTTTAGGGGACAGATATGTGATCAACATGAGGCGGTTGAACCCTACCTCAGTTCTCTCTGACAATATTCAGGAAGCGACAGCTGGTTTCTCACAGGATTGATGAAAAAAAATTGTACATGACTGTTGTGAAAGAAATGGCGTGATTTCCATCTCCTACCATCCTCGGAGACCCAGGGGCAGTCAGTCGGGACGGGACGGGACGAGAAAATCATGGGCAAAATCGGGACTGGCGTAAGGTTTTCAAGTAAGGCGAGATTTAAAGCCGGTCCCGATTTTGCTCATGATTTGCTCGTCCCCATCCCGACTGACTGCCCCCGGGTCTCCGAGGATGATTGCCATCAAGCAGCTTATTCAGTTATTTCTTGAGATCATCTAATACCTATCGACTTACCGTGGCTCGAAAGGGTCATCTTTTGGTTGGCATATTTTTTTTATCAATTTACTTTTATTGGATGCTGACTTGCAACTCAAAATCTCGCTACTTATGTCTCGAGATCTCAACTTATGATTCGAGACCTTGACTTATAACTCGAAATTACCTAAGCTATTTGCTTCGTTCATTTGTTTGTTAATGCACTACTTCCAGGAAAGCTAGTTTGTCTCCCGGGAACGTTAGCGAAATTGTGTAATGATGATTCTATCAGCAAAACTTAACGCAAAATATGCTGTACTGAATCCCACATTGAGAGTTTGCTCACTTCATGCACATTTTCCTAATTGCCTTGATGTAACAATAGAATGGATAAAAGATAATGTTTGACTGAGGGCTTTTGCCACAACGTCGGATTGATATTATATACCCGGGAAATGCTGACTCAACGAGCACTGTTTTTCTTCAAGAATTTGTGAAGTTTTCGATTCATCCGGAAGCAACCAGTACTAGAGTGACAAAGGCGAAGATTAATGTTGATTGCATCCATGTCTTCAAAATCAAAATCTCCTTATTCAAGGCTGTAACGAAGATCGAGTTCAGGTTCTTCAAAGTTCCGCCTGCTGAAACTGGTTTTCGAGAATAGAGGCCCTCCTTTTCGTTGCTATTTGCTTTTTAAACTGGGTTCAGTGCATTGAGTACAGTAAGAGCGAAACACAGTGTCGAGCCTATCAGCCCAAAGAGACAGATGAACATCTTGTCAATGCACAAGTCGGCGTAACAGGGTCCTTTCCCTAGTCACCACATCCACACAACTTCGTAATGAAACAAAGGGCCAGCTTCGAATGTGCAACATTGCTGTACACTGAGAAGCCGATCGACATCCAGTCGGGTTTGGTTGTGACCGAAGGTTGCGTCTTATAAATCCATAACAGTATTCCACTTTGAATGTCATCCTTGAAAAGGAGTTCCAGAGCCGACAGGCGCAATTCAAGTGTGATAAATTTGGGATTGCACTTCTCATCACTTCGACGATTTTGGGGCAGCGAAACCTCGCCATCTGAGTACCCGACGGGACCGTAAGCTAAATGGTTTAGGCAATAGCAATGAAACTTAGCATAGCATTCAATATGTCCAAATCATGAAAATGATTAACAACGTTGCTGTGACACAACTTATCCCAAAGGACACCTCGACAGCGAGGAAAGTTGTTCGATTTGCTTGCATCGAAATCCCTGGAAACTTCTTTTCCTTGTACAGAACTTTAAAATGATACCAATCCGACCAGAAATCGTAACAGAGATAGACAATCAAAATGACATGAAAAGTATCTTAACTTTACAGCAGAGTGCATCCATGGCCGAACTTGCAGTGCCGCTATGGCCAAACCGGAAGTTCCATCAAAGTTCCATGAAAGAAAGAGAGGAAGTTCCGTGAAAGTGAGGCTTAACGAGCGACTCATAATCCCTCAAAGAAGGTTAAATACTTAAGTATGTGCTACACAGGCGTATTATAAACTTGCTGTTATTTATTTTTAATTTAGGTTTAACTTGGAGGCATAAGTTGTTATTTAGTGTCGGTTTGTCTCAGTAATAAGAAAATGAAAACCACCGAACGGTTTTTGAATTAGGAAATGTTGCTCGACCGTGAGAATTTTTTTATTACTGGGTTGCCGTATGGCAAACCCAGTCTAGAAATGGAGGGCATTTGTTCGGTGTTATTTTTTTTTTTTTTCTTCCGTGTCGGTAAAAGTCTTGCCTGTCACTCCCCTGGTAAGTGGTATCTTTGTGCATAGAGCCTTCTGCGCGTATTTTCTTAGGATCGAGAGGGTAGTGGAACTGCGTAGATTTCTCTGGTGGACACAGTAGAATCATTAACTTAACCGGCAATGGCGTCGAAAGTCATGTAACGCGAATGGCGTTTTAGTGGATCCTTAAACAAAATATACCCTTATGGAGCTCAATAATGGCAAATCAATTGTATACTGAACAAGACAGGCGACAACATCGACAACAATCTGTCGCCCGTCGAGCCGTCTTTTACCAAGTGTGCTGTTATGTAGAACACTGAAGATTCGCAGGGCAACGATAATAGTGAATTCAAGGACTAGACCAAGGTGGATTCAATGGAATTTCAAGCGTTAAAATCGCAGAAAAGGTAAGATTATTGTCGAAGCGATGCCGCAATTGCGTGTCTTCACCACATGTTCCTTTGATCTCACATCATTGTGTTTTCCGTCAAAATATTCGCTTGTTTTCGCTTTCGCTCGAACATATTTACCTTTATTACATGTCCAGTGAATAGTTTTATCCTCTGGGATGAATTTTCCGTCGAAAAATCGGTTATTTGGGCGGTCAGTGTAAAACGCAGACTGCAGACTGCAGACCGGGGGTAAAATGCAGACTGAGGGTAAAATAAATATTAATAATAAAAAAATGAGTCATAAGGATAAAATAAAGATTGTTTGAAAGACAATCCTGTTTTACATCTGTCAACAACTCACATTATCATGACTGCAGGACGTTGCACCTTTTGGGGATGCGATCGTACGCGTTGAAATCATCTGTGCTTTCTTTTTTCGCTTCCAGATGCATTGCAATGTTCCAAATTATTTGTCACACCGGTACATCGAGGGAAATCGATCGAAAAACCCACAATTATTCCTTCGAATACCTGAATAATCTCGGTTGTCTTTTTTCGGTGCAACGAAATGCACAAAGAATTTCATGTATTCCGAGCAATTAGGACGCGGGGATTTCATTGGTTAAGCTATGCGTGATAACCCCTAGGGGCCGGAGAGGTTATAATTGAAAATTACATCTTCCAGATGCAAAACAAACGAACTTGTGAACTAAAGGATAAACATAACGTACACGAAAGCGAATGAAAGGATCCTAATAAGAAATTTTTACACCTCAGTCGTACTGGCTTAAGCCGACTGAATTAAAACGTTAAATGGTTGCAAAATCCACGTTATCTCTGTCTTTGTTAATTGGTATTGTAGCCATGCGTGTCAAAATAAATTGAGTTATTGGGTAATTACTCGATTACTTTGTTCAGTGCAGCAAAATGGACAGTTGAATTACGGGGTGGTGACTTCTTTGCCTAAAACTATCCTTTTTCCAACAACAACAAGGATTCAAACAGCTTCAATTCTTACAGAGTTCGATGAAAATCCGGATTTAAAACATGCGGTGGGGCAACCAAAGCGATGGGAGCTGTATTGGGGTTTCAGTGTGAAAGTACAAACGGCTACTAACACTCTTATAACTCTTTTTTCATTATTATTTTATTAACCCGCAGTCTGCAGTCTGCAGTCTGCATTTTACCCTCAGTCTGCATTTTATCCCTGGTCTGCAGTCTGCAGTCTGCAGTCTGCGTTTTACACTGACCGGCTATTTGGGTGGTTTTGGCAACAGAGGTTAATTATTCCAGAAACCCATAAGGGTTGAAACGTGTAACGGCCCCTTGTGTGCTGGGAAACAAGCTTCTGAATATTCCAATTTGCTAAGTACCATATTTGGAACAACAAGAGCGAGGGGTTTCCAAATATGATACTTAGCACTGAAACATTCAACCAATCAGTTTGCACTGAATATTCGGAAGCTGTGAACGCGCGTTACACGTTTCAACCCTTATGGGTTTCTGTTATTCGTAATGCGATCGCTTCCGTTGCCGTTAGCAATGGGTCGCAAATTTGACACTTTTATCGCATTATCACATTCCGCATTGAATCCACGTTATCTATTATTACTAAAATCTAAAAATATTCGTGCCTCATCAGTTTTCGGTTGAATTTATGTCCAAGAAAGCAGATAAATTGCAGAAAATTTTAGTTTTGCATCCAAAAATTCGTAATCAACGCTAAAATGACCAAATTTTGCCTGGAAAACATATTTTACTATTATTTTTCTTAAATTTTTTCGTTCAACTTTCGCTTTTATAAAATGTTTCAGTTGTCTGTAAATAAGTTATACGCTGTTGGAAAGCTTATTTTCTTAGCTTTAAAATGATGTATATTTTCCCCCTAACTTTAAATATTTTTTGAGAAAAAAAAAATTTTTTTTGGCGATGGCTGATTTACCGCGGTTTTCTCGCGGTTGGGAAAGTAGGAAAAAGAGTTAGGCCGGTAGCCAGGTTTTTAACCTCAGAAAAGGATCTGTTTCGTCGTACGAACGTGTGAGGACCTGTGAGCCAAAGGGCCTCTGCTGGTAAGACTTCTGGGTGACCCCTTAATAACTTCTTCCTAACCGAGCGCGAGGGCCGTACTGCCAGGGAAATATTGGCCCGAGGTCGTGGCAGTACGGACCTAGCGCAGCGAGGTCCGTACAAAAACGACCCAGGGCCAATATTCCCCAGTACGGCTTGAGCTAGCTCGGTTAGTAAGTAGTTTATTATATGGTTTTTGCAAGCCCGTAATCGGCCCGTGGGCCAGTCACAATTAGCCAATCAGAGCGCGCGTTATATCGGCTACAAACCCCAACTTGAAAAAAATTGCCTGGAACGCTGCACGCACCACAGGCAACCCAGTGTACCCTCACGGAGGGTCTAGTTGAGGGTATAAATTCGACAATATATCAAATTACATTTCAACGAAAGTTAACCAAAAAGTTGCTTTTTCAATGAGAAATTGAGGCCTTGCGTCCAGGTTGACTAGTACTGTATGGATACCTGTATTGTGGAGCCTAAAATCAAGCAAGTTTCTTTTTGTGAAGTGGGTACTGAATCCATACTCTATTAAGCACCTTAAAACGACTTCTGGGAAGACAACTGATATTTTTTCGCTTTTCTCGCAATACAATATGGTCATTAATTGTCACAGTATCAGAAATATATACAAATCTTCAAACCTTCATAGTGGGCTATACAACTCTTTTCTTTCGTTTGAAGTGTAAAAATCACGGGCAGACCATTGCGTTACCGTTTCGAAGAAGAGTAAAAATCACGGGCAGACCATTGCGTTACCGTTTCGAAGAAGAGTCCATGGGCCCGGGAAATTGATGATGATAATGATGAAGAGAATAACTCGAAAATTGCTCCGAATGCCCATCACTTACAATTCTTGAAAAATAATTCAAATAGAAAGTTGTTTACATTACGATGATGTTGCGTTACTTTGACTCTTTTGTCCGTGCGACCCCGTCCTATGCATCGATGAACATCTCTGCCGTTTTCCACTAATATTATTATTGGTTGTCTCTCGATAAACGAGGAAGACTTTACGTTGCGCTCCAAAAATGAAAGTAAAATAATATCAACGGTGTGAACGCATGTGACTGCGTAGTCCAAATGCGGAGGCACAGAGTCGATTGCAGATTTCGCATGGAATCCCCTTCTGTTGGTGGGGCCGATGACGCAGCTCTGTGTCGACGCTCACGGGCTGCTGCAAGGCGTTGTCGGCGGTCTTTTTCAAAGTTGTTAGCAGCACTTCTTATTGTCACTCGCCAGCCCGATCTGTCCGCTGCAGATGTTTCCAGTTCCTTGGGATGAACACCTGCCCATTTGAGGTTGGTTTTCAAATTGTCCTTGTACCTCTTCTTTGGGCGGCCCTGTTTTACACGGTGGCCCGACACCAACTCACCATAGAAGAGCTGGCGGGGGATCCGAGTTTCATCCATCCGGATCACGTGGCCAGTCCAGCGTAGTTGTGCCTGAAGGATTCTAGCTTCAATGACATTAGTATGATTACACTAGGGGATTAATGAAAATCCTCTGCGCTAATTGGTTGCACTTGAGGTGACTATTACGCGATAATCACCTGGCCGCAAGACATTTTGTCGAGTTGACAGTCGAAGAAATTAATTGTTTTAACTAAAATGCATAGACCTATTTTCTAAATAATCATCAAGGTAATTATACTAAAACAATTTTAACAATTATTCGCCTCCGGATCGGTGAAAACCTCGACTTCTTCTCTGCTTTTTTTTTTTTTCCACCGATAATCACCTCGACTTTCGGCGAATAATTGTTAGGGTTCCCTCCTAGAAATGATACTTCATTACCCAATATCAAACAACTTCCGTTCGTGTTGCCCTGTAGTCGCTTCTTGATGTTGGGGTGTGGGGAGGGTGGGAGAGATTCGTCTTTTAGCGCGAAACGGTTCTTTCCTATTTCCGGCTTTTCAGCGAAGTGTGTCGACGTCCATAAGTCCGTATTTTGGCCATGTACAGGCTTGTTTGCAAGGCGAAGATTTTCTATTACATTGTCTTGATTGTCTATCAAGTTTTTGACGTGTGTTTCGATTGGTATAACTTTTATGTCTTTTACCGCGAAAAGAGGTTTACAGGAATCTCTGTCAATGCTACTCGTGACATCCCTGTGGATATATTCTTTGGTCTGAGCTGCTCAACAGGAACATTGTTCAGCGTTTGCATGGTCGTGGCCTACGTTTATTACACGCATTATCATAGGTTTTGTATTGACTTTGCCAGCTACCCATCCGCTAGTTTCAAAGGTGGAGTTGTGTCGATGATTCGCGACAGTGCATTTGATGACAAATTCAACCCACGTTATGTTCAACTTGAATTGTGGGGAACGGTCTTGGAACTTCTTTTCAAGGATGGCATTCAGACTGGATTATTATTTTGGATGCGTAAATCTTTGGTCCGTAAACCCAACTGGCACTTCTTCGCTTTCGCTGTCTGCAGCGTTTTGGCGCATTTGAAGCAGGGTATATGTTTCATCTTGAAGTTGTTAGGATGGGGCGCTGGTGAACGGCGTTGTTGCAACTACTCTTGTGGGAAGATTTTCGCCGGTGTTATTGGAGTGATAGCTTCTACTGTATGCCTTTGTTTTGCCGTAGTGTTTGTGTTTGAAGCTGCTACTGTGTGAGCGCGACGAAAACCGCTTTTTTCGCAGAAGCCAAAATCGATCAGTGCGGTTATGAAAGCTGAGGGACACCTTTCTCATTACAAGATGCTGCATCTTCAAAGCTTACGACTTAGTGTTCAGTGAATGAAGTACGAAGTTTATTAAAAATTACGCCTTAATTTTTTACAGATATCATTTACTGCCTTTTCTGCCTTTCTTTCTCTGAAATAATGCATAAGTAGATTATTTTACCATTGATCATTCACGTCACGCAATGATTGAATATATAAAATCTAGACATAACATACTTCGCAAATGTTACACAAAAAGAAAACAAGAGATTTGCCGCTTGCTATTACTGCATTTTTGAAAGTGAAAGTGCTGTGTCTCCTTCTGCGCTTCATTTTCGCTTCCGGGTCTGGTTTGTTTGCCATTATCTCCACTCGCTGTTCAGAAGTACCCAACAAGAGAAATTTCAATATTGACTTGTCGTTTCTTGCAACGGTTAATTGACATTTAATAAGAGGTTAATAGTTGATAATTAACTACCGTGGGAAAATAATACCTGCTTTTCACAGCCAGCTAGCACTAAATATCTATGCAAAGTTGCCAGCCAGGATCTGTTTAGAGGATGCTTTTTCCCAGCCAGCACCACTCATGAAAAACTGGTTTTCCCAGCAAGTTCTCACCGCACTGTTTTGCCAGCCAGGAATAGTAAGAGTAACTTTGTTTTGTATCATTATAAATCAATTTTAATTTAATTGAGTAATTTATTAAATTAAAATTGCTTTAATAAATATATAAACTACTGAAGAATTTAATTGACTAAAAAGTAAAAAAAATTACTCAACTCATGAATTTGACTCTACAATTATCAGTGATGGGCAGTTATTTAATAGTAATAGCAGCAGTTTCACTAGAAACCTTTGTGGCTTCCCTAATGGTGTTTTTATTAGAATCCTCCTTACAAGAAGGGGTTCCTCTCCACTAACTAAAACATTCACTAGTCAGCATGTAGTTTGGGGGAAATTATGTGTGTGTGGATGGTGAGTTGAGGAAAAATCATAGACAAAAGTTAGGGTTAGTCTGTAAAATGAGGGGGAGAAATTCACAAAGCAAACTCTCAACCCCACAATAAGGTTAACAAATGAAACAAACTCTTTAATTGCAGAAACAGCCAGATAGTACATGTACGAGAAACGTAATTAAGTAGAAAAGATAAACAAATATTTGACCATGGAAATTATTTGTTCTTAAAATAGGAATAATAAACATGAAAAATCTTTTCACTAAAATCTTCGTTGTTAAAAAATACATGGAAAAGACTAAAGGAATCCACGGAATATGAAACATAGGTTCCACAAGGCAAATCCAAATATCCCGAAGGTAAAGAGAAACTGACTGCGACACCATTAGGCTCGTAAATGGCTGCGAATCTTCAGGGGTAGAGCGCAACCGAGCAAGGGGGTTTCTAGTCCAGCGCTGGACCTCTACCCGACCCCCTCGTGCCGAGTCAAGAAAGGATAAAGAGAAGAACAACAAGTCGCAACCCTGGAGAAAAACCAGCACCAAAAACCATGGACAGACTAACACGACCAAAACTGCGAAGTCGATTAACCCTTTGTATACCAAGGGGTGGTATTTATTTTTGACAAAAATGAGCACAGGTTACAAGAATGCTTATCAAGCTTTTTCTTTACAACAGAACCCTATAAAGCCATATGTATTTAGAGAGTGCATTAAATATACTTTCACATCAATTATAGAAATTATGGGATATATCAAAATTGTGACGTCATTACTTGCATAATTTGCATAAATATGCAAATTTCTTTGTGAACCTTGAAATCACTAGCCCTTAGCAAAACATTCCAACTTTTGACTTCTTATTTTAAATCCTAATCAGCTTTTTTCAATGTTTCAAGGATAAGAAATTATATTTTGGTAAGTAAACCCTACTGTGAGAATTTAAAACAGTTTTGTAATTGCCCATCACAAAGTAAAAATAAAGGAAAAAACGGAATTAAAAAATGTTGAAAACATGGAAAGAGTTCATCTATGGGTCATACAACTATATATAAGTCAAGTGCTTCAACAGCACATAACTATAGCTCTTTTACACAAAAAGAGTTAATTTCTCAAAGATCTTCTGCTTCCTCTTTCATATGGCCTCCCTCTCCCTTCTTTTAGCCACCGGGGGCCATCACAACTTTCATCATCATAAAAGTAGTTCTGCAGTGTGTGGTACCTTTCAAAACTGACAAGGCACAGGGCACATTCTAACACCACAAATAGCACAGCTGTATGCTGTATATTGTCTTATCTTTCTGCACATGGACTTTGCAAGTTGACTGTGTATCATTGATCACAGGGTAATGGAAATGATCCCAATAGAATCTTATGTCAGGGATAGCAACAGGAGCCTGCACGAATCCTGTGTCCTTTCGAAAGCACTTGCCTTGAACTAATGCACTGACAAGCTCCTCTCTAAACTCTAAAGCTCTTTTACTGGAATGGTTGGGGGATTTTGAATGGAGAATGTGTGCACAGCGGCTTTTCGAACAGCTCCATGGTTACGAGTAACGCTGTGGGGATGGGGTAAGTGTTGCACATGAAATGACTGTACCTCATCGGGTGGAGTTAATTTGACCTCGGACCCAAGCTCTCTGTCCTGTCCGGTTATCAGCAAAAACCTCTTCCTATTTCATTGCGTGCGTGAAGGTAAGAAACTCAATCGTGTCAAACATTCTACTATGTGTCAAATTACCATGTACTTCAGGTAAATACAGCTCACTTTGATTTCGGCTCGACGGGCGATAGATTGTTGTCGAAGTCCATTACTCGTCGCTTTTAAGATTCCACCGCCTGCATATCCAATTGACTTGCCATTATTGAGCTTCATAAGGGTATATTTTGTTCAAAGATCCACTAAAACGCCACTCGCGTTACATGACTTTCGACGCCATTGCCGGTTAAGTTAATCGTTCTACTGTGTCCACCAGAGAAATCTACGCATTTCCCACTACCCTCTCGATCCTAAGAAAATACGCGCAGAAGGCTCTATGCACAAAGCCGCCACTTAGCAGGAGAGTGACAGGCAAGACTTTTACCGACACGGAAAATAAAAAAACCGAGATTCCGACTGGGTTTGGCAACCCAGTAAAAACGACGAAATCAACGCAGACCTCGACTGGGTTTGCCATAGGCAACCCAGTAATAAAGCAAGAAGTGGATTTAGTGCTTTTATTTGATCGGAAAACGTAAATCAGCGGCAGCAATCAAATTTATATATATTTAACGAGTATCGTAACTGGTCAGAAATAAACCAATCATATTGCACAATACATAGTAGAAGATTGGCGCGGTTTTCGCACTGTTTACATAGCGAAGATGGCCAACGTGGATTTCGATTCACTTCAAAAGGAATTGTTAGGCGCCCTTCCAGTAGAGAAGATTACTCCTCTAGCTGGCGTCCAGCCATTTGCAAACACACAACGTAAGCTTTTTTTATGGGTGTTCTTTTGAAATTTGAGCGGGTTAGAGCTGCAAGTCACCATGCCAAATAGTTTCCATAAAACTTTACTTCTGAAAAATTCATGAATTGGAAACTTTTCTGATTTTCTAGTGCCTAAAGTTTCCAATTCATGAATTTTTCAGAAGCGCAGTTTGTAAAAACTATTTTAATCACTTTGCCACAGAACACTGTTAATTTCAGACGTATTTGCCTTCTCGTTATTGATAAGATGGCTTCCAAAACCATCATGATAAGATCTATTCAGGCTGCAAACTCACTCAAACTTATCATTACTCGAACTCGGCTTTGATAGATCTCACGCATTCAGACAAGTTTCCCACGCCCAACTGACAATAGTGAGTATAATTGCTTAAAAACCGATTAAATAGAAAATTCAATTTTTTTTCGGCGAAAAACAGTTGGTAAGTCCGGTTTTGAAGTCGTCAAAAATCCTTTTACACCCTCGGTTATCTTCGGAAGTTGTCGGGAAATCTTCGGCAATAGTCGGAAGTCATTGGAAATCTTCGGCGATCTTCGGAAGCCTTCGGAAATCTTCGGACGAAAATTATCTAGACGTCTCCAGATTTTCGTACTCTGGGGGTAGGCAGGTATGCATTTATTCCTGTTACGTTTCTTCACTGAAGTCAATATCTACTCTGCGTTTGACTTCTCTTGACCATTCTTCTTCGCCGAATCCCACGTCGTTCGCACAAATCTCTTCTTCACTCGAATCTTCTGAGCTTAATTCCGATTCATCAGAATAAAACTCGTGATCAGAGGCTTGATGCTCGCGATTGCTCGGTACAATTAGCCAGAGGAAGTCTTCTTCGTCGATAAATTGAATTTGAACATCGTTTTGACCGTCAGAATCTAGTGTAGCATCACCTTGAACAGCCGCCATTTTTAAATCGCCCCGTTAAAAACGTTAAAATTGCAAAAATCTTAAGGGTTAACCAAAAATGGAAAATAACACTTACCAAAAACACACTCATTAGGTCAATAGCACTTCTTCGCTTTTGCTGTCTGCAGCGTTTTGGCGCATTTGAAGCAGGGTATATGTTTCATCTTGAAGTTGTTAGGATGGGGCGCTGGTGAACGGCGTTATTGCAACTACTCTTGTGGGAAGATTTTCGCCGGTGTTATTGGAGTGATAGCTTTTACTGTATGCCTTTGTTTTGCCGTAGTGTTTGTGGTTGAAGCTGCTACTGTGTGAGCGCGACGAAAACCGCTTCTCTCGCAGAAGCCAAAATCGATCAGTGCGGTTATGAAAGCTGGGGGACACCTTCCCATTACAAGATGCTGCATCTTCAAAGCTTACGACTTAGTGTTCAGTGAATGAAGTGCGAGTTTATTAAAAATTACGCCGTAATTTTTTACAGATATCATTTACTGCCTTTTCTGCCTTTCTTTCTCTGAAATAATGCATAAGTAGATTTATTTGCCATTGACGATTCACGTCACGCAATGATTGAATATATAAAATTTAGACATAACATACTTCGCAAATGTTACACAAAAAGAAAACAAGAGATTTGCCGCTTGCTATTAGTGCATTTTTGAAACTGAAAGTGCTGTGTCTCCTTCTGCGCTTCATTTTCGTTTTCGCTTCCGGGTCTGGTTTGTTTGCCATTATCTCCACTCGCTGTTCAGTGGCTGTTTGATGATCAGTGTCGGGGAAAGCCAAAGCACCCATAGAATACTCCCCGCCCTCCCGGGAAGGGGCGGGGG
>OX421445.1:54812339-54814839 GCA_949126865.1 Montipora capitata
TTATTCTTCTCAGCCATTTCTCATTCTGCTTTGACAGACTGAGCCCAAAGAGGAACTGCTTGTTATCAGCTCCCCATCTTCTGGGGAATGAACCTTTCCTGTTTTACTTTTTTTTTGTCCTCGAAACATGACCATACTCACCTTTAGGTAAAAAGGAGGTTTCCTAAAACAGCCAACACCTGGGGGAGTTCCTGTTATCACCACATCACCAGGGGTCAGTGTTACAAACCTGTTACGGAGAATGCAACATACCAAGTGATTTGCATTCAGTATTACCTTTCTGCGTCGCCAAACTACGGATGCGATTAGTTAAGTGACTACGTGACCACATCTTAAATAGAACGTACTTTTACGTTTGGCTCTCGGATCAACCAAAGTCAAGATCGATTTCAGCTCAGATTTGTAGGAACTTCATTCCTTTGCAAACATGGCATTATTATCCACACCCCTCGTGAACAAACAAATGATTTAATTTATTTCACAGTTCGACTGTTGTCGTTGTAATAGGCCCAACGCTAGAATTCAAATCCACCCGGCGTTGTGGGTGAGAGCGACCTCATGTGACGTACCCATCAATACTGTAATCTCAAATCACCAAGGAAGCACATTGCCTTTAAGTATGTATCATCAGTGATATAAAGAGGAAACCTATTTCAGCTAAGCCATTCGCGAGCTCTTCGATACGTTTTATTGTTAAGGTAATTTATCCAGTTTTGCCCTCTCCCCAGAAACCAACCGCTGATTTCGTTTGAGTTGTAGTGTTCTTGAAGCTTCATTGCTATTTAAGTCAAGTGACCCTAAAACAAAGTTAATTAATTTTTTTTCTAAAGCCTCTGCGCGGAACAGAATCCTAGCTCCTCGAATATGATTGGCTAATAGAGTGCTCGTAACAGGTCTAACCGGTCCATTTTTTTTTTATGATAAGAACCATCGTCCGGGATTTTCCGCGCCGACACCGGAGAATTGAAATTGTTGCGAAAGTTTACAAACAAAGGCAACAGTTACTCGTAAACAACTCCCCGAGATAACAAATTTAATATGTAAGGAAAATACAAACTCTGAAGAATATGGATTCAGACGAGCCCACACAGTTAAAGTGAATTTTAACCCATTGACTCCTGGGGGTTCCCCATTGACGAGTAAAATCGTCTGGCGTTAGACAGAGTAAAATACTAAGTATGCCAAACATCCCTTAGGATTGATTTCAAATCCCTTTCCACGCTCTTAAAATGAACTCTTTCCTCAGGACTAAATTCATCCGATTGGACAAAATGCGTAGTGAATATTAATAGGAGATTTCACGTGACTTCATCGCCGTCATGTTGGTGGACGAAAACAAAAGATCTCTCATTAGCTTCTTTTGTTTGTCCACCAGAAGTCGTACATTTCTCTATTGTTATTGGTGTCCCTAGAGGTTGGTTGAAAACGTCCTATACTTTTTCGTGATTAGGTGAGATGAGAAGATGTGGAGATGTCTGAACCCATTTTCACTTCTTACCGTGATATAAAAGATACAAGAGCTTCTGTCTTAAACACCAGATTTTCCGTGCTCGAATTTTGCATAGTTTCTCCATTGACTCGGCAACGGATTCCCAGTTTGTGAGGATCTATGAGATGGCCAGAAAAATCATTACCTAAATGGCTTTGTGCATTTTTCACAAACATGCTAATTCTCCAGTTAGACCATCTATAAACAGTAATCCTCCTTTCACTTCTGTAAAGTAGAATCCCTGATTTAAAATCCCAGATTTTCAGTACAAAGTTGAAAGGGTGTCTCTGAGAAAAGAAAATTACCACAGGGACGTCACCCATTGTCATTAATGTGCTGAACAGAGCTTTATTGACTCAGTCGAAACAAAGGATTATTTTGTTCTTGTGGGTTCAGGCACATTTAAATTAAAAAAAAATGTTTGTAGACAGATATTTTCCCTATCGATGCTTAACACGTTGTTGATCTTGGTATCAATCACCTGACAAGGAATCCTTGGTGACTATTGCGGGACCAATTGGACAGAATGAGTCAAACGTCTTGCCGATCAGCCACTGCCCACCGTTCTTTTTCAACTGCCAATCACGTGCACTCACATCATGTACCACTGTATAGCCTGCCACGTATTCCATGGCCTCGCTCTCCTAAAAAATGTATTTCTAGGTCACCATCGATAAAGAATGAAAACTTCTTGCTTTTTACAGTAACCAGTACAATAGACAAGGCAAGAAAACCCAAAGGCTCCTTTTTCTATGGCTTCTAGCTTCTACTACAGTGGGGGTGGGTAAGCAATCCTATCATCTTGCATGACAGTTTGTCCCCAGTAATACTTCACCTAATTTTAGTGCCCTCTAATGGGTGGAAAGCTGAGTGAAATTTGAAGAGTATTCTGGGACTTAGAGCACTACAATGCAGTCCACACTTAACATCCACTACACAAGATGGCCCCTAAAAGTAAAACCTAGTAAACAATAGTTAAACAATACAAACTTGATTTAAATGTACACATAA
>OX421445.1:54829839-54842339 GCA_949126865.1 Montipora capitata
AAAACACCGATCCTCGATTGCTGCAAAAATATTGCTGACCAGATAAGAAATCAGGCTCCTTCGTCGATTACAGTTGTAGCTAAAAAGATGAAAGCATTTTTGATCGAAAGTAGATGATAATTTCTTCTGGTTTGGGTTAACAGCGTCTAATAAAAAACTGCTCTGTTACGAATTCCGGACGTTTCAGAGTGGGTATTCACCTAAACAAGGCTTTTTCGGCTCCAAGAATCTGGACTGTTGAAGCAGGGTACTTGGCAAGATTTGTCAGGCTTCCAGCATGAGAAATTAATCGAGCCCCCACCTGAAACAAGACAACCATTTAAATAGTTAGCATAAAGAGACTGACAACAAAAAGGAATCAACCCAAAAAAAAAAGTCGATTTGTTTCATCAAATTCTTTTCTCGAGTTAGGGGCTGTTCACATGGAGGGAGGAAGATGCTCGAACTAGGAGGAACCCATTCTTCTCTTGGTTCACATGTGCACATTTTGATCGGGGTTATGAGAAGAATAATGCGTTAACTATTGGTTGAATGACGTGGATGAACGCCCGGCAACCTGTGTTTTCTTGTGCCAGGACCATCTGAGTGAAAGAGGCTTTTATGGTTTCGGGTCTCTCTAACATTGCCACTGGACACTTGGGTGAAGAACAACTTTTTACATTTAAATTAAACACAGACTGCTTTCATGATCCACCATGTACACAACCCCTTACCTCCAGTCTACCCGGTGATAAGCATTCCTGCCTTTAAAAGGGTCTTATTGTCATAATGATAACAGTTGGGCTATTAGCTCTACTATCCAAAGATTCTTAAGTAAAAAGTCTGTGCCCTAATGAAAGCAGCCTGGGTTGTCAGTGACTACAACAGTGACATATTCTGAAAAATAACTGGCTAAGTCAAAAATATATTTTAGTAAAATAAGCTGCCCTTAACTGCAATATCACAACGTTTTTTTGTTGCAGTGCACATAAAGAAGAGACCTACATGTAGTTTAATGGCCAAGCTCCAACAATAATAATATATAATTTATACACTTCAGCATTTATTTGCTGGGGTTAAAATTCACCATCTCCTTCATAACAATAATAATTTATTATGATAACACATAACGGGTCGTATTTCACCTGAACCTACAATCATAGACAAAAGTAGTTGGGAAGGTTACATAAATGAACCGCACCAGAGCTGTATTTCAAGCCACTACTGTTAACACGCAAAAAAACTAGGTTCCCCTTCTCTTATATATCCCCCCTCCCCCTATTCAATGTTGGAGGGTAACACAACAATTTCCCACTAAAACCGTTCAGTTTTGCACAACAATAGGGACCTTAAGCAAGGACGACGACGGCGGCTACGAGAACGCAACAAATTTGCATATTCAGTAGGCAAAAACAATAGCTTTGCACGCCCTGCACGTGCGTTTCACATTTTGATACATTTCTTTGCCGTTCTCGTCTTGACTACGACGTGAAATGATCAAATTTGAGGTCATGTGGAGGACGAGAGCACATGACGACGAATTTTCAATTTTCTCTTTAACTGTCCACACCGTTCTCATCAATTTTATTCTTGGATTGCGCATTCACACTTTCCAAGCCGAACGACATGGAGTAATCGTAAAAGTATTACAGTAACGGGAAATAATATTTTTAGGCAACGTTCTTGTAGCCGTCGTCGTCGTTCTTGCTTAAGGTCCCTATTGAATCAGGGTGGTGGGGGGACAAGCAAAGAAGACGTCAAAAGTGCTAACCTTCCCAACGGTTTTACCTATGATTGTATGAGAGTAGGAAATTCACTTTAAATGCTCATAACTCTCGTAGCATCTAATTTTGGCTTTCACTTCTCATTCCGGAAATGTCCTTATAATGTCCTTTCAAGGGGAAAAAAATTCAGTCACAAATGCAACTGTATTGGTTGCAACTTCAAGCGCTGCAAAACACTCTTTGTTTGCCCTCCAAAATTTTGCATAAGCATTCTTTCCAGTTTCTCTTGGGACTTGCCATTGTCCCAAGAGAAAATCAAAGCAATGCTTATGCAAAACTTTGAAGGGCAAAAATAAAACATTACGGTATTTGTGAAGGTGACCTATAGACACACACCTGGTCCTCAACATGGCACACAAGCATATGCAAGCATAAGAGACATAATTTATGCAAAATCAGTACCTTTTGTCAAGACAAATATGACACTTCTAAAACAACAAGTTTACAGAAATGTGAATGCACATGCATTTTGCTTGCTCTTATGCTTGCATCACTAATGAAGTCCAGGCTTATACAATCACATACCAGTAATTCCCATTACCTGTTCTCCAATAAGGGCAGACAAGTTAGGAGCCACTTGATTCATCTTGGAGATTAAATACGAATGAAGGCTTTTTCTGTATTCTGCCAGGGCAATCACTCTTGATGCAAATGCCTGAATATTGATTAAGTCGAACGGTGATATATCCATCCCTATAAATTTATGAGAGCCAGTTATTGTGTTGCTTTGCGTCAAATGCTTCAAGCACCTGCACTGCAACCTCACTAACTTTTAATGCTCTATCATAATCATAATCATAATCATAATCATAATCATAATAATAATAATAATAATAATAATAATAATAATAATAATAATAATAATAATAATAATAATAATAATAATAATAATAATAATACACTGTACCAAATAAGAAGTACTCTTTTCTTTCTTAGAAATATATTACTTCAGACACTGACTGGCAATATGGCTTTCTCACACATACATGTATGAAATAATTAAGGGCTTTGTCCAGTCTTCAAAATAGAAAGAGTTTTTGTACAATACTTTTGAACTTGTTAATGTTTGTTTCCACAAAGCTCATTCTCTCAGGGGACTCAAAAAGCCTAGTTGCTCATCTTTGTTCTTACTAGCAAACAAACTTGTGTGTACTGTAGGTACAGCTGCAGTTTCAATGAGAGAAAAAGTGAACCTTCCCCAGTAGTTTAGAGTATGTATGATGAAAACTAGCCACGAGATGCACTGTCCGATAAAAGAACGCAAGTCTTTGAATTTTTGGAAGAGCAGGCTTGGTGCAGTGGGTCACTTCCCACAATATTGTCAAACTTTCCTCAGAGAGATTTTTCCATCTCATTTATAAAAAAAAAGAGGAATAATCTTTGATCTGCACACAAGACAAGCAATTATGCTGGTCTGTTCAATTAATCAGACATTTAAACGATTATTGAAGAGATTTCAGTACTGCAGCCCAGTCAATCTCACCCATAGATGATCTGGAAGCATCATAAATTGCCTTGCATTTGGCTGAATCCATGACAATCTCTTCTAAGCCTTCCATCATGTCCTCTGTGAGGTCCTTTCGTGATTTAATGAACTTAGTCACTTTTGCATACATGTAGTTGTCAGAAACAATCTTGACAAGCTCAGGAAAATGGTATGAATACCACTCTCTGAAATTAAACAAATCAGCAACAAAAATATTGCAATTTCCATCAATGACCAGTGTAACCTGACAGGCCCTTATTTAAGGAGGCTCGAAAGGGTTTTCAGCTGAGAGCGCGTGCATAAGCGACACACGCAATTCTAAAAGCTGCTTGCATCAGCTCATGATTGAAAATATGTCACCTTTCAGTTCTAATTCCTATATATTATATGGAATATAAACAGACATCTCCTATTCATGAAAACTACGACAATTCTACACAAACGGTTTAATGGTCACTTAAATCTGTGTGTGTTGGCCTGTAGCTCCACTCACGCACGGTCTTGAATGAGCAGGTGACACACGCGTAAATGCTGATCTTGTAATCCCCACATTTTTCTTGATTTTGCAACTTTACTTTTTTATATCTCTGCTTCTGGATCATAATTTTTTTCAATTTTTGCATGTTATCTTAGATTAATTTAAAATGTTGTCTTTCAAATTAAAAAAATTCTGTGGGTGAAAAAAAAATTAGAGACATTTGATAAAAACTGATTTTTCTGAAAAACTGGCCTACAAATTTTGTTGAATTTTAAAAAGTTTAGAGATTATTTCAAACATTATCTGGTAACACTAAATGGGAAGTTTTCACCATACCGTTTTTTTTAAAAAAAGACAATATTTGTTGATTTTAAGGCTCAAAGAAGTGCTTTATATCATTGCCATGCTAACGTTATTTTGGAGGAAACTGCAATGTGAGAAAGATATGATGGGTACATACATGTAATAACCTCGCCACATTTCGCCTTGATATGATTACCCTAACTGTATCTAAGGACAGAATATGTTCGAAAAAATGCCAAGAAGCTTAGGAACATTAGATAATGAGTAATACTATTATTCACTGAGAGACAGCTTCTGTTCTCAGAAAGGCACTATTATAGTAAATGATATGACATCTCCTCAATCCAGATGACTGAAAGCTCATCAGTCAGAACCGCACCCAGTAATGGTGAACCGTTAAATGAAAAAAGTGGAGTTAAAATAAGTAGTCTTCCTCTTGAAATTACTACAAAAATTTCTGCCTATTGAGCAATCAACGCAAATACTTTCACAATGTGAAGAAAAACAAGAGCTGGTTTTTTCATCTTAGTAGCAGTTTAAATCTACTTTATTTCTGTGTTTAATGGTCTTCCACTAGTACTGATGTCCCTGTGGAACCAATGATGACAAGAATACAAATTAGAT
Source organism: Montipora capitata (assembly GCA_949126865.1). NCBI lineage: Eukaryota > Metazoa > Cnidaria > Anthozoa > Scleractinia > Acroporidae > Montipora > Montipora capitata. The sequence goes on from OX421445.1 coordinate 54,834,494, forward strand.
AACTTAAACTTTACCACTAAGAATTCACAGTTTAGGAAAAGGCACAGGTATACCTGATTCTCATGGAGAAGGTGTTAATGTCTTTATCAAGCTGGTCCAACAAGCTAATGGACTGAATGATCATGTTATCCACACGATGGACATTAAACTTCACTTTAGCTCTGGAGTAACTGTGTCCCAGACCCAACTGGGCTTTGGCTGCCATTGGACCAGTAAGTCCTTTGATCATTTTTTCAAAGTGAAACCTAACACCCCTCAGTACCTCAAGAACCACACCTCCAGATTCACAAGAAATATTAACAGACTCCTGAATGGCAGCGCCCAGTTTAGGATCAGCCACACCCAACAGAACTTTTTTCTTCTTCTTTCCAGTTGGTACATTTGCCTCCAAGAATGTCTTGAGGTCATCGTGAATGATACCTGAAAACAAACACAATCTTATAGTCAAACCAGATCAAGCGTATTCCTCAAGATTCAAATAATGAATTATGGTACTAAACGCAAATAACAAGAAAATAGAACTTCCAACAGTGAGCCAGAACTTTTAATGGACCACGATAACCTACAATAACCCAGAAAAAATTCACAGCCAACCAAACAAATCCTTTCCCGCTAGCAGGTCACTTTACTTTTTGCGTTTGCTGGGATGACAAGTACCGGAAAACAGACCTCTGCCATGGGTTGAAACTCATTTTGATCGAACCGGCACTATTCAAACCACATGCCCCCCGAGAATCATTTATGTTTGCTGACTGTGATGTGAGCCTGCTGTGTCCTACCCATTCCTTTACAGTAATTACCCTGTTGTTACATGTAAGTGAGCCTACACAACACAAAGTATCGTCAGAGGATTAGGTCGCTACGTAACTGCCACGCATGCTCATCACCGTGAGTTTTGACCCATGGCAGAGATCTCTTTTCTCACACTCGTCAGCCCAGCAAATGCAAAAGAAAAGAGACCTTAACTAGCAGGGGAAAAAACCCACAACCATTAATTTTGTTAACATAAGATCAAACAAAGAGCCAAAACAACATTCCAGATAACTAAATCTCATTTCGTCAACCAAAAATACCAAGTGGTTGGAGGTATTTTATTTTCTAATTTTGAGGTCCTCAAGGGCCAAAGTTACTGTACATAAGGTTTTTAAAAATTTTAATGAGGGAAACCCTTTCGTTGTTTATACATCGATAGGTAGCTGCGGAATGGTTTGGATGGTCCAGGGTTGTTTTCAGCCATTTCATAGTAGACTCAGGCTTCTTTGCTTAAAATGCTCTCTTGAATGCGATGATCTTCCGACCATCAAAATACATACGCTTGCTGCAGAAATCACCTTTAACTTTTCACCATCATAATACAAGGAAAATAATAGCATCCATGGGATGATTTGGCTCGCTGTTATACTTGAGCTCGGGTTGAAATGCTGAAGACATAATCGAAGAATGAACATTCTTCTTAACTAAAGATCTCGCGGAGGACAAGGCGAAACGTTATCAAAACAAAGTAGGTCTTACACGTGGTAATGATAGAAGCGGGGTAACTAGCACGATCGGTTTTGGGCACTTTATGTTAGCTTTACTAGTTGCAAAATTCATACAGTGTACACTGCGATTTTGATACAAACCTTCCGATACGCAGTTGATGTTGTCTAATGCATTCGTTCCCGATTTGAAGGGAGAAAATGCTGCCAACTTAACCAATTTTCCAAATCGCGAAAGATCTGAGACCGATTCTTGAACTTCTGGCAACAAGACGCCGATTTCTTCTTGTCCAATGACTTTGAAGATAGCATAGCCTGAGGCATGCTCATACAACACATAAAGAACCTAAGGAATCAAACAAATTCTCACTAAACGGAAAAAAACGCTAAGGTAGATAAAAAAAACACAAGCAGCAAAACTCTTCATCACCCACCATCTTGGATTTGTTCGCATACTCGTGTTGCAACTATCGTTCCCAGATTCCCAGAACACACGGACGGGCTTCCTTGATGGACTGGGACTGGACTGAAGCGCACAAAGTTGACAAAGCAGTTCCGGAAGGAAGCTAGTAACGCAAGGAAAGATAGACTATGGGAGGAAGTACGACAAACACATCGTCATGTTCCAGGACTTGTAGCTGTCCGTTAGCTTCATCTAAAATTTGACTTACTAACTTATTTACTTACTTACGAAAATTAATAAAATAAGGAGCGATGAAAATCAGTGAACGTGATAATCGGTCCATGATAACAGCTTTATTGCGTCAATGCTTGGGGGTGTTTCTAAAACGAAGACCCAAAAACGAAGACCTAAGACCTAAGACCCTATGGTCTAAAACGAAGACCCACTGATCTAAATCGAAGACCCGAAATCTTAGACCTCGCCACCGCTTGCCGTTTTGTTTGTTCGTTTTTGTTTTGTTTTTGTTTTTTTTCAGTTAAATTTGCTTTTGACTTGTTTTTGACAAGAAACGATGGGCCTCTGAATGCTGGACTTGCTAAAAGTAACCAACGTTGCGACCTTTCGAAGGGAAATGGAGAATTGGTTACGCGAAAAAAAGATCGAGAAAGGTGCGCGCCACTTTAGAAAAGAAACAAGACGCCAATGAGGAGTTCACGTGGGATTCAATGATCAAAGCAGGCAACAGGCAGCGGCTGTAAATCTCTCACTGTCTCAAAATTCCTTGGAAACAGTACAAGAATACACAGACCTGAAACTTTCGCGGCTCACTCTTCCCTCACAATATTGTTTGCACGCGAGTTTCTGAGCCCATTTGGCAAAACAACGTTGTGGGAGGGCAAGGTATTGCAAAATGTTTCAACAATTTTGTCCAAGGCTGCAGTTGTTATTGATATCGCGGGTGTTGTATCAGCTCAAACCTATTCTTTCATTTTTACAGTTCAGACCAGTTGTAAGTCAGTGTACTGTATGATCTGTCATCATGAAAATAATAAGTTGGAGAGGGTGTTTTTAAATGATACCTGTTGAGGGAAAACGGAAAACGGTAAAAGCACAATGAGAAGGGGTACGAGACTTGAAGTTCTTGAAATTACAGCCAAAAAATGGAAAATTTAATTTGACTTTAGTTGATATTTTCATTGGTCGAGGAAAAGATAAGAGGCACTTTAATTCAAGGGAGAAATTTTTCCGAAATTGTTTTGGATTTTAAGTTAACGGTTAGAGTCACACCAGTAGATCGCAAAAAAAGTATGTAAAATGATCAAATATTTCCAGAGATATTGGCATCATACTTTTCCGCCAGAAGTAGAAGTTCATTTTGATTGGCAGCATTTTTGGTAGATTACCGGAGCGCTTTGGCGGGAAACATCAAGTAATTGTCTTAGCTCGCAAACGTTTGACGTATTTGTATATTAAAAAAAATCATATTTTACTTTTTGTGTCGTTAAATCGTATTTTAAGAAAGTAGTGGACAATGAAGACCCACAAGTCACATGAATATCTAAGGTAGGAAAAAGAGAACATAGCGGAAGGATTACAGGGAAGCACGTGATTGATGTGTACGCGAAGCACAAAAGTTGACTCTATCCAATTCAAAAGGAATCACAAACTCAATTTTCGGGGGATCATTCGTTGCTATTACACTGTAGTACTACGGTAGTTTTGACACGTTGTGTGACCTATAAACCTCCCACAAAACATAGACTGCAAAACAGTCGTATGCGTCTTTTTAAGCGAAAGGTCTAGAGCGAGGGTAAAAACGAGGAGTGAGACTTGGGAGAGACGCTATGAATACGGTTTTTCTCTCGCCTCACACGCGTGTGAAGCTCGCGCGCTTTGCTCAAGAATTCGAAAACCGACTGTTTTGCAGTCTACACAAAACACGACATACTTTTCATGAAACAGATAACGACGATATGAAAGCTGCAACAGGTACTAATGGCTTAAACAGAAAGTCAACATTCAACCTTAAGCGAAACCTCTGCAGGCGATCGACAGTAGAAATTCTTTCGTATACCTCCGATTTCGGGAAACAAACGAAGAGAACACAAAAAGTGACAATGACCATGACTTGTGAATGACGTAATATGACCACGACATATGGATGACGTAGAATGAACAAGTGGCCTCTAAAATATTCCGTTTTATTTTCTATTTACAGAAACTAGCCAATGATAACAAACGCTACAATTTGTGAATACGAGGAAAAACAAACGGCCCCCATTTTATAACGTGGTCTGCCCCTGCAGGGGGCACCCCACGTGACTAATGAAACTAACGATGGTTAGTTGCTGACTATTTGACAAGGTTGTCTCTATTACAACTGTTTTTGGCTTGACTGAATTTAAGTTCTTGCGTTGTCTTTCCTTCCTTTCGAGTGTCTAGCTCATCTTTTAATTTCAATCTAATCTTGTTGTTTCGATCCCTCACAGTTTCGTCGAGCTTCCCCCTTTACTAATTCATTTAGCTGTTGACACTTTTGCAACAACACCAATTTATTTGTACCTTCCGTGAGTAAGTAAAGAGAGTTTTTACAAAGTTTCGGTAGCTGGCCACCCGAAACAACTCTAATCGAGTTCCCGTTGAAATAATGTAATATTTCGTAAGTCTAGCTAGGGGCACCCAACGATGATCTTCGGTGAAAGATGTGTTCGGGAGAGTCAAGCTATTCTAAGAAATTGGGTTCCACGTTGCCAAACAGCTATAGCTTTCTTTACTAAAACATCACCAAAAAAATTCGTCACCAGAGAGAAGCAGTCTCTTACGTTTTCGGAAGGGATATTTTGCAATTTTTGGCATTTAAAAAGGTCACTTAGAAATTTCGGATGAGCAAATGTTTCCCTGGGAAGTTCTTAGAAGGTAACGTTCAGTTATCAATTTCTGAAACGAAGATTGCATTCCCTAAAATTTTAGGACACTGCAATTTTCAGCTAAGATATCCGAACAAATGAAATTATTCGAGGTGATAAAAACATATCTTTAGACCGCCTTTACACATAAAAAGGAACCTAGAAATGCCCCAGCAAAGGATTTTGGGTTAATTTTCTCGTTAGGTACCCTTGAAGGTCAGAAAGAATAAATCAGTGCTTACACTGCATTGAAAGAGTCCGTTAAACAGCCCGAGTCCTTTAGCCTCTCGCGAAAGAGAGAGCCTGCTCGTAGGCTAGAGTCGTTTAAGGGTTCGTGCACAGCAATGCATTTTAGCACGGGAGCACTGATAGGCCATATATTGGACTGGGGCTAGCTTGCAATCGAGGCTACTGCGGGGGGAATATATTAAAAAGTACTTGCATTTGAAAAGATTTACCCGCATTAGCCTCCATTGCAAGCTAGTTCCAGTCCAATACTGAGAATACGAAAATGGTCTATTGAGGATACTGTACAGAAATGAAATCAAATCAATTGTTAGGTTGGTTTTTGGGGAGAGGGGAAAATCGAAATACCCGGAGAAAAACCTCACGGAGCAGAGTAGAGAACCAATATACGCCTGAAAACACCGACGTAATCTGAGACTTCATTTTGAATTTAATGGTGAAGACTCTTTAGAATGCATAATCTCCAAAAAGCTCCAGTTTTAGCGTGGGTAGGCAAATAACGGAAAGGCCTTTGAAATCATCTCTGCAGCGTGGTGCTAAGACACCAATAGTGCGAGCATGTCCCGCCATTGTGCCTCCAGTCAGCTGCCGTTGACTCCAAATCCTGATCCATTCCGGCTAGTTTTGCTTCACTTTCCTTCTTCCGCGCTTTGCATTCTTAGGTCTCCATTACGATAAGGCTTTGGAAGTCCTTCCTGACCCATCCGGCTGACATGGCCAAACCATCTTAGTCTTCTAGTCTTAAGGAACAAAGATGCTGGAGTCTGTCCTGTTCATTCCCTGACTGCAGTGTTCCTTACACGGTGGAACCACTTTATTCCTAGGATGCGGCGATGGCATCGATTGTCGAAAACATCCAGTTTCCTTTCTTCAGTGTTAGTGGTTAGGGTTAGGGTTAGGCCTTTGAAAACTAAGAAGTAATTAAAACGATGAAATTGGAGCGCAGAAGTATTGTCAAAACGCATCAGTAAGGCTAAGTAAACAGGAAACCTCAGAAATTAATGACGAAAGCGCGTGCGAAAATGTTATAATCATTTTTTTCCAACCTTTTTTTGCGTTGTTGCCGGCATGTATGGGTGAAAACGACATGAAAACACTAATGTGGATGAAACACTATCTGCTTCTGCCTTCGTTTTCGCCGAGACGATTAGGGGGGATTTTGAAAGCGCGTTAGCTATTGTGCATGAAGCCTAAGCCCAGAAGAGATCCTCTCTTGCCAGACGTACGTGCATGGGGCCCTCGACAGTTTGCTTTCTGACTGTGCGACTTATGCTTGAGACTGAATGACCCGCTTCGTGGAATAATCAAAGCTATGGTTCCACCACTGTTTCTTTCGTCAAACAAATTTTCAAGTTTCAGCAAAGAGCGCGGCGTGCAAAAGCCAGTTAGGCAATGGGTCGATCAATGTTCTCATGTCATTTAAGACTGTGGCGTTTTAGGAACAACATTGATAGGGTAGTCATACGACTCATCTTCTTCACCTTCAGCCTGCGGAAAAAAAACAGAAGAGCGTTTTAACGAAACCTTCAGAGACTGCCGAAGAAAGAAAACAGAACAAATTGTACGAGGGAAAGTACCAACACGGCTTTTCCTCTGAACGAAATTTCACCGCAATGAATGAACCAATAGCCCACTTTCGATATATTAAAATTCAGTCCTAAACAAGAGGCATCATCTCGAGGCTCTGGGGAATAAACTCATACAAATCCTTTTGTTTATTCCCCAGAGCCTCGACATGATGCCTTTTGTTTAGGACTGAATTTTAATATATCGAAAGTGGTTTATTACAATGAAGCAGTTGCAGCGATGCCTGAAAAAAAAAAATGCAGGCTTTAACGAGACGCCAACGAAACCATGACCACGCAAGCGCGGATTTTCTTCTCAGGCTTCTGAACAACTGCGTTACTTACCTCATTTACTGCGAAGATCTTTCGCTTGGATAGTCGATTAATATATAGCTCTTACATGTCTTTCATCGGTAAGGATAAAATTTGATCCTTGCCCTTGTGTTCATGCTTGCATTAACGCCGTTTTCCTTGTGAAATAAGCGCTCTAGTGCTTGCGTCGCTAGTGTAAACCAGCCTTTATTAAAGGCTTCAAAAACATTCCTCAAAAAGCGTGTCCTTCTGGAATCCAGACAAATGTTGCAATTGTTCTCATGATATTTTCAGTACTAAATTTTAATTACGATTGGCTCAACGGTCAACGCTTACTCTAGGTAATTTATGGATTAGGACGAAGCCTAAAAAAAGCGAAAAAGTTCCTCTAGCAAGTTTATCCACAGTTGCGTTCTTTTTCCCGCAATTTGAGTGAGTAGAATTGAATTTTAATTGGGTCGTCGCACTGTCTGCCCCTTTTGCGATTGATCAGAAACGCTCTATCAGTAATCAGCATTACTCTGCCTGAACGCAAAATCTGTTGATTAACAACCTGTTTCCTAAGTTTTATCCGATTGTGTAGCTTCCCATTACCTTTATATACGTGATTCCCCAGTTTGGTGAAGTGGGATCGCTGTTTCCCCCACCTAAAAAAAAAAAAAAAACAAGCCTTGATCACTTACGAAATGACTGTCTCTACCGCAGTTTGCAAGTGAAATAGCTCAGCCTCTAAAAGTTACCAACGTCACCAATCTAAGCCCCAAAGAGGAAAAAAAAAAGGGCATCAGTGAAAGTTGAGATTGTTTAAATGACGGTGAATGTAATATGTTAAAATATATGTCAGAAGTCAGTAGCTAAGCTACGGATTGGGACAGTAAAAAGGAAAAATGATAATGGCGATTTCTTGACTGTATTGGCTTTGCATTACAAATCACG
>OX421445.1:54847339-54849839 GCA_949126865.1 Montipora capitata
GAAAAAAACAAAAACCTTAAATCCCTTAAAAAAGATACAGTTGTTTTTGCTTTCTACTGCTTCAAGTCAGTCTGAGAGTAAAATGCAATACACTCACTGGAAAACCAGTTCTTCCATTCAATGCTTGATTATCGACACCCATTCGTAAAAGACGACAAAACTTAGTGACAAAGTCATCCAGGATATCTGTGAGGATCTCCAAGGCAGCTTCACTGGCCACTGCAAAAAAAAGACTCATTACTAACAAAAACTTACATGTACATTGCACAGTTTAAGTAATTCACAACAAGCTAATAATTCTGTCACTGAGAAAAAACCTCCTATTATTGAGCTAGTAAAACCTGTCATTAAATGACAAATAGTTATTATTCTCTTTAGGAAAACAATAATTATTTGGAGAACTCACTGTCAAATCCAGCCAATGCACACAAGGTAGCAACAGATCGCATCAATAAATGTCTGTTGGAGACACTGTCCAATTCTGCACATGTTAAAGTGGAATTTGGTTCAGGAGTGCTGGCAGTTTCCTGGGCTCTCGAGAGAATGGTGGACTGGGTAGGAGGTGTTACAATTCCTTTACTGGAACAAAATCTCTTAGATCTTGGTGGATGAGCAGGAAGGGAAGTTGCTTCGATGCTCTCTGATTTCTAAAAGTTGTGTGTACATGAAAAGAAAGCAAGATTTTGAATGAAACCTCTGCTAATGCATCATTCAAGATCTAAAGGACTCTGGAAAAGTAGAACCTTAATTTACACCTACAATATAGGTGTTTAGCATAGGCAAGGGCAAACTATGATTTGAATAACTCTGCCCTCAGGACGCAAGCATTTTTGTTGCTTACAATGCCTGGGCAACTTTAACCCACGTTAGGCCACAACATGACACTGGTCAGAACTACACACCCTACTCTTTGCCAACAGTGAAATGGTTCATTAATCCTTTTACCATGAAACCTGTGGATCTACAGATGTGACAAAAAAGGCAGCACTTGGCTCCCCTCAGTTACGTAACACATTCACTCCTCAGGCATCCCAGGCCACCCCCAGTTGAGTAAAATCAGTTGAGTCTCACTGCCAGGAGTCAATGGGTTAAAGACCCAGAATGCTGGTTCAACCCACAACATTTCAGATGCCTTTAATTAACCCAATGACTCCTGGGGGTTGAACCCCATTGACGAGTAAAATCGTCTGGCGTTAGACAGAGTAAAATACTAAGTCTGGCTAGTTTTGGCCGGTTCAGGCATCAAAGGGTTAACAAGTCAGTGGTTACAGCTTTAAATCTTAGCAGACAGCTTGAAATAGTGTTGCAATACTTTGCTTATTGTGCTTGGCAGATTTTAATCCAAATTTCCTACAACTGTGTAATTACTATTTTTTAATGGTCTGACCTGACTGTCTCAGGGAATGTGAAAGAAGATATCAGCAGTCCTGGACAAAGAGTTGAGACTCCAATGATGTTTCGTCATTTTGGACAATAACCTCAAACGAACCCCAGCAACATCCTCTTCCCCTTCCTAACTCAATGCAATGCTCTTTCTAAAGGAAGAAGTGCAAAGAGCCCACCTTTTCAAGGCAACCCAGAATCCCAGACATGCAAGCAATTCTTGTGCAATCATCTAAGGCATTAACTAGGTTGCACAATAAAATGGGCTATTTATCCTCCAAATGCTCAAGTTGTTGAGTGTTATCAGCCTAGTAATTCGGGCCAACACTGACTGGAGGTGGAAGGAGAAGGGTTAAATTAAGGCATGAGATGGTCATGAAACAGAATAATTGTACACGGGACTGTTCCAATGTAATTACTGCAGAATTGCAGCCTACGATGCACCTCCTAGGATGTTGAGATTTCTAATAAAATATAAGTTTGTCTAACTGTTTGTTATGATACACATGTTCAATAATTATGAACAAGCTGAGTCAGGTCGTATCTTTTTTTTTTTTTCATATCTTGCTGTTGATGATCCTTCTTACCAGCTGTCAAAACGAAAACTTGAATGGTGAGACATGTGCAAGCCTTCTGATCACAAGTAGTGCTAAAATACATGTACATGATGACAGTTGTATGATTCATCCTTAATTAATTAAGGCATTTGACCACAATACAGACTAGGAACTATGACCTGACTTCCACTTATCAGGACGTCTTTACTATTACTGACTATTAGTTGAACCGACTCAGTTTGTGTGTACTTGGACAACCCTCGATAGTCAACAGCTACAACCTTTATTTCAAAACGATCAGAAGTTTGAGAACAACCGATTTAAGTCCATTAAAACGACTTCAGACTGAGAACAGTACCACCTATTTCTATAATAATAATTTACACTGTACTTGCCCCTGCTTCTCCATATTGATGCTGTGCTGCCATTAACATCAGCCTCATGCGTCGTTTGTGATGTTGAAGCTCAATACAGTGTAGTGTTAAGTTTTGAGAGTGTCTGTCATGTGGAGGCTTAACAGATTCCATGAATTTTGCAGGAAGTCTAAAGATGACAGAAAG